>CM056059.1:212815344-213353876 GCA_029574335.1 Rana kukunoris | reverse complement strand
ATTATACACTGTATATTTAGTTAGATTCTTTCCCTAATGTGTCAGTCAGTTGATTGTGCTAGCTGCAGTGTTCTCACGTGTTGTATTGCCCAAGTGTGCTCATAACTTTGGCAACTAAACCCACATGGTGGTGCATAGTGCAAGTTTGCTTCATTAACTTTTGGATCAACTAAACCCACTTGCTGGCATAGTGCAAGTGTGCTCATTACTTTGCAACTGAACCCACTTGGTGGTGCATAGTGCAAGTGTGCTCATTACTTTGCAACTAAACCCACTTGGTGGTGGCATGTGCTGCAACTACTTGGTGGTGCATAGTGCAAGTGTGCTCATTACTGCATGAAACCCACTTGGTGTGCATATTGCAAGTGTGCTCATTACTTTGTAACTCAAACCCACTTGGTGGTGCATAGTGCAAGTGTGCTCATTACTTTGCAACCCACTTGGTGGTGCAAGTAGTGACAAGGTGTTGCACAATAACTCATTACTGCAACTAACCCACTTGGTGGTGCATAGTGCAAGTGTGCTCATTACTTTGCAACTAAACCCACTTGGTGGTGCATAGTGCAAGTGTGCTCATTTACTTTGCAACTAAACCCACAATGGTGGTGCATAGTGCAAGTGTGTTCATTACTTTGCAACTAAAACCCACGTGGTGGTGCATAGTGCAAGTTGCTCATTACTTTGCAACTGAACCCACTTGGTGGTGCATAGTGCAAGTGTGCTCATTACTTTGCAACTAAACCCACTTGGTGGTGCATAGTGCAAGTGTGCGCATTACTTTGCAACTGAACCCACTTGGTGGTGCATAGTGCAAGTGTGTGCTCATTACTTTGTAACTAAACCCACATGGTGGTGCATAGTGCAAGTGTGCTCATTACTTTGCAACCCACTTGGTGGTGCATAGTGAAAGTGTGCTCATTACTTTGCAACTAAACCCACTTGGTGGTGCATAGTGCAAGTGTGCTCATTACTTTGTAACTTAACCCACTTGGTGTTGCATAGTGCAAGTTTGCTCATTACTTTGTAACTAAATCCACTTGGTGGTGCATAGTGCAAGTGTGCACATTACTTCGCAACTCACTTGGTGGTGCATAGTGCAAGTGTGCTCATTATTTGCAACTCACTTGGTGGTGCATAGTGCAAGTGTGCTCATCACTTTGCAACCCACTTGGTGGTGCATAGTGCAAGTGTGCTCATTAGTTTGCAACCAAACCCACTTGGTGGTGCATAGTGCAAGTGTGCTCATTACTTTGTAACTAAACCCACTTGGTGCATAGTGCAAGTGTGCTAATTACTGTGCACCTAAGCCTACTTGGTTTGTAGTGCAAGTGTGTTAATTACTGTGCACCTAAGCCCACTTGGTTTATAGTGCAAGTGTGCTAATTACTGTGCAGTGTGCACCTAAGCCCACTTGGTTTATAGTGGAAGTGTGCTAATTACTTTCCACCTAAACCCACTTGGTTTATAGTGCAAGTGTGGTAATTACTGTGCACCTTAGCCCACTTGGTTTATAGTGCAGGTGTGCTAATTACTTTGCACCTAAACCTACTTGGTTTATAGTTCAAGTGTGCTACTTACTTTCGCACCAGAGATTTTTTTCTCAGAAAATAGGTGCAGGAACTCAACCACGACCCGTTCAGATTTCACAAACAGTAGAAAGGTCTTAAAGGGGCATTAAATACCAGAATTGCATTACATACAGTGTGCAGAGTTCAGGGGGTTACAAAGCAGTCACTTGTAAACACAGAAACCAGACTTCTGTGTTCACAAGTGATTGTGGTGAGCGGGCACCAAAGGGTCTGAGCCAAAGGTGGTGGAACTAAGTTCCACCAAGTTCCCCCAGAAAAAAAGCCCTGCTTTGCACCTAAAGAGGCAGAGAGTCACGAGGGCAAGCAGGCTCTGCATCTAGAGGCAACAGTGCTGGTGGTGGACACGTTGCATCCTCTTCAGCACACGTGGCCGTTTGACACGCTTGTGCTTCTTTTCCGGAGCTGGCCATGGTGAGCCTCAACATGCAGACAAATTGGTAGAGTGGATGACTAAGCTGTCCTCATCCTCCTCCTCATCCTCTCTCACCCAGGCTGAGATTACTTTGTCTGGCAAAGCAGCTGCCAAGGTATCCTCTTCCCTCTGCACAATGACATCACACACTCCTTCCCTAGTCCCTCCATGTCCTCCTGAGGAGTTCCCCGAACTGTTTCAACACAGTGTTGGGTACATGCTGCATGAAGATGTGCAGCGTTTTGAAGGCTCCGATGATGGAACTCAGATAAAGGAAGGCAGTAATGTGAGCCCAGAGAGAGGGGTGTCCGAGAGGGACAACAAACTGGCAGTTTTGTTCCCCCAGCTGCAGCATTCTGCCAGGTTTTCGACAGTGATAAGGAGGGAGGGGATGATGAGGTCACTGATAGGAGAGAGGAGGAGGAGGAGAAGGAGGAGGAAGAGGAGGAGGAGGCACAGGCACATCTCCAAAAAGGCAGGATGCCCTCCAGGGGACAGCTTAAGGGCAGCACACCAACTGCATTAAATCGCAGAGCTACACCTGTGCAGGGTGCTGCTGTGGCTCAGCGTTACTGCAAAAGTTCTTTGGTGTGGGCCTTTTTTGAGACATGTGCATCAGATCGCACCATTGCTATTTACAACATATGTCTCAAGCGTATCTCGCGTGGCCAAAACATCACCCGCTTGGGCACCATATGCTTGACCAGACATATGTCGACCTGCCATGCAGTTCGTTGGCAAGCATACCTGAAAGACCCACACCAAAGAACAAAGCGGACCACCCCTTGCCTCTCATCAGCTGGGATCTCCAACCCCACTATACCCTCAGTCCTCTTTGAAGCCTGCACTGATAGGACTGAAGGTGTAGAATTAGGTGTGTCACAACCTAGTAGTACATGCAGGCAATCTACTATCGGTACACACCGATGGCAGATTGTAGCAGACAAATTTCCCTACCCCAGCTGCTGCAGTGCCGAAAGAAGTACTCTCCCAGCCATCCACATGCCCAGCGGTTGAATGCTAGCTTAGCGAAATTGCTAGCACTTCAACTGCTGCCTTTTCAGTTGGTAGATTCTGCCCCCTTCCGTGAGTTTGTGGAATGCGCGGTACCGCAGTGGCAAGTTCTCAAACGCCATCTTTTCCCACGGAAGGAGATTCTGGCTCTCTACTGGCAAGTGGAAGGCAATGTCCATGCCTCGCTGGACAGGGCGGTCAGTGGTAAGGAGCATATTACCACTGACTCATGGTCCAGCAGGCATGGACAGTGATATTAACTCTCTTTCACAGCGCATTGGGTGACTCTGCTGGCAGCTGGGAAAGACGCAGGGCAAGGTACAGTAGTGTTGGAGGTTGTTCCGCCAAAACACTACTACTGGTTGTGACACACCTCTCTCTCCTCCACCCCCTCCTCTTCTTCCTCTGTGGCCTCTTCCTGTGCTGATGTGTCCTCGGAACCAGCCATGCTCCGTAGGTGTACGAGGGGCTATGCAGGAATGCAGGCAAAGAGATGCCATGCGGTGCTAGAGCTGGTGTGCTTGGGAGACAGGAGCCACACTGGGGCCGAGGTTCTGTCAGCTCTGCAGGGGCAGGCTCAGAGGTGGTTGACGCCATGCCAGCTTAAGCCTGGAATGGTGGTTAGCGACAAGAGCACCAACCTCCTCTCTGCCCTGCGACAGGGACAACTGACGCATGTGCCCTGTTTTGCTCATGTTCTGAATTTGGTGGTGCAGCGGTTCTTGGGCAGGTACCCGGGCTTACAGGATGTCCTGAAGCAGGCCAGGAAAGTCTGTGTGCATTTCCGAAGGTCATAAAATGCCAGTGCTGACAGACCTCCAAAGGGAATACAACCTACCCATGAACCGCCTAATCTGTGACATGCCCACCAGATGGAACTCTACATTGGCCATGCTGCAGCGGCTGCACACGCAGCAGAGGGGCATCAATGAGTACCTGTGCCAATATGGCAGCAGAACTGGGTCAGGGGAGCTTGGTTTTTTTCCCCACACCAGTGGGCCTTGATCAGGGATGCATGCACTGTCCTGTCACCATTTGAGGAGGCCACGAGGATGGTGAGTAGTGACAGTGCATGCATCAGTGAGACTGTCCCTCTTATTCACATTTTGGAGCACACGCTACATGGAATAATGGACAGGGCCCTTGAGGAAGAACAGAGGGAGGAAGAGGAGGACTTCCTTACCTCTCAAGGCCCCCTTTATCCAGACAGTGGTCCTGCTTGCCCACCAAGGACACAGGAAGAGGACAAGGAGGAGGAGGAGAAGGAGGAGGATTGTATCAGCAGCATTGAGGTGGAGCTTTTGACTCAGCATCATCAGCAGTCTTCAAGGGATCAATTACAGTCCCAAGGAACCCATGGACTTTTACGTGGCTGGGATGAGGTGGCTGCGGATCCTGTTGTCCTCAGTGACCCAGAGGACTGCCACGAATGCATCAGCAAACCTACGCCGCATGGCCTCCCTGATCTTGCAAAGCCTGCGTAAGGATCCTCGTATTTGTGCTATCAAGGAGAGGGATCATTACTGGCTGGCAACTCTCTTTGATCCACGTTACAAGGGTAAGGTTGCGGACCTTATCTTGCCGTCTCAGAGGGAGCAGAAGATGAAACATCTTCGGAAGGCCTTGAAGAAAGGTCTGTGCAACGCGTTCCCAGAACCCGGGGGATTATCAAATCCTGGTCCTGGATAGTGTTGAGCAAAAAATGCCATATTCGATTTCGCGATATATCTCGAATATATAGTCGAATATTCGAGATATATTCGCTAAATACGAATATTCGTGAAATTTTTTGGAAATGAAATGATTGCGAATTTTCGCTATCGCGAATGCGAATGCGAATTGCGAATTGCGAATGCGAATGCGAATATTCGAGAAATGCGGAATGGAGCACTCTGATTGGCTCAGACTATTCGTGATATTTTATAATACAAAATAATTGCGAATATTCGAGAAATGCGGAATGGAGCACTCTGATTGGCTCAGAATATTCGTGATATATTACAATACAAAATAATTGCAAATATTCGGCAAATGCGGAAGGAGCACTCTGATTGGCTCAGAATATTCGTGATATATTACAATACAAAATAATTGCGAATATTCAGCAAATGCGGAAGGAGCACTCTGATTGGCTCAGAATATTCGTGATATATTACAATACAAAATAATTGCGAATATTCGGCAAATGCGGAAGGAGCACTCTGATTGGCTCAGAATATTCGTGATATATTACAATACAAAATAATTGCGAATATTCGGCAAATGCGGAAGGAGCACTCTGATTGGCTCAGAATATTCTTGATATATTACAATACAAAATAATTGTGAATATTCGAGAAATGCGGAATGGAGCACTCTGACTGGCTCAGAATATTCTTGATATTTTATCGTAATTTCGCAAAAATGCGAATGAGAAATTTATTGCGGAATTTCGACAGTAACACTCTGAAATCGAATATATGTGTTATTTTAGCTAAAAACAATATTGCGAATTTCTCGAAAATAATCGCGCGATATCGCTATTGCCGAATAATCGCATTGCGGCTACTCGGCCCAAGGTCTCTAATCATACCAGCAATGCTTTTAGACGTCGATGGGGATCTCTAGGATGTGATCTGTTCTAAAAAAAAAATTAAAAATATACGAATATTCGAAATAGCGAATATTCACCGCGAAATTCGGAATATATCGCGAATACTCGAATATGCCATATTCGAGCCGAATATTCGCAATACGAATATTCGTGAGCAACACTAGTCCTGGACAACGTGTTGCTGAGAAAGTGGCCGTCTGCCCGATGCGTTCAGACAATATTTTAGTCCGCAGCCCCAAGGTATGACTGGTTCCAGCAACCATCGCCAATGTCTGGTTTACATGGTGCGGGAATACCTAGGGGCAAGATCAGACTTGGACACCTTTCCCAATGAAAATCCTCTGGCTTACTTGGTCTTGAGGATGGATCACTGGCCAGAGCTTGCACAGTATGCAATTGAGCTATTGGCTTGTCCTGCACATTCAGTGCTGCTGGAGGCTTTGTGACCGATCACAGGGTTCCCCGATGGGGGTAATGGAGCGGTGGCGAAACGGCAGAGCTTCTTGTGCTGCTGACCGGTTCCCATTATGCAGAGCTGAGCACGGTCCCTCAGGACACAGCCGATCACCGATCGGTGTAATGTAGCAGCGGCGGAACTTTCTGGTATAGCTTAGCGGATTTGATGCAGAGCTGCGCAGCGGCATGCATGGCGATCGCGCGTGCCTCCGGGGGCACGAAGTATGGTGATCAGGGCTGAGGCTTTTTCTTTTGTATACAGGCCAGATCCGATCAGGTAAAGAGCCAATGAAATTGGCTCTTTACTAAGTGACCAGCTGTGTCCAATCACAGCCGGTCACTAAATGTAAACACAACACTGTGAGTGTGTGTGTAACTCACTGTTGCTGTTCTCCTCTTCACATACTGATCCAGTGTGAGGAGGAGATCAGCTAATAGTGAGTTACACATCTGCAATTTACTACTGTGCCCAGATTCCCCCCCTAAATAAAGAGTACCTGTTATCTAGTACCTGCCACCACACCAGAGTACCCGCCACCACACCAAAGTACCCACCACCTCACCAGAATACCCGCCACCAGAGTACCTGCCACCAGAGTACCTGCCACCTCACCACCTGCCACCAGAGTACCCATCACCAGAGTACCTGCCACCTCACCAGAGTACCCATCACCTCACCGCTTGCCACCAGAGTACCCGCCACCTCACCACCTGCCACCAGATTACCCCCCACCACCACCACCAGAGTACCCGCCACCTCACCACCAGAGTACCCGCCACCTCACCACCTGCCACCAGAATACCTGCCACTTCACCACTTGCCACCAGAGTACCTGCCACCTCACCAGAGTACCCGCCCCCTCACCACCTGCCACCAGATTACCCGCCACCAGAGTACCCGCCACCTCACCACCTGCCACCAGAATACCTGCCACTTCACCACTTGCCACCAGAGTACCCACCACCTCACCAGAGTACCCGCCACCTCACCACCTGCCACCAGAGTAACCGCCATCACACCAGAGTACCCACCACCTCACCAGAATACCCACCACCAGAGTACCTGCCACCAGATTTCCCCCCAGAGTACCCGCCACCAGAGTACCCGCCACCTCAACAGAGTACCTGCCACTTTACCAGAGTACCTGCCATCAGATTTCCTGCCACCAGAGTACCCGTTACCTCACCAGAGTACCTGCCACCAGATTTCCCCCACCAGAGTACCCGCCACCAGCATACCCACCACTAGAAGTGAGCCGAACACACCCCGCGTTCGGTTCGCACCAGAACCTTCGAACGGACCGAACGTTTGCGCGAACATTTAGAACCCCATTGACGTCTATGGGACTCGAACGTTCAAATTCAAAGTGCTCATTTTAAAGCCCAATATGCAAGTTATTGTTGGAAAACTTTTTTGAGAACCCGGGTCTTGCCCCAGGGAACATCTATCAATGGAAAAAAAAAGTTTTAAAAACGGTAGTTTCTTCTGGAGAAGCGATTTTAACCACTTAAGCCCCGGACCAATATGCTGCTAAATGCCCAAAGGTGTTTTTACAATTTGGCACTGCGCTGCTTTAACTGGTAATTGCGCTATCATGCAATGTTTTTGATGGTATTTGATTGCCGCTGCGATTTTTATTTTTTGTGATATAAACGGAAAAAGACCCAACATTTTCAAAAAAATATATATTTTCTACTTTTTGTTATAAGAAAAATCGAATAAACTAAATTTTAGTCAAACATTTATGCCAAAAATGTATTCAGCCACATGTCTTTAGTAAAAAAAAATCACAATATCAAAAAAAAAAATAGCTACCTAGCGGCAACAATGACACTAATACAGCGGTCAGAAAACTGATCGCTTAGTGACACTGGCAATAGGGGTGAAAGAGTTTACTAGGGCAGTAATCAAGGGGTTAAAACCTTTATTAGGGGGAGTAGGGGGCTACCCTGAACCTAAAAGGGGCCTAAGACTAACTGCCCTGCAACTTTTAACTGTCATACTGACACTAAATGCAGTGATCAGTAAATATATGATCACTGCAATCAGTGATACTGTGACAGGGGGCTGGGGGGTGATCTGAGGGGGTTAAGTGTGCCTATATGTATAGTGTGTCAGTGTAGTGTTAGGTGCAACTCACGTGTGATGTCTTCTCTCCTCTCGCTGGAACGAAAAGACCCCCGAGAGGAGAGGTGACATCACTTCCTCTGCCTGTGTTTACATTACACAGGCAGAGGGCGGGGAGAGGGGAAAGCGGATTCGCTGGGAGCGATCATGAGGGGGCGGACAGAAACGAACAGCCGCCCCCTCATCACAGATCACTCCCAGAGGTTTACCGACCGCTGCATGTACCGGGGGGGTCCCGATCGGACCCCCGACCCACTTCTAGGCAGGGACGTGCCGGCACGTCCATCTGCCTGTATGTGCCATTCTGTGGACGTATATTTACATGCGGCGGTCGTTAAGCGGTTAATGATGCTTAAAGTGAAAAAAATATGAAAAGATTATGAAAAATTCCTTTAAATATCGTACTTGCTGGGTGTCTATAGTATGCCTGTGAGGTGGCACGTGTTTAGAACTGTCCCTGCACAAAATGAGATTACTATAAGAAAAAAGTAATTCAATACTGTTTGCGGCTTTAATGTAATGCTTGGTCCCGTGCTGTATCAATTCACTCACAGGGTAAGTTTTTTATTTTTTTCCTCATACACTATATATTTTAATGCTAAACTATACTATATGGTTTTATGTTATTATGATCTACAGATTGGTTTGTCCTGACGAAGCGGTGAACGTCCGTGAAACTAGTCGACTTTGACCAATCATTGAGATGTACAATTATCTATATTTTATTTTTTTATTAATAAACATTTGTATTATATCTTTGTTCATATTCTTTTACTTGTACCGAGATGGTCCCTTATGCAATCTTGTGGGTAGCTGTGGGTTTAGCCTCAGCAACTTTCCCATTGCCCCCACTTTCCCCATTGTCCCTGCAATATGGATGAAAATCACTGAAAAAAATAGCATGGGTTTCCCCGCCACCACTCCCCCAGGTCATTACAAGACTTTTTGGCCCTATATACTTTGAACAGCAGTATACAGCACTATACAGGCGGTGCAAACAAGACAAGGACTGTAGGTTTGTTAAGTAGAATCTGAACCATGTCATACTTTGCTGCTGCATATTGCACAATTTCCTAAAGAGACCCTCAACAAACTACATGTCACTTGTGCCTGATGAGGCCATTGATGTTCCAGTGGCGGCCCGTGAGCCTGGCCATACAGGCTTGGTCCCCCAAAGCGCACGTGCTATGCGGCAACAATATGTTGATTATTTTAGGGGTGGGGGGGGCATTCCAATGCCAGAATCTTGGCTGAAATTTTTTTTTTAGGAAAGAAAAATTCTAGAAAAAAGGGGGTTGCCATCCGGGGCCCCCTTTGAACAAATTCTGTGAAGAACTCCTGTTCCCTGAAGGCCTCCATTATTTCTGCAAGTCAGAATTAAGCAAAAAAAGCTAATGTCAGTCAAACCTCTACTACTTACTAAGCTTTCTCCCCATATCTAACCCACAAACTCCTACACTGATCATAAAGTCCAAAATCAAGTTACGTACCGTCGTACTACACAATCGTTTCTTCCGCCTTTTTCTACAGACTGTGAACGACGTTTTCACTTACGCGATATCCCTTTATACACTGCGCATGCGAGAATCTCTGCACGTTTCCCCGCCCCTGGCGATCGTTCTTGTACTTCCCACGCCCCTTTTCGGTCAGTCAATGCAAGATGTGAAGACACCATGGAGGACACACAGCAAGCTGGAAGCTCAAACCAGGAGCAAGGCCAGGCGGTAGCAAAAACCAGGAGCAGGAGGTAAAAAGCCACCGATATGTCCTTTGTGGAGATGGTGGAAATGGTGGCAATCCTAAGGAGGGAGGACTATGATTGCAAACATTGCCCTTACAAGAACCCAAACAAGGTGAAGGCCCAGATCATGGAGAATATACAGAGGATTCTCCATCAGAAATTCGGGGTGCGCAGCTCAAGGGAACAGCTGCGGAAAAGGTGGTCTGATCTTAAAATAAGAGAGCTGGAGCAGATGGAGAGGATTAAAAATTTCATCAGAAGAAGTAAGTACTTTTCATGTGTACTCTGATTATTTGTTTTTATTATTGTGCGGCATGTGCTTTTTTTTTTTCTTTCAGGTTGTACATATACAGTTCAAGAATAGATGTCAAGGTTCATGTTTGTGGGCATAATAATTGGTTGTATATGTCGTCGTTCATTCTATTTATTATGATCTATCTATGTGAGACCAATTCTTTATTTAATGTAGATGTGTTCTTAACTAGATTTAAATAATACAACTAAAGTCAATATACAGTAAAAGGAGAGTATGCTCAGCAGTTGGTTACACATATGGACTCAGTAGCACAAGTTTTGGCAGGGCCGATCCGCCCTATAGGCTCACTATGCAAGCTGCTTAGGGCCCTGCAAAGCTGCGAAGGGCCCCACAAATTAACAATCAAAAATAAGAGGGGGGATTAGAGGTATGGGAGGGAAAGGAGGACGAGGGAAAGAGGGAGAAGGGGGTAAGACAACAATGACACACTGGGGAAGCACTCACACTTGCCACATCCGTATATTGTAAGGAGAGGAAAACAATTGCTAAGAAAATAAATTGATGGTCGGACTTTGAGGCAAAAGTATAAGTAGAAGTATATTAAAAAAAATTGAATTTTATTACAAAAATAGAGCATTACATCAGTACTAAAAATACATAAGAAAACCATATAGATAAACATGAAATATGGGAAAAAATCCTTTCACACCATTGGGCTTCTTCAGGATGATACAAAAGAAGTTTTTGATAGTATGTAGATATTATTTTGTTAAGAAAAATTAAATCGCGCTACCCAATCAAATATAATGACAACTACAAATGAAAACAAGTGAATATAACATAAATAAGAAGGGTGACCTATAAGGCCACTAGCCAATAAACAGTCACCTATTAGGTGATATGTATACCAAAAAACATATAGTGAATAAATATGATATATAATCCTCTACTAAGTTTGAACTTGAACTCTCAGTTAATGTACAATCCAAAGCATTATAAAGAAAAAAATGCTCAGCAGGTAAGTATAAGCCAATGACATTTCTATAGATGGCTCAAAGGTAGATTGGTTACAAAGTCAGGGAACGATTAGTAAGGGAACGAAGACATCTGGAGAATAAATGTTTAGATCGCTAAGAAGGGTTTGAAGCTAATAGCCTCATTTAAACCTGGAGCATAATTGGCACGTAGTCGGTAGATCCATTGGGTTTCTCGTTGGATTACCTTTTGGTCAAAATTGCCCCCTCTTATGTCTTCAGGGACACAGTCCAGGGCAGCAAATTTGAATAATGAAACTTCATATTTGTGTCTAAAAGCCACATGATGGCCCATAGTGGTGTTGAGTAGGCTATTTGTGGCATAATAAACGTGGTCTTTAATTCGCTTCCAAAAGGGGCGAATAGTTTTTCCCACGTAGAAACTACCGCATTGACAAAATATGATATAGATTACTCCTTTTGTTTGACATGTTACATGCTGTCGTAGTTTGTGGACTTGGCCATTGGGTAATTTAATATTGGGGCCCCACATTACTAGATCGCAAAAATTGCATCGGCCGCATTTAAACAGACCAGGTGTTTCCACTGTCTCAGAACCAGATTTACAGTATCTACTTCTGACCAGATGGTCCCGAATAGAGGTAGCTCGCCTGAAAGTGATATTCGGATTATGCCCTATATATTTAGGGTCTGATCGACTGTACTTCTTTTCGATCTACAGCTATCTATGTATTCATTTTTATGCCAACAGCAATATATTACTGGGATTCTGTTTGATTTAATACAACCTTATAAGATCCAGGGGATGTTATTCCATCAGTATACTGTGTATATACATACATATAACATCATACCTCTACTATATTAGTCATATACTAATTAGGAAGTATTTTATTTTGTATTTTAATTTCACCCATGTTTTAATCTAATTGATCTATAAGTATGTAGATGCTCACATAAAGTCCTGTTACAGTACGTGCCCATGCTGGAGTGCAGCACAATCCGGAGAGTTTATCATTGGTTTAACCACTCTCCCCTTATTGGATGTGAGATGTTATGGGTTAATTACTATTATATGCCTTATCCTATACCTATGGTACTCCGTGTACACTATTCTCCTTCTTCTCCCCTCCCCCTCTTCCTTTTCTCTACAAGGGTGACTTCTTTAATCCTTACACATTGGGGGATTTAGATGCATATGGTTCTTTCTTTATATTGATTTCCAGTCTCCAATCAGTGTTTGCTCTACATTATTCCTATATCTTTATTATGGGTGGATTTAAACACCCGCTTCCCCTCCTAAGTAGAGTAGATACATATTAGGAGTCCTTTCAAACCCTAAACATCTGCTATATTAGTAGTTGAATACCGTTTAAAGACTGTTCATGAATATAGCCAAGGGATAGGAAAACCTTGTTTTTTTTTGTATATTTTTGTTATTCTAATTTCTCCTCTTTTTTTGTCATATATCTTTATCAAAATATATAATTTTTTTTCTCTGCAATAGAGTAATGTCATCGTATCCGTAAGTGGATTCTGGTATTGTGATACAAGGTCAGACCTTCTTGACAAAATGACGAGCTATTGTGGTAAGGAGTGGGAGGGGTTTGTTGCGGATGTAAAGAAATCTAGGAATAAAGATGAGGCGTCAGAAGATGATGCAAATCATTTTTTCTTGGGATTGCAAAAACTTGTCGAAAGGAAGACTCGCCTATTCTGGCATAGAGAATTTTTCGAACAGTACATCGAAAGTAAAATCGTACCATGGGGTACAAATTTTCCCGAACATCAACAAAGTAGAAATAAATGTTAAGGAAGCATGGGAAGCTAATCTACAAATTTGCTCTATCAATATGATGCGCATTCTATGTGAGCAATATGGTAGAGACATTATCAGTGTAGACAATGAGATTAAAGATTGGCAAGAAAGCAATAAAAATGTACATACTGTACAGGACGCCAGGGTTGGGTCCTGGATGGACGCTACATAGCGCCGATTTTTGGAGTTTGGGCCATTTGAAACACAGGTTTAGGAGGTCACCCTGAAGGGGGTGAGAGGTCCCGGATAGATAAAATGGATCCAGAGAGGACGGGATTAAAGTTCTCTCTGTCTTCTTTTAATGATATTTGGGGGTCCGGGATTTCGGAGGCTCTGAAGCGACAATTGGGAGGGAAGAGAGCCTCCCCTTCTGACCGCTGGCTTCAGGCACACAGGGGGTTAACCACTTCCAGGAAGTGAGTTAAAAGGAAAGGAAGTCCTGACAGAGGGTGGAGTAGTTTGGAAGTGAAGCTGTGTCTGCAGGGAAGGACTGGAGGACTTCTTACTAAAACGTATGTGCCTTTCTTATTGTTTGTTTTGCTGTGCTGGAGAAAGACTTTTCTAATTTATGCTGGAAACAAGCAGGACTTTTGTTGTGACGTTTTTCTGGTGCTGAAGAAAGCATTATTTTGTTTTGTTTTGATCGTCAATAAAGACCCTTTGCTTTACTGACACGGTTTACGCACTTGTCTCGCGGAGCTAAAGAACCCCCAAAGTTCACAATACCTATACTGGGTATATAACATATGATAATAAACTTAAAACTCACTTGACCAAATATGCCACGAACCTCATCAAAACAAAAGAGTACATTTCAGCGTGATAAAAAGGGCCTATGTCACGTACCTGGTTATGGAGCCCAATGTGCAGGGAACGGCCTCTCGTAATCCTCTGACTCAGGAACCCCTGGTAGAGCAGACAGGGGATACAAAGTCTGGAGGGACACAAGTGCCTGGTGGGAAGCTGGAGATGGACCGGAAGAGGAAGTGAACAGGTGTTGACGAGGTCCTAGCAGAAATCCAGCAAACACAGGAACGGTGTTGTAGCACTTGTGAATAGGAGCCAAGGGATTGTCAGACACTGGATCAGGCACCAATCAGGAGACGGAGACAGGTACGAGGGTTAAATCAGGTTCAGACCGGGTCGGTGAATCAGGTAAGCAGACAGCAGGACGGGTTCAAGCAGAGTCGGTAGTCGGATCAGGCCGGGTCAGAGGCAGGCTGCAGGCAGAGAAGGGTCAACGGAAGCCGGGTCAGGTATTCAGTAATCAGGCAGACAGGTAACAGGTTCAGATTCAGTCAGGAATTGCTGCAGACTGGTCAGCAAGATACAGTGGGATCGGATGGTTTAAATAACGGTTCTTGGCACCAAAATGACGTCAGCACGCGCGCGCGCTCCCGCCGCGCGCGCCGCGTGCACGCTCGCACCGCGTACATCGCGCGCGCGCACCCGCGCGCCCCCACGCATGCGCTGAAACAGACTTCTCCTGGCGCTGTCAGTGTTGGTAAGATTCCTTTTTCTCTTATCATGACATTGCCCCCCCCTACGGGCAGCCTCCGGATGCCCAACTGGGCCAACCTACTTGGGTGTGCCCTTTTATAGGCCCGGACCAGTCTCTGGGCGTGAATGTTGGCCTCTGGTTCCCAGGAGTTTTCTTCTGGACCGTAGCCTCTCCATTTCACCAGGTATTGAACCTGGTTACGTCTCTTCCGACAATCCAGGATGGATTCCACCTCGAACTCCTCCTCGCCGTCGATAAGTACTGGTGTGGGCGGACCAACATTCCGGTTGGGAAAAGGATCCGGGACTGTGGGTTTGAGCAGTGCCACATGAAAGACTGGATGAATCCTAAAAGAAGCAGGTAATTTCAATTCGTAAGCCACTTCATTAATCTTTCTGAGTACCTGGAAGGGACCAACAAACTTAGGACCAAGTTTCTTGGTTGGGCAAGCTAGTTTTAAGTTCAAAGTGGATAAATAAACTTGGTCCCCTGGTACCAGATTAAGTTGTCCTCTCCTCTTTCTGTCAAAGACCTCCTTATTATACTCCTGGGTTCTTGCCATTGTTTCCTGGAGTATCTTGTTATTGGTGGAAAAAAAAATCCAAGGTTTCCTGAACAGCTGGTACTGAGCATTCCGGAATATGGTTGGATAAGAACAGAGGATGAAAGCCGTAGTTGGCAAAGAATGGGGACTGTTGGGTGGCTGAATGGATTGAGTTATTGTAGGCAAACTCTGCAAGGGGCAACAGAGAAGCCCAATCATCTTGTGAAAAACTGGAGAAACATCGCAGATATTGCTCGAGCGTCTGGTTGGTGAGCTCGGTCTGGCCGTTGGTCTGTGGGTGGTATGCAGATGAAAAGGAAAGTTCAATCTTCAGTGCCCCACATAACGCTTTCCAGAACCTCGAGGTGAATTGCACCCCACGGTCAGATACAATATTAGCAGGTATACCATGGAGCCTTACTACTTCTTTAATACATTTTTTTGCTGTTTCGGCAGCCGAAGGTGTTCCTACCATCGGTAGGAAGTGCGCCATTTTTGAAAGTCTGTCCACCACTACAAAGATGGTAGTATAGTTTTCAGATGGGGGTAACTCAACAATGAAATCAATTGAAATCATTCTCCAAGGTTTCTCTGGAACAGGCAGTGGTTTAAGTAACCCCCACGCTTTGGTTCTGCTACCCTTGTGTTGGATACAGGTGGCACAGGATTCCACATAGCTTTTGCAATCTTGTAATAATTGAGGCCACCAGAAGGTACGCTGGATGAGTTCGGCTGTCTTGTGGATTCCGAAATGTCCGGCTAGTTCGTGGTCATGGCAGGACTTGAGAATTGTCAATCGTAGTTGTTGAGGCACAAAGATCTTGTTTTTGTTCCATAGCATGCCATCTCTTAACTGCAGAGTAAGGTCTGGAGATGAGGGAGTTGATGAAGAGGCTTGCTTAATTTGAGACAGAAGATCTCCCTGTAACATGAGAAAATTGCCAGGGGCGAGGATGGTGTCCGGGGAGGAAGGAGCTTCAGGCCCATGGAACATCCGGGATAGCGCGTCGGGTTTAGTGTTTTTTGATCCGGGTCTGTAGGTTATATGGAAGGAAAACCGAGTAAAGAACAATGCCCACCTGGCCTGCCGTGGCCTCAGTCTCTTAGCAACCTTTAAATATTCCAAGTTCTTGTGATCTGTATAGATCAAGATGGGGTGAGCTGCACCCTCCAGGAGATAAAGCCATTCCTCAAGGGCTGCCTTGATTGCTAAAAGTTCCCTGTCCCCAACGTCATAGTTTCTTTCAGCTTCGGAGAGTTTGCGGGAGAAGAACGCAACTGGATGCAGAAGGAATTTGGGTCCTTGTCTCTGGGAAAGCACTGCTCCGACCGCCACCTCGGAGGCGTCCACTTCCAGGATAAAAGGTAGAACTGGATCAGGATGTTTTAGGATGGATGCTGAAGTGAAAAGGTTTTTCAGGGTAGAAAAAGCCGCTTGAGCCTCTGGGGACCACTGGAACCGGATACCCTGTTTGGTCAGACCTGTGATGGGAGCAATTATGGAAGAGAAATTTTTGATAAATTTTCGATAAAAATTTGCAAATCCCACGAAACGCTGGACTGATTTCTTATCGGTGGGAGCGGGCCAATCTGTAATGGCGGTGACCTTCTGAGGGTCCATCTTGACACCGTCGATTGAAATGATGAGACCTAGGAACTGAATGCTCTCTCTTTCAAACTCACATTTCTCCGCTTTAGCATACAGACTGTGTTGACGGAGCCGAGCTAGGACCTTTTTGACATGACTTTGATGATCTGACAGGGAGGAAGAGAAGATCAGGATGTCATCTAGGTAAACAATAACGAATAAATCAAGATAATCTCTGAAAATGTCATTTACAAAATGTTGGAACGTGGCTGGGGCATTGCAAAGGCCGAAGGGCATCACCAGGTATTCGAAATGCCCAAAACGAGTACGAAATGCGGTTTTCCACTCATCGCCATCCCTTATGCGGACGAGGTTGTAAGCCCCACGGAGGTCAAGTTTAGTAAAGATTGTGGCTGCTCCGAGTCTCTGAAATAGTTCAGGAACAAGAGGGAGAGGATACCTGTTCTTAATCGTGATTTTATTTAAATCCCTGTAGTCTACGCAGGGGCGTAGAGAGTGATCCTTCTTTTCCACGAAGAATATACCGGCCCCCGCAGGGGATGTGGAAGGGCGGATGAACCCCTTCTCGAGATTCTCATCAATATAAGATTTGAGAGTGACTAACTCTAGCCCAGTCAAAGGAAATATTCTTCCAAACGGAATTTCTGCTCCAGGTAAAAGTTCAATAGGGCAGTCGTAGGACCGGTGTGGAGGCAACGTCTCTGCTCCTCTTTTGCTGAATACATCTAAGAAACTATGATAGGTTTCTGGGATTAATTGACGGTTCTCCTCTTCGGATTCTAGACACATCAAAGAAGGAGGGGAACTGGCCGGCTTCTGAAGGCAGTGTTGTCGACAGTAAGATGAAGAAAAGTGGATTGTCCCAGATTCCCAGTCAATCTGAGGATTTTGGGCTTTCAGCCAAGGCATACCCAGAATGACCGGAAACATTGGAGATTCAATAATGTCCAGACAGAGTAGTTCCCGGTGGTCCTTAGAGATGAGCGTGTATAGGGGAATTGTCTCTTGGGTAACTGGGCCGGATTTGATAGCCGATCCGTCGGCTAAATGGACGGTAAGTTTCTGGTGTCGTGGTCGTAGAGGAACTCCATATCGGAAGGCAAAGGAGGCGTCCATAAAACCGCTGCAAGCACCAGAGTCAATAATTGCGGGGACTTGGAGGTTCCTTCCTGGAAGCTGTAGGGAGATTGAAACAGCCAGGTGAGTATTATCATTACGTAAGACAGAGAAGAGAACCGGTGAGGGGACTGAACACTTACGGAACTTGACGGGGCAGGTGTTTACATAGTGCCCGGATCCTCCACAGTACATGCAAAGGTTATTGGATCGACGCCTTTGACGCTCCTCCGGGGTCAGAGATGGCCGAAGTAGGCCTATTTGCATTGGTTCCGGATGATCGATGGGGTTTGGTCTGGGACCTGAAGGAGGCAGATGTGGTGGGCCAGGTACTCGTGGCATCATCCATATGGGACGTGTGGGGCCGGATGTGCGTTCAGCAAAGCGTTCCCTCAACCGTCTGTCGATCTGAACGGAGAGGAGGATGAGGGCTTCAAGTGTTGCGGGAATGCCCACTCGGGCTAATTCGTCTTTTAAAGATTCTGAAAGTCCCATACGAAATTGGTGACGCAGGGCAGCATCATTCCAGTTGGTATCGGAACTCCACTGCCTGAATTCAGCTACATATTCCTCCACTGCTCTGCGTCCCTGCTGTAAGGCACATAATGCTGCTTCAGCGGTAGCTGCTAGTTGGGAATCCTCATAGATAAGGTCCATGGCTTGGAAGAAAGTGCTGAGTAGGTTAAGACTTTCCTCCTTGCGTTCTAGAAGACGATGCGCCCAGGTCTGAGGTTCGCCAGACAATAACGAGATAACGAAACCTACTTTTGTGGCCTCAAGTGAAAAGGTCCTGGGTTGTAAGGCAAAGAAAAGTTCACAGGCGTTGCGGAAAGCTCTATATTTGCTGCGATCTCCAGAAAATCTCTCCGGGATGGGGACTCTATGTTCCGGTGGTAGCATTACTACAGAAGGGGCAGCTGCGGTTCCCAGATGCTGCAGGTGCTGTTGTGGACAGAGTTTGGACACGTCCTTCCAGGCGGGTATATCCTTCTTGTAAAGTCCGTACGGCCGCGGTGAGGCATCTAAATGGCGGCATAAGTCCTCCATGGGAGACGCCCCCTGCGTGGGCTCGGACATGGCTGACCAGTACTGTCACGTACCTGGTTATGGAGCCCAATGTGCAGGGAACGGCCTCTCGTAATCCTCTGACTCAGGAACCCCTGGTAGAGCAGACAGGGGATACAAAGTCTGGAGGGACACAAGTGCCTGGTGGGAAGCTGGAGATGGACCGGAAATGAGGAAGTGAACAGGTGTTGACGAGGTCCTAGCAGAAATCCAGCAAACACAGGAACGGTGTTGTAGCACTTGTGAATAGGAGCCAAGGGATTGTCAGACACTGGATCAGGCACCAATCAGGAGACGGAGACAGGTACGAGGGTTAAATCAGGTTCAGACCGGGTCGGTGAATCAGGTAAGCAGACAGCAGGACGGGTTCAAGCAGAGTCGGTAGTCGGATCAGGCCGGGGTCAGAGGCAGGCTGCAGGCAGAGAAGCGCGCGCACCCGCGCGCCCCCGCGCATGCGCTGAAACAGACTTCTCCTGGCGCTGTCAGTGTTGGTAAGATTCCTGTTTCTCTTATCATGACAGCCTATGACAACGCTCAGGCGTACAGATGGCCAAGCAATCTACAACATAAAAATAAACATAAAAACACTAAGAAAACCTTTGATAATAAGAGTTCCCCTAGAACCAATACCCCAAGAAAGGACTCAGATACTTCATCTTTATTCTCAGCATCGTACATTCCCATAGAGCGCCGAAATGAGGCTGACAACAAAAAGAGGAAAAACGATCTAGATAGTAGCTTACAGGAAGTTTCTCGTTCTCAATTCCCGCTAAAAGACAAGCGATTTCGTTCCCAAAGATCACGATGTAGTTATTCTACTGCCAATACCAGTATACTAAGCAATGCTTCGTCAACTTGTCCCATACCTATTCTGGGGGTAGAGTCTACATCGACCCTTGCACCTCCGATGACCCTTATACCTCAAGGATCATCTCAATCTGTCCCCAGTATATCAGCCGATATACGGACTGCCCCTATCTTCACTATGGAAAGGAAATCTAGTGTCGGCACGTTAAATCCATCACAGACATTAAAAGAGCAGGTCCCGGCCCCCACAATATCATAGGCCGGGACAGTAACAACATTATTAATCTGTCCTCAATTTCTCTGACGCCTGAACAAGAAACGGTACTTCCGTTCGGCTTGTCATTCTTCCCAGATGGAGAAGCCGATAAATTTGAGTTAGTAAAGGACTTACACCTCTTTGCCCGAAGATTAATGTAAAAAGTACTGTACTATAAAACTAACAGCACTGCTTGTACCACTAGCAATGACAATACTATCCTGGATCAAGTATCACTTCAAGAGTTACAAGCCCTCCAAGACTTAATGTCACTATGGGATGAAAGCAACCCAGAGGAGAAAGGTTGGACATACCAGTTACCTGGAGTCACACCAGGGAAACTGGTACAATCCAGACTCAACAAACCAGTATTTGTAACTCCCAAGACATATAAACCTAAGTCCAGATCGTTCCCTGTCCTGCAGGGCAATCCCAATATTTGGGCATTTGTTCTGCAGGTTACCAGAGAAATAGAAGCTACTAACTGAAAAGTAGGACCTAGATCTAATCTAGGCCCGAATCTCAAGGCAGCCCTCAACTCCATTCGCAATAATGACAATTTGATCATCAAACCCTCCGATAAAGGAGGTAACATCGTCGTAATGGATAGACTGGGGTACGAAGCAATGTGCCTTAAAATCCTTAGTAACACGGAGTGGTACAGACCTGTACCGGCCTCTATGATCACGCAGAGCATCAGACAGTATCGCCAAATACTCAACCGTGCCCATCGTTTAGGTTCCATTGACGATACCACATTACAATTTCTTAATGTGGAGAGCCCTACCACTCCCACCTTCTATGCTTTGCCCAAAATCCATAAGGGGGTACTACCCCCACCTGGCCGTCCTATCGTATCCGGATGTGGTTCTTTGACGGAAAACATCAGTAGGATCATCGATGAGTACCTCTATCCACATGTGCAAAGCCTTTTTTCCCATGTGAAAGACACCATTGAGTTGCTGAAAATCATAGATGGCCTTAGCATCCCTCAAGGTGCCTGACTGGTGGCCATAGATATTGAAGCACTTTACAACTCAATTCCACACGGCTTTGGCATACAGGTAGTGAGGAGCTTCCTAAATGAACATGATAAGAACACTTGCAAATATAACAATTTCATCCTTGAAATGTTAGAGTTTATCCTGATGCATAATATCTTTTTGTTTAAACGCTCCCACTACCTCCAGGTGCAGGGTGTGGCTATGGGGGCTGGCTGTGCCCCCTCATATGCCAACCTGTACCTGGGGGGGTGGGAGCGTGACCTTTTTGGTGAAGATATTGTAGACGATTTATCGGCAAATGTGCTTACATGGCACCGTTATATTGATGACGGCTTCATGGTCAGGGCGGGTACTCAAGAGGACCTGCTATCATTTCTAGACAAACTACAGATTAATCACTATAATTTGAGATTTACTCATAATTATAGCCAGGAGCGTATCACATTCCTCGATGTGGAATTGTTTATAGACGATGGGGGTTTTTTGTGCTCCACACTGTTTAGGAAACCAACTGCCGGTAACAGTCTGTTTCACGCTACCAGCTCACATCCTAAACCGCTGATCAACAGTATACCGTACAGCCAATACCTTAGATTGAAACGTAACTGCTCACAGGAGGAGGACTATAAACGAGGGGCGGCACAGTTGTATGCTCGGTTGAAGGACAGAGGCTACACCAAGACATGCCTGCGCAGAGCCTACAATAAAGCCAATACATTAGAAAGAAATTCTCTGATTTACCAACCAAAACTGAAAGCGAAATCTAGTACCACTCGAATCATCACACGATTCAATAGACAGCATGGGACGATACGCAAGATTTACAACAAATTTTGGTACCTCTTGACCTCTGACGATAAGATCAACAAGTTCATAAATGCATTTCCTGAGATTACCTTTAAAAGGTCTGCCTCCATTAGAGACAAGACAGTGTCAAGTCATTACGCTGTACAAACGCTCCCTAAACCCTCTAAGACAGGAACCTTTCCATGTGGAAAATGTAGTTTTTGTCGCTACATTCTGAATGGCCCTAGCATCAATCTCCCGAACGGAGAGATATTCACTCCTAAATTCCGTGTAACCTGCCAGACAGAGGGAATAATATACCTTATGAAATGTAATTGCGAGGGCCTATTATGTAGGCAAAACCAAACGTAATTTTTTCGCCCTAGGACACATACCCCTCAACGAAAGAGGCGGTGATGCAGACAAACGCCTCCTACAAACGGAGGCAAAATGGATTTATTCTCTACGGGCCACACAACACCCTGGCCTAAACGAAAATATAGGTTACAAGCCCTTTCTCTAGACAAGGGGCAGTCACTTATTATCCATCTATTGATTATCATTCTTTTCCTATTTACCACCACTTTGAACTACAATCCTGCAGTCTGTATCGTTGGGCCAATACCCGGACATGGAACATGCATAGCCGGACTATTGGGTCCCATGTATTACCTAAGTGAGTCCCCCATCCCACCATCCAGGGTAGTCTTGTTACGGTACATTTGACTGGGCGATTGAATGGCCATCATATTTTACTGCCGCTGACTATAAACATTACCTGTCACTTGTCGGAAACTATCCATCTTTCTGAACCATTGTGTCCTTTTATCTTCATGGGACCTTCCACGATACCATTTTCCTAGCTTGCCATACACCAGGCACTATTGGCAAAAACTAAGCGGCGCTTATGACATTCTTGGACCTAATGCCACCAACATACATGAATCAGTGCATAAACACTTTCATGGCATGTATGGTGGGAGGCCTCTCGAATGTCATTACTATATCTTATTTATTTTTCTGTTATTATATATTATATTTTATTCATCTAGATAGTTTGTCTTTGGATTAGCTACAAGATATTCATTCAAGTTTTTGTGTACTCTGGTATTAGTCATATCATTAATTGAATCCCTTATTCATGTTTATCAATATATTCATGGACCTATCTAATTGATTGTTGCTGTACGATTGTGTTGTTGGGTGGAATATCTACGTGACAAGTGGACACGGATGCAGCTCAGCAGTGTTCTGTCTATCTACCTCGGATGACCAGTGGCGTTTTGACTATGAGAAGTTAACTTTCTGACGCCCCTCCCTGTTATCATACATCTCCTGTCATGGACCATCCAGCTATTTATTCTCAGGTGATCCATGTGGGAGGGTAGGGGCCGAGACCGACGCTTCTGCCATACAGCGCCGAACCTGAGCGGAGGCCCAGGTGTTTGCCTCGGTCCGTTACCATGGCTTCTGTCGTAGATCGTCACCAGGCCCGCCCCTCGATGGGGCGTCCCTGGTCCCTTCCTCCCTGACTCGCTGGGCCCAGTTGCGCGTCATTTGCATCATCACGCATGCGCACGTCGGGCACATAGGGTCGGGGAGATCCCCGACATACGTCATCTCTCCCGCCCACTGATGTCAGGTGCACCACCCACCCCACAGGTGTTGTGTTGTTAGCCCGATTGAGAGCGTTATATTAGAGGCATACCAGCTGACAGTGCACAGTGTGAACTCACCAAGAGACCGGTTGCTATCCCTGTGTGGACGTGGCTGCTTTCAGGTATCTTCATGCCTTTGCTTAAACTTATTCCTGGGGTTGCTTTAACTAAATCCTCAGGAGTTTCTTTTTAAACCTTTCCTTGCTGTTCTCTCTCTGTTTATGCTAGATCTTTCCTGATGCACCATCGCTCCTGCTAGGCTTATCTCCATTGGTAATACCTGCTGTATGCTAACAAGGTAAATTACTTCTCCATCCAGTTTTCCTCTGGAAGTCATGTATACCTGCATATTTGCACTTAGAGCATATACAATTTGCACACTCCTAGACTTGTCAGTAATATGTGCTTATGACTCTTTCAAGCGGCTACTTATTAGTCTCATGCCTCAATATGCTTTGTCTTATTGATTACAGTGTCCGAATTAAGTTTGGCATAAACATTCACCCAGGAGCCTCTGCACTATATGGTGCACATGAATAACAGATACGGGCATCTATTTGCTCTTTTCTCTTTGGTCAGCTATAACATTTAAACATAACAAGTAAGTGTTAGATAATAATTTATCCATGCTTACTAAAACTCCATTTTGTAGTGCATCGCACTCTTTTGTCCGCAGCCGTCCTTAACATCTAGTCCACCTCTTCCTCTCTCATTAGGTATTCACCTTTGAATTTGTTTGCTGATTGGTCCATTTTTTGGTTAGCGCTGGTTGCCCCCCTCTGCAGGGCAACTTTCCATCCAGGGGGCTGTGCTCCCACGGCTGTTTCTCCTTTTGGCCCTGCGCCCTGTTCATCCAAAGGTATGAGCTGCCTATAGGTCCTCACTCTATGTAAGGGCCTTGCCCACCCACACTCATTGTTACAACTATATTTATTAAATATTATATTCTTTATTTTTTCTATTACGGATATTAAATATAACATTTTTTGCTAAGTGATATACACATATATTTTTTGGTATTGTATGGTATAATTTCATTATGCAATGCTGTTGTGATGTTATCTTACTGTATTATTCTTATCTATATAGAATACTGTCCACTGTGGGTTCCCGATGAAGCCTGTACAGGGCGAAACCAGTAGAACCTTCAAACATGAGTGGCACGAAGAAGAGTGTTTGCACATACAGTACTCTCTCCAACCATGATTGTTTTTAACATACAGTATGATAAGTTAAATATATGTATTTCTATTTTGTATTCAATAAAATTATTTTCTATTTTTATACATAAAATTCATATCTGTGTGATTCAGATTTTTTTGGGGGTTTGACTAGACTCCTATACATACTATAATTGGATATATTTACCCATTACGCATCCCTAAAAATCCCTATACCACACCCCTACAAGGGTGACTTCTTTAATCCTTACCTTAATGCTATGCAGATCCCCCTTTCTTTTGGACAGTATAAGCATGTGTTTTGCGGTTGACTGACAGATCATCTATTTTTGGATTCGGTATGTTTTAGAATTCGGATGTATATGTCGTTTCATTGCGCTGGTGTGCCTCTTTATATGAGGCTTTATGCTGCCCTCGTGTGTACGCTTGGGCCTGTCACCTGTGGTGGTGTATATCTGAATCTTTGTTAGTGCTTTCCCCGGCGGGGGGCGTGTCTATGTTGTTGCGATGGTGACATTGATTTCCTAACATCCTACTCATCTGACTCTTCTGTTTATGCACCGGCGCATAAGCGGGGCGCCTTTGAATGACGTCATCGCGCTCTACGTCCACGCCGCGGTCTAACAGTAATTAAACCCCACAAACAACACTAGTCCTGTGTATAGCACAGGCTATTACTCTGGGGCACACACGTCGGTACCTGCTCTCAAGTAAGTTAATTCTGATACATTTCCTTCTGCTACTCGGCTTTGGCAACATAATTGACTATTTTCTTATTTGGCCATTTTTCTATTTGGATTCCACAGAGGCTGTTTGACGCTTTTTGGACTATATTGTCCGTTATTGCTGAATGTTAAAACAGCAATTGGATCCATACCCTGCAGCTGTACATTTACAACTCAGAGTACACCACCCCAGTTCCAGTCATAGCTTTGGGAATTTTAGGTACTTCTTTGCCTAATTTATTTATACTTTTCACCATCTTTAACTGTGCTCTATTTGTCACAATGAATTTCCTTATTTTATTGTGACATTGCTGCTTTTGTATTCATTATTTTTATAATATCATTGACATAGTTGCCAACATTTGAAAAAAATGTCCAGGGACACTTTGCAGAACAGCTATTATTTAATTACCACACTCACTTCCCTGAAGCTCCACCCACTCCGCATGGTACAGGAGATGCAGAGGCTGCGGGCATGGTACAGGAGATGCAGGGGCTGCGGGCATGGTACAGGAGATGCAGAGGCTGCGGGCATGGTACAGGAGATGCAGAGGCTGCGGGCATGGTACAGGAGATGCAGAGGCTGCGGGCATGGTACAGGAGATGCAGGGGCTGTGTGTGCTGTGTGCGTCAGTACACACACACACACACCTATGTGTGTGCATGTATGCATGTATATTTTACACCCCCTTACATTACATAGCACCCTGCATCACTGCATCACTGGAGCCCTTTACATTACACAGCACCCTGCATCACTGGACACCTTTACATTACACAGCACCATACATCACTGGACCCCTTTACATTACACAGCACCCTGCACATCTGGACCCCTTTACATTACACAGCACCCTGCACCTCTGGACCCCTTTATATTACACAGCACCCTGCACCTCTGGACCCCTTTACATTACACAGCACCCTGCACCTCTGGACCCCTTTACATTACACAGCAAGGACAGGTGAACAGAACAGGTGATCTTTTTTTAAATGATATTACTTGTAAAAGCTCTTCATATAGGTTCACAGTGAACCTATATGAAGAGCTTTTACAAGTAATATCATTTAACCACTTGCCGACCGCGCTATAGCAAAAATACTGCTACAGCGCGGTCGAGCTACTGTGACACGACGTCCCTGGGACGTTGTCGTGCACTTTCGCGATTTTGCGTCCCCTGGGATGTGCTCGCGGAAGTGTTCGTGCTCGCTAGGTCTAGAAGACCCGGCGCATCACGGATCGCGGTAAATTGCCGCTGATAGCGGCCGTTTACCACGTGATCGCGCCGTCGAATGACGGCGCGATCACTTGTAAACAAACCAGCGTCATTTGATGACGCCGGTTCCTCCCTCTCCTGCGTCTCCTCTCTGTACCGTTCGGTACAGTGTGCGAGGAGAGGGGGGGGAGCGGGGTGTCAGCAGCTGAGCTGTGGCTGGATCTGTGACAAATGCAGTCACAGATCCAGCCATCCCTCAATCCATCCTAGCTCTGCAGTACCCCAGTACCCTGCAATCCCCAGTACCCAGAAATCCCCCAGTACCCAGCAATCCCCCAGTACCCAACAATACCCCAGTACCCCAATACTCAACAATACCCCAGTACTCAACAATACCCCAATACTCAACAATACCCCAGTACTCAACAATACCCCAGTACTCAGCAATACCCCAATACTCGTCAATACCCCAATACTCGTCAATACCCCAGTACTCGGCAATACCCCAGTACTCGGCAATACCCCAATACTCGGCAATACCCCAGTACTCGGCAATACCCCAATACTCGGCAATACCCTAGTACTCGGCAATACCCCAATACTCGACAATACCCCAATACCCTGCATGATACTTTGCAATACCCCAATACTCTGCAATACCGCCTATGGGGATTTTTAAGTAGCGAACTTTGGCGCCATTCCACGAGTGTGCGCAATTTTGAAGTGTGACATGTTGGGTATCTATTTACTCGACGTAACTTCATATTTCACATTATGAAAAAAAATTGGGCTAATTTTACCGTTTTGTTTTAAGCACAAAAAGTTTTTTTTTAAAAAAACACGTGTTCAATAAATTTCTGCGAAAATACCGTGCGAGATAAAAAGTTGTAACGGCCGCCATTGTATTCTCTAGGGTCTTTGCTAAAAAAGCATATATAATGTTTTGGGGTTCTATGTAATTTTCTAGCAAATAAATGATGATTTTTCCATGTAGGAGAGAAATGTCAGAATTGGTCTGGGTGTTCCAGAACGCCTGGTGGCATTCCCTGCATGTTGGGCCTCTGTATGTGGCCACGCTGTGTAAAAGTCTCACACATGTGGTATCGCCATACTCGGGAGGAACAGCAGAATGTGTTTTGGGGTGTAATTTGTGGTATGTGTATGCTGTGTGTGAGAAATAACCTGCTAATATGACAGAAACAAGTTTTTTTTTCTACAGAATTTTCAGTAGTTTTTTTTTCATAGCGCAAAAAAAAATAAAAAACCCAGAAGTGATCAAATACCACCAAAAAAAACCTCTATTTGTGTGAAAAAAAGGACAAAAATTTCAAATGGGTACAATGTTGTATGACTGAGTAATTGTCATTCAAATTGTGAGAGCACCGAAAGCTGAAAATTGGTCTGGTTAGGAAGGGGGTTTAAGTGCCCAGTGGTCAAGTGGTTAAAAAAAGATCAGTAACAGCTACTCCACAGCACACTGAGTGACCTACCTTGGCAGCCTTAGCCTTAAGTTGGTGTGCGGTCACAGCAGGGCAGGCACGGGCAGGCACAAGCAGGCACTGGCAGGCACGGGCAGGCACTGGCAGACACTGGCAGACACTGGCAGACACTGGGAGGCACGGGCAGACACCGGCAGACACGGGGAGGCACGGGCAGACACTGGCAGGCAAATGCAGACACTGGCAGGCACGGCAGACACTGGCAGACAAGGGCAGACACTGGCCGGCACTGGCAGGCTCTGGCAGGCACGGGCAGACACTGGCAGGCAGAGGAGCCGAGGAGAGCAGTGCGGCGGCCGAATTGTAATTCCCGCCGTGGAGCCTGCAGCGCCTATGATGGACGTCACACGTCGCGCCATTGGCACTGCAGACTCCAGAAGGCGGAGCAGCATCCGAGCACATCGTTAGCCCCGAGCGTCTGGGAGTCAGGACCATCTGATGCCGAAAGTGGCCGAGTGCCGCCAGCGCCGTACTCGGCAACACTCGGCGCTGACGGCACTCGGCCGCACTCGGCAAACTTCGGCATCAGATGGTCCTGACTCCCAGACACTCGGGGCTAATAATGTGTTCGGATGCGGCACCTGCCTTCCCCACTAGCTGGGACAAGTCCCGGCAGGCTAAATTAACCAGGACTAGGTCCTATTTGATGGGACTGCCCCGTTAAAAACGGGACAGTTGGCAAGTATGCATTGATGGATCATCTATATGCTTTATTACAGATTGGGGTCCTGACATTTATTCGGCTTCTTTCTTTTTGTCTTTCAAAATGTATTTGAAGCTTAACCGCAGAGGCGACTTCTGGCACTGGTACGATTCAATACATAGGTGTTCCTTTTTTTCTTCTTTGTCCTTGTTCTCATTTTGATCTATTTCCTTCTAGATTCTTCCCCTGTGAGTGTACAGTCCTTTAGTTTTTGTCTTTATAATTCTGGATTGCACAATACAATTTTTTGCATTTTATTATCCATTAGATGGTAACATTTTTGGAACATCCTTATAGATTAATCATCTAGTTTGTTGTATCCCTGTGAGAAACTCTCTGGTTGGCTGTATCCATCGTGGCGCCGTATATGACGTAAATATGTGATGCATTTATTTTACTTTAATTTATTTTCTACAAAACCATTAAAACGTTGTAACACTGTACTAATGTAATGTATATTGTTTCAGACAACAAAATAATATCTACATACTGTCAAAAACTCCTTTTGTATCATCCTGAAGAAGCCCAACGGTGAAACGCGTAGGAGACTTCAACGGATTTTTTCCCATATTTCATGTTTATCTATATGGTTTTCTTATGTATTTTTAGTACTGATGTAATGCTCTATTTTTGTAATAAAATTAAATTTTTTTAATATACTTCCATTTGCCTCAAAGTCTGACCATCAATTTCTATTCTTAGCAATTGTTTTCCTCTCCTGGCCCCACAAATTACTAGAGGCCCCCTCACCCACTTCTCAACTCGCTGGCTGCATGGGAGAAGAGGTAAGAAGTCAGCACCCCCTGCTTCTCATTTCCGACAGCAGAACTCCCTCTCTCCCCACTTCTCAACTTTCTCTTTAATGTGACATGTCGTCAGCGCCCCCCGCTTCTCATTTTTAATGTACCATGTAATTTTGCTTAGGGCCCCAGGGCGGTCAGGATCGGCATTGAGTGTTGGCCACAAGAACAACCTAGTTAGGTGTCACACAGAGGTGATTCAGTGGATACTTGGTGTTTTACTGTTTTTCCATGTAGGAAACTTTGGTATTGGCTACAATCCTGTGTTAAGCTTAGAAGGATTGTAAAAACATACAATTGTACCACACTTTATAAAAAGAATGATTCATATTCCTCTTTCAGACCTGTAATCTTTTTGATTCATGTTTCCCTTTTTTACAATCTCATAGGGCGCAATGAGACTGCAAGACTGGAGCAGACAAACCCCACACAGCCCCAATCCACACCCCCGCAGGATGTGCAGGAAGTGGAAACTGCCACCACATCAGGTCAGTGTCATACAGCACAACTTCAGGTAAAAGATGTAGGCCTGCATAATTGTAATACATGGTTTGTTTCCAAATTCCAGGAGGTATTCATGCTGTTGGTGGTAGATTGGACACATACAACGCCAAGGTGTTAATTGGAGAGGTAATGTCCTGCAGGGCTCAAATTGAGGACATCCACATCTGCTTGGGGCAGATGAGAAAACAAAAACAAAAACTGTGGAGCGAAAACTAAAGGATTTAATGGATGTTCTGGGCAGGGTTTTAATTAAAACATTATTTTTAAGTTTTTCTTCTTTTTCTATGTATGTTTTGTTTTATTTTTTTAAAGTGGAATCTTTCGTTTTCTGGCTAAAACGCATGAACAATGATCAATGCTAAAAAGTTGGTCATTGTTCAAGCGTTTTTTTTTTTTCTTTCCACTTCAGACTAAACCATACCAAGAGACCTACTCATGGTTTTATTCGGAAGTTCTGTCTCTATTTCGGTTTTGCATCATATGTGGAGTTCAGAAAGTTAATTTGTATCTTTATCTTTTTTTTTTTTATAGTTATTGTTTATTTATTTTCATTTTCTGTTTCTCTTATCTTCCTGCAAATGCTAAAATCTCTTGTATTAATGAAGATTAATTCCCTTCCAACCTCCCCTGTCCCTTCCCTACCCCCCGCCCCTATCCACCCCCCCCCCCCGACCTCTCTCTTAACCCCTTTATCCTCTTCTTAATTATTTTGTATTATATTAAGAATCCATAATCTCTCCATATTCCATCGTGAGCTTGAACCCTTTGCAATCTTTTCATTTCTCTTCAAGTTCCGCACAGGTTCCCTCATCTCTAAATCTTAAATATTCATTATTGTAAATTTCATCTATTTTATTGGACCACCCTCCCAGTGTTGGTTTCTCCGGTTGTTGCCAACTACAGGATATTTGACTCTTTGCCGCATTCAAGAACTGTGGGAATAATGTCCTTAGGTATTCTTTAGTTGACTTTCGGGCCCCGTGTGAAATACAGACCCACAGGTCATCTGGGAGGTTGAAGTTTAATAGTTCTCAGATTTTTTGTCTAATTTTCGCCCAATATATTCTAATTTTAGGGCAGGTCCACCAGATGTGGGTCATTTTACCGATTTCATTACAGTCTCTCCAGCATAACTTCTTTGTATTTCCTGAGAACGTATGTACTCTATCAGGTGTTAGGTACCATCGTACCAGAAATTTGTAGTTCTGTTCCATTATATTGTTGTTTACCGACGTCACGTGAACTCTTTATCAACTGTCTGATCTCATGTGCATTTACAGATGAACCCGTCTCTTCCTCATATTTCTTAATAAACGGCAGTCCGCTCTGCAATTTTAAGACATTCAGGATTTTATAAATCTTTGAGATTGTCCCTTTTTTGGTCTTATCTACACATCGTTTTTCGAAAGGGCCGAAGATTTATTTCAGATCTAACAGGCTGTGGGAGGCTCTCAAAAAAAAAAAAAATTCAATTGCGCATATCGCCACTCATCAATTGAGATAGTTGCCTTCCTATTTTTTAATTCTTGGAATGTTAGTAGCTTGTTTTGCTCCATAAGATCTTTTAATTGGGTATTGTCTTTAATTATCCATTTACCAAACCTTTTTTCATCCCCTGGTGGAAAGAATATGGTGTTAAAGGTATAAAAGGTGAATTATAATCCCATTTTTCTTTCTTGTGGATCTGATCCCAAAGTTTTAGTGCGTGTCTTGTGATATCATGAGCTTTGGAATTTAATCCTCTATACTGTGCTGGGACCCAAATTAATTTCCCCAGTGCTATTTTGCTCAATTTGTTTTCCATGTTTACCCACCTTTTTTCTACATTGTTTTTAGCCCAATCTACTATTAGTGAAAGAACAATCGCATGGTAGTACTTTCTTATATCTGGTGCCCCTAGCCCCCCTTGTGTCTTATCTTTAGTCAATAATGTTAATTTAATTCGTGTTTTTTTCCCTCTCCAGATAAATTTAAGAAACATTGGGCCAAATTCAGAGAGCGATTACGCCGGCGTAACAGAAGATGCGCGGCGTAAGTCTAATTGTGCGCGTGCGTTTTTATGTTTCTTATTGACCCCACATCTCTCCATAAAGAGGACCTGTTACACGGCTTCTTATTACAAGGGATGTTTACATTCCTTGTAATAGGAATAAAAGTGATCCAAAAAAAAAATGTAAAAAAAAATAATAAAAAAAATTCAAAAACCCCTGTCCCTGTTATCTCGTGCACAGAAGCGAACACGCATACAAGTCCCGCCCACATATGTAAACGCCGTTCAAACCCCACATGTGAGGTATTGTCGCGTGCGTTAGAGCATGTGCAACAATTCTAGCACTAGACCTCCTCTGTAACTCGAAAATAGTAACCTGTAAAAAATGTTAAATCATCGCCTATGGAGATTTTTAAGTACCAAAATTTGGTCCCATTCCATGAGTGCACGCAATTTTAAAGCGTGACATGTTAGGTATCTGTTTACTCGGCGTAACTTCATCTTTCACATTATACAAAAACATTGGGCTAACTTTACTGTTTTGTTATTTTTTAATTCATGCAAAAGTTGCAATGACCGCTATTTTATTCCTTAGGGTGTCTGCTAAAAAAATATATATAATGTTGGGGGTTCTGATTAATTTTCTAGCAAAAAAATTTAGATTTTTACATGAAGGAAAGAAGTAACAAAATAGGCCCGGTGGTTAAGTGGTTAAGGTCATCTTTGATCTCATTTATTGAGATGTAATTGATCTTATAAAGAGTCTCCCTAGAAGTTGCTAATCTGATTCCCAAATATTTTAGTTTTTTTCCAGCTGAATGGGAAGTCTTCCAGTAGGCCGCATCTTTATTTTTTAGGGATGTTTATGCTCAATATTTCTGATTTGGCAGGGTTTATCCTAAAGTTAGATATCATGCCAATTTTTTTTATCGTTTTCATTAAGTTGGGCAAGGTTGTCCTGGGGTTTGCTACATAAAACAGTATATCGTCCGCATAAGCGACAAGTTTATGTTTCTCTCCTCCTATTATTATCCCTTTAACCACTTCATACCCGCCCACCGTGAAATGACGGCGGGCGGGATACTCAATTATCCTGACATCACGTCATATGACGTGATGTCAATTTAAGCCGGCGCCGGCGCCGCGCGCGCACCCATCGGGTAACTAAGAACACCGTGCGCGTGCCCGGCGGCCGTGATGGCCGCCGGGCACCCGCGATTTTCGTGTAACTGAGCTGGGACGTGCAGCTCTGTGTGTAAACACAGAGCTGCACGTCCCTGTCAGGAGAGAGGAGATCGATTGTGTCCCTTGTGCATAGGGACACAATCGGTCACCTCCCCCAGTCACCCCCCTCCCCCCACAGTAAGAACACACCTTAGGATACACATTTAACCCCTTCCCTGCCCCCTAGTGGTTAACCCCTTCCCTGCCAGTCACATTTATACAGTAATCAATGCATATTTATAGCATTGTTCACTGTATAAATGTGAATGGTCCCAAAAATGTGTCAAAAGTGTCCGATGTGTCGGCTATAATGTCGCAATCCCGAAAAAAAATCGCAGATCGCCGCCATTCCTAGTAAAAAAAAAAAATTAAAAAAAAATCATATTTATGTCCCTTATTTTGTAGGCAATATAACTTTTGCAGAAACCAGTCACTATACGGTTATTGCGATTTTATTTTAAAAAATTTTTTTACCAAAAATATGTAGAAGAATACGTATCGGCTTAAACTGAGATCAATTTTTATTTTTTATTTTTTTATGGGATATTTATTATAGCAAAAAGCAAAAAATGTTGTGTCTTTTTTCAAAATTGTCGCTCTTTTTTTGTTTATAGCCTAAAAAATAAAAACCGCACGGGCGATCAAATAGCACCAATAGAAAGCTCTATTTGTGGGAAAAAAAGGACGGCAATTTTGTTTGGGAACCACATCGCACGACCGCGCAATTGTCAGTTAAAGCGACGCAGTGCCGGAAGCTAAAATTTTGTCTGGGCAGGAAGGGGGTGTAGGTGCACAGTAGGCAAGTGGTTAATGTCTATGTTTTGTCTTATCCCTCTTAGTAGGGGTTCTAATGTGAGAGTGAACAACAATGGTGACAATGGACATCCCTGACGGGTGCCATTTTCCATTTCGATGGGTTCTGAGATGTCTCTGTTAACTTTGATTCTTGAAGTCGGTCTGTTATATAAAGATCTTATCCACCTTCTCATTCAGGGCCCTATTTCAATCGCCTCTAATGTATTCTGCATGAAGCCCCAGTCTACCCTGTCAAAAGCCTTTTCGGGCGTCTATTGACAGGAGTAGTCCCGGGGATCCACCATTATCCCTTCCTTCTCTTCCTGTAGTAAAGCCTACTTGATCTATGTGGACCACATCTTTCATTATTTTCTTCAGTCTATTGGCAAGAATTTTTGGCAAGAATTTTTGAAAAAGGTTGATGTTTACCACTTCAGGTCCGCGTCATTGTCGAAAGACGGCAACAGCGCGGACCTGAGGCGCCGGGGTCACGTCTTTGGACGTCAATGTTTTGTAATTCCCCGCACGCGCCACTGGATGGCGTGCAGCGGGGAAAAACAGTGCTGTCACATCGCCGAGGATTCGATGCGTGTACCCGGCGGCCGCGGTGTCCGTCAGGTACACGCGATTGGCGGTGACAGAGCAGGGACGTGGAGCTCTGTGTGTAAACACAGAGCTCCATGTCCTGTCAGGGAAAGGGGAGACCGATGCTGTGTCTCTTGTACATAGGGACACAATCGGTCACCTCCCCCAGTCACCCCCTCCCCCCACACAGTTAGAACACTATGCAGGATACACATTTAACCCCTTCCTCACCCCCTAGTGTTAACCCCTTCAATGCTAGTCACATTTATACAGTAATTAGTGCATATTTATACAGTAATTAGTGCATATTTATAGCACTGGTCGCTGTATAAATGTGAATGGCGCCAAAAATGTGTCAAAAGTGTCCGATGTGTCCGCCGTAATGTCGCAGTCCCAATAAAAATTGCAGATCGCTGCCATTACTAGTAAAAAAAAAATATTAAAAAAAAATCATAATTCTGTCCCCTATTTTGTAGGCGGTATAACTTTTGCGCAAAGCAGTCGATACATGCGATTGTTTTTTTTTTTTTTTTTTACAAAAATACGTAGAAGAATACGTACCGGCCTTAACTGAGAAAACAAAAAGTTTTTTTTTTTTTTTTTTAAATTGGGATATTTATTATAGCAACAAGTAAAAAATATATATATATATTTTTAAATTGTCACTCTTTTTTTGTTTATAACGCAAACAATAAAAACCACACGGGCGATCAAATACCACCAAAATAAAGCTCTATTTGTGGGGAAAAAGGGACGCCAATTTTGTTTGGGAGCCACATCGCACGACCGAGCAATTGTCAGTTAAAGTGACGCAGTGCCGGAAGCTGAAATTTCGCCTGGGCACGAAGGGGGTTTATGTGCCCAGTAAGCAAGTGGTTAAGGAGCGATATTGGTCTGTAACTGGAGCATAGGGTATTATCTTTGCCCTCTTTAGGTATTACCGTTATTAAAGCTTTTAAGGCATCTTTCCTCATTTCCCACTTCTCTCCTATCCCGTTGAAGTAAGAACATAATTTTGGAGTTAGTGTGTCGGACAGTATTTTATAATACAATATTGTCAGTCCATCCGGACCGGGGCTTTTCTTTAATGTTTTTAAGAATTTCTTCTTCTGTTATAGGGGTTTCAAGATTATTGAGTTTACTTTCTGGAATTTTATATAAATCCATTTCCTTTTAGTTTTACTTATTCTTTGGTACTATTCTTATTAATTGCATAGAGTTTTCCGTAAAATTCCTGAAAGTTTTTAATAATATCTGAGGTTTTAAATCTTATTTCTCCGGTGTTTGTATTCTCTCAATGTAGTTGGCTGTTTTTTTTTTTAATATATACTCGCTAAGTATTTTTTCGCTTTATTACCCCATTGATATTGTTATTTCTTGATCATACTTAAAGCTATTCAGGATTAGTGATGAGCGGAATACGCCATATTCGATTTCGCGATATTTCGTGATATTTTATAAAAAAAAATTACGAAATATGAATATTCGAAATAGCGAATATTCGCCGCAATATTCGAGTTATCCGCGAATACTCGAATATGCAATATTCGTAGCGAATATTCGCAATGCAAATTTTCGTGAGCAACACTATTCAGGATTCCTGTTCGATTAGTTCTCTCATTTCCTCTCTTTTAATACTAAGATTCCATTGTAGATCTTTTTGGTCTGTTTCTTTTTGTAGTTGTTCTAATTCAAATATTTTTTTCTTTTTTTGGCTCCATCTTTTATTAGGATTCCCCTAATATAAACCTTATGGGTTTCCCAAATTATTGCCTCGGACATTCCCTCTGTACTGTTCTCCTTAAAGAACTGATCTAACTCCATCCTTATTCTTTTCTTTACTTCCTTATCTAATAAAAGTTCTTTGTTTAACCTCCAGTTACTTTTCTTGCTTTCTATTTCACCTATTTTCAGTTGTACTAAGATTGGTGCGTGGTCAGACAATGTTGAGATTCCTATCTTTGTATCTTCCACCTGTTCAAAAAGCCTGTGCTCTATCAAAAAATAATCAATTTTAGTGTACGTCCCATGCACCGGTGAGAGAAATGTATAGTCTCTGTCACGCCCTCTGGTGGTAGAGCCCGATGTACGGAGGACGGCCTCTCTTACAGCTCCGACTCCGAGCCCCTGATAGAGCAGACAGGAAGCGCAAGAGTACAAAGTCGCACGAGTGCCTGGCAGGGTCGCTGATGAAGTTACTGGACTGAAATCACTGAAGTAGTCGCAGGAGGACACTGGTGCAGGGGCAGGCCAGAAACAGCTGTCAGCAGGTAGCAGAAGTAGGCAGGCCGGGTCATACACTAGCGGGCAAGTCAGAAACCAAGGCGGAGGCAGGAGCGAAGTCAAGGTGCAGGCCGGGTCAGTATTGGGCTGGCAGCGAGGTAGCAGGATCAGCAGGCAGAAGCAGGTCAAACAAGCCAGGTCAGGTGCAGGCAGAAGGCAGGAGAATCAGAGACAAACCGGGTCGGGTAACAGAAGCAGGAATCAGGTAACAGGATCAGGTATGTTAAACGTTGTAGAACGGACAGCACCTGAGTCCGGGAAGTGGCCCAGTTTAAATAGCCTGTCTAGCGCCAAACACTCAGGGAGTGCATGCGCGCCAATGGCGTCCTTGCAGGAACCGAGGTCACAGACCTCTATGGCCTCCATTTTGGGCACTGGCATGCCCTTCCTGACATTGCCCCCCCCCTAACGGGCAGCCTCCGGATGCCCAATCTGGCCACCTTGTCGGGGTGAGAATTCTTGAAGGCTTGAACAAGCTTTTGAGCGTGAATATTGCCTTCCGTTTCCCAAGAATAGTCCTCCAGTCCATATCCCCTCCACTTAATCAGGTACTGAACCGGATTCCTCCTTCTCCTGCAATCTAATACCGCTTCCACTTCAAACTCCTCCTCGCCGTTTACAAACACGGGTTCAGGTGGACCAACATCTCGATCAGGGAACGGATCGGGAACAGCAGGTTTTAGTAGAGTTACATGAAATACGGGATGAATCTTAAGAGAGTCCGGTAATTCAAGCTCATAGGCGACATTATTAATTCGTCTCTACACAGGGAATGGTTTCAGGAAATTAGATTCCAATTTTTTTGAGGGGCAAGCGAGTTTTAGATTCGTGGTTGCCAACCAAACTTGGTCGTCTGGATCTAAGATTAGTTCCCCCCTTCTCTTCTTATCACAAACTTATTTGTTGTGAGCCTGGGTCTCGGCCATTGTTTCCTGTAACAATTTGTTGTTGGTGCTAAAGAAGTCCACCGTTTCAAGGACAGCAGGTACAGAGCATTCAGGAACTGGATTAAACAAAAAAGATGAGTGGAACCCGTAGTTTGCGAAGAAGGGCGACTGCTTGGTGGCTGAATGAGCGGAGTTGTTATAGGCAAATTCGGCCAGATGAAGTAATGCCTCGTTTCCACTGAGCGGATCGGTTCGGGTCGCTTAGAATGGAACGGGTTAGAATGGTCCGGTCTATTCTGCTGAGCATTTCCACTGCAAATCGGACCATCCCAGACCATACAAGGTTTAGAAAAAAAGCCTAGCACGTCCACCAATCAGTGAGATGTATTTGTAGGTCCGCCCTATTGGAACCGTTCCATTTACTATGGCCCCACATCTGAAGCAGGACACAGAATGGTCCAGTACGGTTCGCTTTTATGGCACACTTTCATAATGGAAACACCCAAAATAGCGTACCGTACCGAACCGTACCGAACCAATCCGCTCAGTGGAAACGAGGCATATGTTGACCCAATCGTCTTGCGAAAATGAAGAAAAACAGCGGAGATATTGTTTGAGTGTCTGATTGGTCCTTTCCGTCTGTCCATTCGTCTGTGGATGGTAGGCTGATGAGAATGAAAGTTCAATCCCCAAAGACTCGCACAACGACCTCCAGAACCTGGAGGTAAACTGGACCCCTCTGTCGGAAACTATGTTTGCCGGAGCTCTGTGAAGCCTTGTGATCTCCCTAATAAAGATTTGTGCAGTCTCTTGTGCAGAAGGAGTGCCCTTCATGAGTAAAAAGTGGGCCATCTTGGACAGGCGGTCGACAATCACAAAAATTGTATTACAGCCCTCGGATGGTGGCAACTCCACGATAAAGTCTATGGAAATCATTTGCCAAGGTCTACTCGGGACCGGGAGTGGCTTTAGTAGACCCCAGGCCTTGGACCTGCTGTTCTTGTTGCGAATACAAGTAGTGCATGATTCCACATACTTCTTGCAATCTTTCTCCATTCCGGGCCACCAAAATGTCCGTTGCATTAGTTCAGACATCTTATTAATGCCAAAATGCCCTGCAAGCATGTGGTCATGGCAAAACCCCAAGGTGGAGACTCGCAGGCTTTCTGGTACAAAGACCTTGTCTCCGTACCAAAGTATCCCATCTCTTGCCAATAGGATGGTCCCGGGCGGTGAAGGGTTACCTACGGAAGCTTGTTTGATTTGAGTGATCAGATTCCCCTGTAATAGGAGGAAGTTGCCGGATGACAGGATGGTATCTGGCGGAGAGGTTTCTTGAGGCTCGCTGAACATGCGTGAAAACGCATCCGGTTTTATGTTCTTTGATCCTGGCCTGTATGTTAAGTGGAAGGTGAACCTAGAAAAAAAAGTGCCCATCTGGCCTGCCCGGGTCTCAGTCTCTTTGCTGTCCTCAGGTGTTCGAGATTCTTATGATCCGTGTAGATTAAGATTGGATGTGTAGCCCCTTCTAAAAGATAACTCCACTCTTCTTTTTTTTTTTTTTAATTCTCTATTTTATTTTTCATACATTAAACATTAGTTACAAGTCTATAAGGCTTACATTAACATTTAGACCATATTAACAATTATTTTAGGATTGTTATTTCAAACCGTGTTCCTCTTAACGAGCTCTTAACAATCCTGTTCCTTCCTACCACCTATAGATATAGCATTGTATTCTCCTATTTCCCCCCATCCCCCCGTCCCCCCCTTACCCTACCCCCCCCCCCCCCCCCAAAAAAAAAAAAAAAAAGCAGTTTTCTCTCTTCCTCTCTCCACCCCCCTCCCCCACGCCCCCCCCCCTCTCACCTGACTCGTTCTCTATACCCTATATATGGGGCCCACGTTTGTCTATACTTCTCCTCTTGCTCTCTTATTCCCATCGTCAGATTCTGCATCAGCTGGATCTCCGTTACTCTGTCTAGCCATTGTTGTCTAGTTGGTGTAGATGTGCTTTTCCACAAAATTGGGATACAAGCCCTTGCTGCCGTCAGTAAGTGTCTAAGCAGGGAATTTTTAAACTTTGCCATGGAAAGTGGAAAATCATATAATAAGTAAGTGGCTGGGTTTCCTCCCAGCTCCACTTCAGTAATTTCTTTTATCGTGCCCTCGATCATTTTCCAAAATTCCTTCACTTTTACACATTCCCAGAAAATATGTAAGATTGTACCCTCCTCCTCTCCACACCGCCAACAGCGATCTGAAGTTTCTGGGAAGATACGTTTTAGTACGGCAGGGGTTTTATACCATCTAGTTAAGATCTTGTAGCTTCCTTCCTGGTATTTGGTAGCTAGGGAGGCCTTATGCGTAAAGGAGAAAATTTTTGTTTTCTGAGTCTCTGAGAATTCTATCCCTAAGTCCCTTTCCCAAGCTTGTATGAATGGTAGGTTTTTGGGCGCTTGTGTGTCTACCAGCAGGCTATACATTAATGACAGACCATGTCTCAGCGATTCACCCTTCAGGCATGTTTCTTCGAACCCTGAAAGTTCTCTTCTTGAAGTGTTTTGTGGGCTTAGTGCTCTAATTGCTGCTCTTAGCTGAATTTCTCTCATTGGGTCCAACTCCCTTCTGGGGTCCTCATTATCTCTCCCCCACCGGCCCTTTGGTTGTCTGTATCAAAGTGTATTAGCCTGCTCATTCCTGCGCGTCTAAGAATACCAAAATGGTGATCTGTAATACCTAGTTGGAACCTAGGGTTCCCCAACACTGGGACAAGTGAACTTGTGTAGTCCGAGATCTTGTTTTTGCTAAATTTCCTTTTTGTAACTCGTATTGTGGCGCCTAGGGTGGGGTGCTTTTTAACCTCTTGTGGGATATCAACCTCTTGGATCCACGCTAAGCCCTCCAGAGGGATCTTCCTAATCTTTTGTTCCATGAGAATCCAAGGTTTAGATTTCTCGTGTGAACACCATTCTACCACCCTTGCTAAGTGGACTGCATCGTAATATCCCATCGGGTCTGGTAAACCCACCCCCCCCTTCCTCTTAGGTAGCGTCAGGATCTCACGTCGTACTCTCGCCGATTTTCCTGCCCAGATAAACCTGCTAAATCTTGCTCTTAAATCCCTAAAAAAAACAAGGGAATCTTTACTGGAAGGGTCTGCAGTAGATAAAGTAGTCTTGGCATAATGTTCATTTTAATGATGTTGATTCTCCCAAACCATGTAAAGACTTCCCTATCCCACCGCTGAAAATCTGCCTTGAACTGTCCTATCAAGGGAACAAAATTTAGGTCAAATGTTCTATTCAGATTTTTTGGTATTTTGGTTCCCAGATAGGGTATATGGGAGTCTGTCCATCTAAAGGGAAAATTTGTCGCTAGTTGTTGTTGTGCCTGTCTGTTAACTTCCACTCCCATCGCCTCTGATTTATTATAGTTCACCTTAAAATTGGACAGAGTTCCATACTCCCCTATCTCCCTCATTAAGGCTGGTAGGGACAGCTCTGGGGCCGTTATTGAGAACAAGAGGTCATCTGCAAATGCAGCTACTTTATACTCTGATCCCTTAATCCGAAAGCCTCTTATGTCTGTATTAATCCGTACAGTTCTCAAGAACGGCTCCAGAACAAGGATAAAGATTATTGGAGAGAGTGGACACCCCTGTCTTGTCCCATTGTGTATTGGGAAGGGATCAGAAATTGCCTCGTTTACCTTCACCCTGGCCGAAGGGCAGGAGTAAAGACTATCTATCCAATTTCTCATCCCTTCCCCCAACCCAATATGTTGTAATGTAGTTCTCAAAAATCCCCAATCCACTCTGTCAAAAGCTTTCTCCGCATCTGTTGATATTAATACTGTTGGCTTTTGATAGAGTTGAGACATATAGATAGTACTCAGAAGTCTCTGTGTGTTCTCTCTTCCCTCCCGCCCCGGGGTAAAACCCACTTGGTCTGGGTGTATTAAGGATGGGATACAGGGTAGGATTCTATTGGCGATTATTTTTGCAAATATCTTCAGATCAACGTTCAATAAGGATATTGGTCGGTAGCTGGGACATACAGTTGGGTCTTTCCCTTCCTTGGGGATAATTGCAATATGTGCTTCTAGTGTTTCTCTACGCATCTGCTGACCATCTTTTAGCGAGTTAAAGGCTTCTAGAAATCTAGGTGCTAGTTTTTCCTGAAACGTTTTATAATATGTTAAGGTATAGCCGTCTGGGCCTGGAGATTTACCCGGTTTCATCTCCTTTATTGCTTCTAAAAACTCCTCTGTCGTGATCGGTCCCTCCATATTAGCTATCATTTCTTCTGGAATTGTGGGCATCTCTGACTCCCTGAGATATTCTTTTACTCTCTCCACTCTACACTGACCTGTTGCTAATATAGGTTGGGTTTCCAGGTGGTACAAACCGCTATAATATTCTTTAAATTCTTTGGCTATTAAATGTGATGAACTAACTAGATTATCTCCTTTGGTTTTTATTTTTTCAATATGTTTTTTTGCTCTTGTCTCTCTCAGTGCATTGGCCAGCATCTTGCTCGGTTTGTTCCCATGTTCATAATATGCCCTCCTACATCTACTTAAATTGGCCCTGGCCTTCTCTGTGAGTAGTAGGTTTAGTTTATCTCGGAGCAACGTTAATTTCTCTTCGATCTGAATTCCTTGCGATGTTTTATGTTCAATTTCTGCTATTCGGATTTCCCCGAGCAAACTATCTATTTTTGTGCTGAGAGTCCTCTTCCGCTGTGCCCCAAGTGAGATAAGAATTCCTCTCACATAGCACTTGTGTGTTTCCCATTTACATAGCGATGTTGTTCCATCCTCTTTGTTCATTTCAAAAAACCTCTCTATTTCCAAATTCACCTTATTTTCATACTCTGGGTCTTTAATTAATGATTCATTGATCTTGCAGATCCATTCTCTTGGACCAGATGTACCCCAATCGATGGTACAGTGAGCTGGGGCATGGTCTGAGATCGTAAATGAGCCCATTGAAGCTTCTCTTAGATTTAACACTATCTTTTGATCTAGGAATATATAGTCTATTCTTGTGTATGTTTTGTGTTTTGATGAGTAAAAACTATAGTCCCTATCGTGAACATGTAGAGTCCTCCAAGTGTCTATTAACTGTAGGCTTTGAAGGATTGTTTTCGCCTGTCTCAGTTTAGTATTAGATATGTTGTAGGACCCCTTGGAGGAATCCAACTCCGGATCCATTACCATATTCATATCTCCTCCCAGAATCAGAACCCCCTCTCTTTGTTGGTTTACAATGTCCGCAAATTTTCCCAACGCGGAGACCGGGTCTTCATTAGGGAGGTAGATATTCATTAAAGTGACCTTTTGTTCATTTAGGGTCCCCTTCACCATAAGAAACCGTCCCTCTTTATCTACAATTACCTTAGATTCTTTCCATTTTATGTTTTTGGCCAACAAAATTGCTACTCCGTTCGCTTTTGAAGTCTGAGAAGCTCCCATGTATACTACTGGGAATCTTTGACAGTGCATCTTAGGTATCTTATCCTTTCTAAAATGCGTTTCTTGTAAAAACACAATTTGTGTTTTTAGTTTCCCTAGTTCCATTCTTAATTTAGATCTTTTTTCTGGGGAGTTAAGTCCCTTGACATTGTAGGTGGTAATACTTATTCTATCCATCCTGCCCCTCTTTTTCCCCTTCTCGTATCTCTCTCCCCACTAATTAGGGGCCCTAGGACACAACAGAATGGTAGGGAACCAGAGGGGGAGTGCCTGGATAACACCAAAGCCGGGGAGGGGAAGAACCAGGAGAGAGGAAGAGCGAGAGAGAGAAGAGAGAAGAGAAAAAAAAAAAAAAAGAAAAAAAAAAAAAAACCCCACACCTCCCCCCACCCTTCTTGTATCTCGGATTCAAGTCCTCTGTCCAAGCTCCCGAGTATTGGTTGGCTCTCCGCCGCGGGGTGCTCGATCTACTGCTCCCCTGCAGCTACTGTGAGGCCAAAAAAAATAAAAAATCCCACGAGCGTCTCCGACTTCCCTCCTATAGGAGGAGAGGCGCCCTGGTGGGGAAAAGTGTAGATACACCGCAGCAAGTCTTTGCTTCTGCCACGGGTGGTGTGTCTCGTCTATTTATATGAGAACCGAGCCCCCCCCCCTCCCAGTTTCCCCCTCCTCCGCCCCCCCCGGCATAGCAAACAGAAACAAAAAACAAAAAAAAGAAAACATAAGCACATCAGAATTTGCCAGGGAGCGAAAAAGACCGGGGAAGGGGGAATCTTCCGTGATTGATTAATTCAAATCATTCCTATAACTACATATATGGCTACTACATCATAAATCATAAATCATAAAACGGTGTACATTTAACAGTTGCATTACAATATGTTACATTGGTCAGTCAAAGAGGAAAGAGGAAAAAAAAAAAAAATATGTATTCACCCGGATATACAGTACCTCCCTCCTAAGTACTGAAAAAGGTCCCTCGAGTACATCCTGTACTATGGGGTTCCAGGGTATTTCCCTTATTAGAAACTACGCAGTAACCTCTATTAGGCTTATGTTACATCTTGTTTTTAAATCAAGGTGATATAAGATCCCCCTTCCATAAGTCTTTCTCCTTCCTTGGCCAGGACCCGGATCTCGTCCGGGTTCCCTCTTCCTAATTGCTCCAAGTTTCTAATTCCTAACCTTCTTGGTCTGCCATCCCTCCTTCCTTCCTTGGACCCTCCCTCCCTCCCTCCCCCCCCTTCCACCTCCATTCACCCAAGTGCCAAAACCCCCCCCCCCCCCCCACCTCTTGTGATCACACTGTGTCTAGGATGTTCTTATAGTGTATGTGTGTCATAAATCAAAAACCACTGTCTATTGTGAAGTGAGCCTATTTGTGTCAGTGTATCAATGTGTATATTGTCTTATTTTATCTAACCACAGTGTCATTGGGATCATGAGATGGATGTGTATAAGTGTGTGTGAGTATATATGTGTATATGTGTGTGAGTGTGTGTGGGTATGTGGATGTGTTTCTGCTTGTGGCAAAAAAAAAAAAAAAGGGGGAAATGGGTAAACTGGCTACAGTTTACCTGTGTATTCTAATAAAACCCAAAAAGAAAAAAAAACAAATATATTATAACTCTCCCACCCCCACCCCGGCAGAACTACAAGGGTCGCACATCTATGTGTAATTGATTTAGGTCTCTTATACCTCCGAGCGTATAACTTGGGGTAGGTTGTTATGTTACCCCACAGCCTGGTCCTAGTATGCCAATAAGCAGGATACACACAAAGAAAGGAGAAAGAAATAAAAAAAAAAATAGGTAAATAACAAGAAAAAGGGGGGGCTCCAGATTGAAGCAATTGGGGAGGACCTGGGAGAAAAGAAAAAAAAAAAGGGGGTCCCCAATTACAACAGTGCCATCTAAAGCCCTGACCACATATACATTTTAATAATTAATAATTAGAATAGTTCGGAGGGCAGACATGACTTAGTCATATCAATTTCATTTCATTTATTTCCCCTTTCTCTAGATAACACAAAAAAAAACAGCGTAAAAAAAAAAAAAGGAGAAAAAGTAATGTAGGCCAGCAGGAAACAGGACAAGGAGTTGTCAGCCATTTGTTCTGCCATATATTCCCCCCCCCCAAAAAAAGGGGCTACTCCAAAATGAGAAAGAGAAAAGAGACAGGGGAGTAATCTCCAAAAAAAAAAAAAAGTCCACAATGGCTAGCATCAGTCCAATCCGGGTGTCCTCTGCCTCACTCAATGTTTTTATGGGGTCCTTCTCACTATTTCTCTTCAACTTCTCTCCTTTCCTACTAGTACATCCAACCAGTTAGGGACTTGTATTGGCTCTGCTCCCAGAAACTCAAAAAGTGATGGGAGTTGCGAGGGGTCCCTTAGGTGAAAGCTTCTTCCTTCTTTTTTAATATTTAAGGCCAATGGAAACCCCCATCGATATATGGCTCCACTATTGCGTATGTAGTCCAGCAGGGGCTTTAATATGCGCCTTCTAGATCTAGTCTGCCAGCATAGGTCAGGGAATATCTGTATATCACCCCCCTCCCATGCCCCCGCTGTGCCCTCTTTCCACGCTGCCCTCAATATCTCCTCCTTCGTTCTGTAGAAATGCACCCTACAGAGTACATCTCGGGGGCTGCTTTGGTTGCTTTGATCCTGGCGGGGTACAGTAGGGACTTTATGTACCCTATCCAAATCCAGCCTTGTGTCTGGGGGTTTCTTTAAGATATTGTTAAGAATAGACGTGGCCACTCTTCTTAATTCTAGGCCCTCAAAATTCTGTGGTATGCCTTTAATACGCAGATTATTCCTTCTGCTTCTGTTGTCGGTTTCTTCTAACTGCAGTTGTAGCCTGTCCATTTATCTCTGCTGGTGTAGTAGTTTTTCCTCTAGAGCTGAAACTCTGAGGTCTATAATGTTTTGTTGTTGTTCCAAGCCCTCTGCTCTTTGTTCTACTTTCCCCACTTTGGTATGCACTTCTTCAATCTCCACTCTAATTGCAGCTGTAATGTTTGCTACCATTTCCTGAATGTCTTCCTTAGTCGGGAGGGCCTGTATGAGCCTACTAAGTTGGCTGATATCAGTGGAGGTTTCTTGCTCTCCCAATCCCATAGATACCTCCCTGGGTTTGAGCAGCTTTGTAGGCTGATCAAGGCTCATTGTTTCCAGGTTTAAAGTACTCTGTTGCGGTGCTGCCCCCTCTGATGACTGAGATAGCTCACTGAATAGGTGCAATGTTCCTAGTGGAGAAGTAAGAGGCAACAATACCTTTGTTATAAGCTGCTCCTTGGAAGGGATGTGTTCTACTACGTCCACCACCTCCTTCTGCTGAAGTCTCTCCTGCACCGCGTCTATCACATGATATGAGCTCTCCAGGAAGACCTTGTCTACCGACGTGTTAGGAGTGCCGCTCAGGGGGCTCCTGAGAGAGGTTATCGCTAGCGCAGGTGAGATGAATTCTGTGAGGGATTTCCTCCTTACCTCTCCAGAGACTCCGGTCACCTCAAGATCTGCCTGGAGTTCGCCCCTCTTCACTGTCATGTACCTTGTAATGTATGAATGGGCGTTTTGGGAGAGCTGGTTAGATGTGCCTCTGGCGTCTTTAGCGGCACTGCGTCCTCGCCGCGACATCAGCAACCATAGACCGCTCTCCTACCACGGAGATGGGGGGGGGGGCTCAGATCCAGCCGCTCTCCTGAACGTTCTCCTGGACGCACACACCGCGGGCTCCGCTAGACTCTCCTAGCGCACGCGCTCACTCTGCCATGCCTCTGACACTTCCCCCGGAAACAGGAAGTCACTCCACTCTTCTAAAGCAGCTTTGATTGCCAGGAGTTTGCGATCCCCGACATCATATTTTTTTTCAGCACTGGACAGTTTACGAGAAAAGAAGGTGACAGGATGCAACAGAGCCTTGGGTCCCTGTCTCTGGGAAAGTATGGCTCCAACCGCCGTTTCCGATGCGTCCACCTCTAAGACATATGGCTGGGCCGAATCCGGGTGTTTCAGGACAGCTGCGGTGGTAAAACGTTTTTTCAGAGTCTTGAAGGCAGTCTGAGTCTCAGGGGACCAATGGAATCTGACACCTTGTTTGGTGAGCTGGGTGATGGGGGAGATGATTGCCGAGAATCCTCTGATAAACTTCCTGTAAAAGTTTGCAAAACCTACGAAACGTTGGATGCCTTTCTTATCACTGGGAGCTGGCCAGTCCAAGATGGATGCGACTTTTTGAGGATCCATCTTGATACCCTCAATGGATATGATCAGGCCCAGGAATTGGATGCTCTGGCGCTCGAATTCGCAATTCTCGGGCTTGGCGTAGAGTCCATATTGCCGAAGGCGGCCCAGTACATTTCTGACGTGTCTGCAATGGTCGTCTGAGAAAGGAAGAGGAAGAGGAAGAGGAAGAGAAAATTAGTATATCGTCAAGGTATACAACAACAAATAAGTCCAGGAAATCTCAGAAGACATCATTAATAAAATGCTGGAAAGAAGCGGGGGCATTGCAAAGTTCGAAGGGCATCACAAGGTACTCAAAATGCCTGAACCGCGTACGGAAAGCAGTCTTCCACTCATGCCCTTCCTGTATACGGATCAAATTATAGGCCCCCCGGAGATCCAGCTTAGTAAATATGATGGCAACACCAAGTCTCTGAAAAAGTTCAGGCACTAGTGGCAGAGGATAACGGTTTTTGACCGTAATCTTATTTAGCTCCCGATAATCCACACATGGACGTAAAGAGTGGTCCTTCTTTTCCACAAAAAAGATTCCAGCACCAGCCAGGGACGTGGGAGGGCGGATGAACCCTTTCCTCAGGTTTTCATCAACGTAGTCCTTAAGAGCTACAAGTTCACATTCGGATAAAGGGAAAATCCAGCCAAAGGGGACTTCGACTCCGGAGGAGTTCAATTGGACAATCATAGGCCCGATGAGGAGGGAAAGTCTCTGCCCCTTTTTTGCTGAACACGTCAAGGAAATTGTGGTAGACTGCAGGTAGAGTCTGTGTCAAGGCATAACAAGGAGGGCTAGTCACAAGGAGCTGGTAAGCAGTGCTAAAGGCAATAGGGCGAAAGAAACTCAATTCTGTCTGTGGTCCAGTTGATACTGTGATTATGGGCTTTCAGCCAGGGAATGCCGAGAATAATCGAGAACAAAGGAGAGGCGATGGCATCAAATCGAAGTAATTCTTTATGGTCCTTAGCCATGGTGGCTAATAGGGGGATAGTCTCATGCGTAAATGCCCCAGATTTAATAATGGACTCATCGGCCAGGTAGATGGAAAGTTTCTGTGTCTTAGGTTGAAGAGGAATACGATGTTTTGCAGCGAGAATAGATCCACAAAGCAGCTGCAGGCCTCGGAATCAATTATAGCGGGAGTCTGGATGGTCCCTTCTGGCAGCTGTAACGAAATGGAGAGAGCGAGGTGAGCCGAATTGCTGGGGAAGTTCAAAGTTGCAGGGGGCGAAGTAACTGAGAGGCACTTACGAGGTTTGACTGGGCAGGACCTCACATAATGGCCTGACCCTCCAGAGTACAGACAAAGATTCTGCTGGTGGCAATGTTGGCGTTTAATGGTGAGAGAAGGGCAGAGTAGTCCGATGTGCATTGACTGGTGCGTCAGACGTGGCTAGAACAGGAGCCGGCTGAGCAGGATTGTAGGGATTGGGGGCCCGTGGTAGCATCCATACTGGGCGTGACTGGCCCACAGCCCTCTCTGATCTCCATTCTCTCAACCGGCGATCGATTTGAATAGATAAGTCGATCAGAGCCTCCAAGGTGGAAGGCACCCCCACTTGAGTAGTTTGGCCTTAAGGGACTCAGAGAGGCCCATGCGGAATTGGTAGCATAATGCGGCATTATTCCAATTGGTTGCAAAGCCCCATCGCCTGAATTCGGAGACATAGTCCTTAACTAGTCTGCAACCCTGCTGAAGCGAACGAAGGGCCGCTTCAGCAGAAGCGGCTTGCTGGGGATCCTCGTACAACTGGGCCATGGTGGCAAAGAATGAGACTAGGTCTGCTAGACACACAGACTTCTGCTCAAGGAGAAGATGGGCCCAGGACTGTGGTTCCCCTTGCAGCAGAGAGACTACAAAGCCGACCTTCGTGGCCTCCAGGGAGAAGGTGCGAGCCTGCAGTGTTTTTGAAGGACCTAAACTTGCTGCGATCTCCAAGGAATTTTTCCGGAGTCGGCACCCTGGGTTCAGGTGGAAGCATGACTACTGACGGACCAGAAGCAGCTCCCTGCTGGGCGGCATGGACTGGTACAGGTCCCTGGGCAGCAGAAGATAGTCTGTATTCGTCCTTCCAGCTGGGTATAACCTGCTTGTAGGTCATTCACTGCCCGTGCCAGCTCAGCCAGATGCTGGCACAGTTCTTCCATGGGAGAGGGTCCTCGCACAGGCTCAGACATGGCTGTCCGTTACTGTCACGCCCCCTGGTGGTAGAGCCCGATGTGCGGAGGACGGCCTCTCTTACAGCTCCAACTCCGAGCCCCTGATAGAGCAGACAGGAAGCACAAGAGTACGGAGTTGCATGAGTGCCTGGCAGGGTCGCTGATGAAGTCGCTGGACTGGAATCACTAAAGTAGTCGCAGGAGGACACTGGTGCAGGGGAAGCCCAGGAACAGCTGTCAGCAGGTAGCGGAAGTAGGCAGGCTGGGTCATACACTAGCGGGCACGTCAGAAACCAAGGCGGAGGCAGGAGCGAAGTCAAGGTGCAGGCCGGGTCGGTATTGGGCTGGCAGTGAGGTAGCAGGATCAGCAGGCAGAAGCAGGTCAAACAAGCCGGGTCAGGTGCAGGCAGAAGGCAGGAGAATCAGAGACAAGCCGGGTCAGGTAACGGAAGCAGGAATCAGGTAACAGGATCAGGTATGCTAAACGTTGTAGAACGGATAGCACCTGAGTCCGGGAAGTGGCCCAGTTTAAATAGCCTGTCTGGCGCCAAACACTCAGGGAGTGCACACCGCGGGGCACGTACGTGCATGCGCACGCGCACAGGCGCGCGCATGCACGCCAAAGGCGTCCTTACAGGAACCGAGGTCTACCAAGGACTACGGCCGCCATTTTTGGCACTGGCATGCCCTTCCTGACAGTCTCTTTGCCTCATATGCTGTGCTCTCCATGCGTCCACCTGTTGGTGTTGGTATTGGTACATCATCTTTTTTAGTTTGTTCCTCTGGCCCATTTCGCTCCCCTGTGCCTGTGACGTACTATCTAGTTTAGGATCCAAACATAAGTTAAAATCCCCTCCTATAACAACCCCTCCATTACCAAAGCTCATGAACTCTTCCACTAATCCAGCCAGATATTGGGCAGACTTTTTATTCGGGCCATAAAGGTTCGCCAGTGAGATCCCGGTCCCATTTAATTTCCCATTGAGAAACAAAAAGCGACCTTTAGGCCTCGTACACACGATCGGACATATCCGATGAAAACGGTTCGCGGACCATTTCCATCGGATATGTCCGATCGGGAGTTTGATCCGATGGCGTGTACACACCATCGGATCAAATTCCCCGCCGTCGGACGGCGCGGTGACGTGGCGGTGACGCAGCGGTGACGTTGACGCCGCCACGTCACCGCTACGTCACCGCACCAGGAAGTAAAACACTTCCGCGCATGCGCCGAATCCATTCAAGTGTACTAACCAGCAGACATGTCGGGCGGACAGATTCCCACCGGATAGATTTCAAAGCATGCTTTGAAATCTGTCGGGTGGAGAAATCTGTCCGCTAGCCCATACACACGAGCGGAGATGTCTGCTAATACGGTCCATCGGACCATTTTCAGCTGACATATCCCCTCGTGTGTACGAGGCCTTAGAATAAACTGGGTGCCCCTGGCAAACCCTATGGCCACCCTTTTAGTACCCAAGGTCAGATGGGTTTCCTGTAGGAATATCACGTCGGCTTTTAAAAAAACTAGCTCACTTAATATATTTGCAGTTTTGATGGGGGCATTTATGCAACGGACATTATAAGATATTATATACATTTTTGACATTAAATAATATGAGGTAGCTTTTTATACCTAAAGCTTTCTTAAAGATACTCCTAGAGGCCATCCCTCCTTGTCCCTCCCCCTGACCTCCCCGCCCCCAGTCTCCACCACACACCCTACCCTCTCTCCCCCCACCCCCTTGTCTTGGGGGCTATTGGCCTCCCATAGGCCTATAGATCCGTGGCCCTCTCCCATCTGGCCCTATGGTTCTCCCCCCTCGAGGTTGAACCCTGAGTGGGCTTTGTTTGGGAGCTTTGTCCTCCCCTTTGGGAGGTCCCATATGCCCACGTCTCCCCCTTTCTTCAATATTCTAAAGTGACCGTACCCTTAATCCGTCCCCCTCTCCTCCCTCCCCACTCTCCCCACATATACTACCTATTTATACTATCCCATCTTCCCCCTCCCATCTCTCTTCATTTTCCGCTCTTTCCCCAATTCTACTTATATGATTGATTATGATTTGTTTCTTCTTGGAATCTGTTGCAGGGGCTGCTGTTCTACGTTAGGCCTCCCCGATCTCTTTCCCACCAGCCTGGAATCTCTATCTCTGCGATATTCATCTTTTTACAGAAGTTTACTGTGTCTTCAGGGAATTTTAGGCCCTGTACACACGATCAGACAAGTCTGATGAAACTGGTCTGCAGACCGTTGTCCGTCAGAAAAAAGTTTTAAAACATGCTTTAAAACCGGACAGGTTCGATGGTTAGTACACAAAAGCATCGGACCAAAAACCCGCGCATGCTCAGAATCAAGTCGATGCATGCTTGGAAGCATTGAACTTCGTTTTTTCATCACGTTGTTTTGTTCTACGTCACCTTGTTCTGGTCTGATCGGATTTTGGTCCGATGGTGTGTACACACATCAGACAAGTTCAGAGTTGTCTGATGAAAACGGTCCATCAGACAAGTCTCACCAGACTTGTCTGATCGTGTGTACAGGGCCTTAGAGTAGCAGAGCATCCTTCTTTTCTTCCAACTAAACAGGCTGGAAAACCCCAAAAATATTGAATATCCTGCCGCTTTAATTGCTCCAGAAGTGGTTTTAGTAGTCTTTTCCTAGCTAGTGTCTCGGCTGCAAGATCTGGAAAAATTTGTAAAGGTCCCAAACACTCTCACCTATTGGTAGCATAATACTATGGTAGTAGGTTAGGTAGGTTGATATTAATGATAAAGGGCGACTGTGGACGGCATCCTCCCCGGGAACTGAGGCGGCTGACATCAGAGACAAGACAGCAGAATCAGCAGACAGTGGTAGGGAATAAAAGGTGACCAGACAAAAGCTGGAATGAGTGTAGTTAATAATTGGTATATAATATAAAATCAATTCCATGGGGTATCTGTGGAAATTAAAAGTGGAATGAGTGACCGCTAGGGATGAGCTTCGCGTTCGATGCGAACACATGTTCGCATCGAACATCGGCTGTTCGATCGTTCGTCGAAAACGAACAAATCGGGTCGTTCGCGCCAAATTCGCATGACGCGCAACGGCCCATAATTCACTGCGGCGTTGCGCGCTGATGATTGGCCAAGCATGCACCATGACCCCGCATGCTTGGCCAATCACAGCGCCCAAAAAACGAAGAGACCCAATTGGCCAAAGCCTGGGTGCTTTGGCCAATTAGGGCTCAGGGCTTTAGCACACGCCCCACACTATAAAAGGCCGCCTCACGGGCTGCCTCGTGTAGTGTGTTCCGGCTTTCTTTGAGAGAGGTCAGACAGACAGAGAGAGAGAGAGAGATATATAGAGACACAGGGGTAGATTCATGTAGATCAGCGGATCTTTTGATCCGCGTGATCTATCTTTTTTACGATCCGCCTGCGCCAGTTTTTGAGGCAAGTGCTGTATTCAATAAGCACTTGCCTCGTAAGTAGCCCTGGCGCCTCGTAAGTAGCCCTGGCGGATCGTAACTCCCCCGGCGGAATGCAAATTCCGCGGCTAGGGGGAGTTTACTATTTAAATCGCGCGCGTCCCCGCGCCGATCGTACTGCGCATGCGCCGCCGGCGAAATTTCCCAGCGTGCATTGCTTTAAATGACGTTGCAAGGACGTCATTGTGTTCGTCGCTATTAACGTATGGCCGTATTCCCGAACGACTTACGTAAACGACATAAGAAATTCAAAACTCGACGCGGGAACGACGGCCATACTTAACATAAGATCCGCCGCACTTACCCCGAATATAGCAGGGGTAACGATCCGCCGGAAAAAGCCGAACGCAAACGACGTAAAAAAAAAGCGACGGCCGGTTCTGAATCGGCGGTTCTCCTCATTTGCATATTCGTCGCGTAGAAAAAAAGAAGCGCCACCTAGCGGACGGCGGGAGAATGCAGCCTAAGAGCCGACAGTGTAACTCACTTACACCAGTCGGCTCTAAGGGAGATCTATGCGGAACCTGATTCGAAGAATCAGCCGCATAGATCCGAGCGTCGGATCTCACAGATCCGACGGTGTATCAGTAGATACACCTTCGGATCTCTATGTGAATCTACCCCACAGTGTCTTTTCAGATAGATAGATAGATAGATAGATAGATAGATAGATAGATAGATAGATAGATAGATAAAGTAGATAGATAGATAGATCAGGGAGGCTACTAGTTAGTATAGTTAAATGTACAGTTTGTAGAGAATATATTGACATCCCTAGGAGTTGTCAATATATTTATAAACTGTATAGCTTAGCTAGTTCTGCTATTAGTATCTGTCAGGCAGGAGATTGTGCTTGATGTGCTTGATTGTGCTTGATGCTCTAACGTGTTAGTGTACACGTGTTAGTTCATTGCACATAGACACATTAACTGTTACTGCACGTGTGCTATTTATTTGCACAAAAAGGCAGTTGCTGTTAATGCAAGTGGGCTATTGAATTGCACAGAAACGCAGTCGCTCTGTGCGTGTGCTGTTTAATACCACCTGAGCGCATTTGGGGTCACCGTACGTGTGCTGTGACATACCACCTGAGCGCATTTGGGGTCACCATACGTGTGCTGTGACATACCACCTGAGCGCATTTGGGGTCACCGTAAGTGTGCTGTGACATACCACCTGAGCGCATTTGGGGTCACCGTACGTGTGCTGTGACATACCACCTGAGCGCATTTTGGGTCACCGTACGTGTGCTGTGACATACCACCTGAGCGCATTTGGGGTCACCGTACGTGTGCTGGTATATACCACCTGAGCGCAGTTAGTGCCACTGTACGTGTGCTGGTATATACCACCTGAGCACAGATAGTGCCACTGTACGTGTGCTCCTATATACCACCTGAGCACAGATAGTGCCACTGTACGTGTGCTTCTATATACCACCTGAGCACAGTTAGTGCCACTGTACGTGTGCTGGTATATACCACCTGAGCACAGATAGTGCCACTGTACGTGTGCTCCTAAATACCACCTGAGCACAGTTAGTGCCACTGTACCTGTGCTGGTATATACCACCTGAGCACAGATAGTGCCACTGTACGTGTGCTGCTATATACCACCTGAGCACATATAGTTCCACTGTACGTGTGCTGGTATATACCACCTAAGCACAGATAGTGCCACTGTACGTGTGCTCCTATATACCACCTGAGCACAGATAGTGCCACTGTACGTGTGCTCCTATATACCACCTGAGCACAGATAGTGCCACTGTACGTGTGCTGCTATATACCACCTAAGCACAGATAGTGCCACTGTACGTGTGCTCCTATATACCACCTGAGCACAGATAGTGCCACTGTACGTGTGCTCCTATATACCACCTGAGCACAGATAGTGCCACTGTACGTGTGCTGGTATATACCACCTGAGCACAGATAGTGCCACTGTACGTGTGCTCCTATATACCACCTGAGCACAGATAGTGCCACTGTACGTGTGTTCCTATATACCACCTGAGCACAGATAGTGCCACTGTACGTGTGCTCCTATATACCACCTGAGCACAGATAGTGCCACTGTACGTGTGCTCCTATATACTACCTGAGCACAGTTAGTGCCACTGTACGTGTGCTGTTATATATCACCTGAGCGCATTTGGTGTCACTCCGCTTGTGCTGTTACATACCACCTGAGCACTTCAATATGTCTGGAAGGAGAACAAAGAGAGGCAGAGAGTCAGAAGGGCAAGCATGCTCTGCATGTAGAGGTAACGCTGGTAGTGGATGTGGTGCATCCTCTTCAGCCCGTGGCCATGGCCGTGGCCGCTCGTCCTTCTTTTCGGGAGCTGGCCGTGTTGAACCTCAACATGCAGAGGAATTAGTAGAGTGGATGACCAAGCCGTCCTCATCCTCCTCATCCTCTCTCACACAGACTGATCAAAGTTTATCTGGCAAAGCAGCTGCCAAGGCGTCCTCTTCCCTCTGCACAATGGCTTCACACAATACTTCCCTAGTACCACCATGTCCTCCTGAGGAGTCCCCCGAACTGTTTCAACACAGTGTGGGGTACATGCTGCAGGAAGATGCGCAGCGTTTTGTAGACTCCGATGACGGAACACTGATAGAGGAAGGTATTGATGTGAGCCCAGGGAGAGGGGGTGGCCGAGAGGGACAGCAATTTGTCAGTGATGATGTTCCCCCAGCTGGAGCATACTGCCAGGTTGTTGACAGTGATGAGGAGGGAGGGGATGATGAGGTCACTGACTCTACCTGGGTGCCTAATAGGAGAGAGGAGGAGGAGGAGGAGGAGGACGACAACGAGGCACAGGCACATCTCCAAAGAGGCAGGATGCCCTCCAGGGGTCAGCTTAAGGTCACACCCACTGCATTACAGCGCACATCTACGGCGCTTGTGCATGGCGCTGCTGTGTCTGACCGGTACAGCAAAAGTTCTTTGGTGTGGGCCTTTTTTGAAACATGTCCACAAGATCGTACCTTTGCTATTTGCAACTTATGTCGCAAGCGTATCTCGCGTGGCCAAAACATCAACCGCCTGGGTACCACATGCTTGTCCAGACATATGTCGACCTGCCATGCAGCTCGTTGGCAAGCACACCAGAAAGGCCCACACCAAAGACAAAAGCGTACCCCCCCTTGCCCTTCTGGGACCTCCAACCCCAGTAGACCCCCAGTCCTTTCTGAAGCCTGCAGTGAAGGTGTAGAAATAGGTGTGTCACAAGCTAGTAGTAGCGTCCAATCTACTGATAGTACCAGGCAAATTTCCCTGCCCCAGCTGCTGCAGCGCCGAAAGAAGTACAATCCCAGCCATCCACATGCCCAGCAGTTGAATGCTAGCTTAGCGAAATTGCTAGCACTTCAACTGCTACCTTTTCAGTTGGTAGATTCTGCCCCCTTCCATGAGTTTGTGCAATGTGCAGTACCTCAGTGGCAAGTATCAAAACGCCACTTTTTCTCACGGAAGGCTATTCCGGCTCTCTACCGGCATGTGGAAGGCAATGTCCATACCTCGCTGGACAGGGCGGTCAGTGGTAAGGTGCATATTACCGCTGACTCATGGTCCAGCAGGCATGGACAGGGACGTTACCTGTCTTTTACAGCACATTGGGTGACTCTGCTGGCAGCTGGGAAGGACGCAGGGCAAGGTCCAGTAGTTTTGGAGGTTGTTCCGCCACCACGCCTTCAAAAAAATACTACTGCTTGTGACACACCTCTTTCCTCCACCCCCTCCTCTTCTTCTTCCTCTGTGGCCTCTTCCTGTGGGGATGTTTTCTCCGAACCAGCCGTGCTCCGTAGGCGTACGAGGGGATAGGCAGGAATGCAGGCCAAGAGATGCCATGCGGTGCTAGAGCTGGTGTGCATGGGAGACAGGAGCCACACTGGGGAAGAGGTTTTCTTAGCTCTGCAGGGTCAGGCTGAGAGGTGGTTGACGCCACGCCAGCTGAAGCCTGGAATGGTGGTCAGCGATAATGGCACCAACCTCCTCTCTGCCCTGCGACAGGGAAAACCCACCCACGTGCTCTGTTTTGCGCATGTCCTCAATTTGGTGGTGCAGCTGTTCTTGGGCAGGTACCCGGGCTTGCAGGATGTCCTGAAGCAGGCCAGGAAAGTCTGTGTGCATTTTCGGAGGTCATATAATGCCACTGCTTGGCTGACTGACCTCCAAAGGGAATACAACCTGCCCAAGAACCGCCTAATTTGTCACATGCCCACCAGATGGAACTCAACGTTGGCCATGCTGCAGCGGCTGCACACGCAGCAGCGGGCCATCAATGAGTACCTGTGCCAATATGGCAGCAGAACTGGGTCAGGGCAGCTAGGTTTTTTTCCCCACGCCAGTGGGCCTTGATCAGGGATGCATGCACTGCCCTGTCACCATTTGAGGAGGCCACGAGGATGGTGAGCAGTGACAGTGCATGCATTAGTGAGACTGTCCCTCTTATTCACATGTTGGAGCACACGCCACGTGGAATAATGGACAGGGCCCTTGAGGCAGAACAGAGGGAGGAAGAGGAGGACTTCCTTACCTCTCAAGGCCCCCTTTACCCAGACAGTGGTCCTGCTTGCCCACCTAGCACACAGGAAGAGGATGAGGAGGAGGAGGAGGAGGATTGTATCAGCAGCATGGAGGTGGAGCCTAGCACTCAGCAGCAGCAGTCTTCAAGGGATCATTTACAGTCCCAAGGAGCACGTGGAGTTTTACGTGGCTGGGATGAGGTGCCTGTGGATCCTGTCGTCCTCAGTGACCCAGAGGACTGTGGCCCGAATGCCTCAGCAAACCTATGCTGCATGGCCTCCCTGATTCTGCAAAGCCTGCGTAAGGATCCTTGTGTACGTGCTATTAAGGAGAGGGATCATTACTGGCTAGCGACTCTCCTTGATCCACGTTACAAGAGTAAGGTTGCGGACCTTATGTTGCCATCGCAGAGGGAGCAGAAGATGAAACTTCTGCGGGAGGCCTTGCAGAAGGGTCTGTGCAATGCGTTCCCAGAACCGGGGGGATTACCAAAACCTGGCTCTGGACAACGTCTTGCTGAGGCTTCGGTGAGTCACAGAAGGGGCGGTGGAGAAGGTGGTCGTCTGACCGATGCGTTCAGGCAGTTTTTTAGTCCGCAGCCCCAAGGTATGACCGGTTCCAGCAACCATCACCAGCATCTGGTTTACATGGTCCGGGAATACCTAGGGGCAAGATCCGACTTGGACACCTTCCCCACCGAAAATCCTCTGGCTTACTGGGTCTTGAGGATGGATCACTGGCCAGAGCTTGCCCAGTATGCAATTGAGCTACTGGCTTGCCCTGCATCCAGTGTTCTTTCAGAACGGACATTCAGTGCTGCTGGAGGCTTTGTCACTGATCACAGGGTGCGCCTCTCCACCAGCTCTGTGGATCGACTGACCTTCATCAAAATGAATCAGGCTTGGATCAACACCAGCTACCAAGCACCTGATGCTGATATTAATGAATAATATATTTTGTTGTTGAAATGTCGGATCCCTTTTAGACTGCTGATGCTGAGTGACTGTCCTCTTATGCTGCTGATGGAATATCCTTCTCCTCCTCACTTTTCTTGCTGATAGCTAGTAAGAAATGTTGTGTTTCTGGGCTCCGCCACCAGTGCCTAAGGCACAATTTTTCCGCCCCTGTTTAACAGGGGCGCTTAAAAACAATTTTTGATGCACTACTTTGCACGTGGCTCCTTGTTGCGCTCCAGTTGGAGTTATTGGGAGGGGTTGCAAGTGTTGTGTTGTGCCCAAGGCACAATTTTTCAGCCCCTGTTTAACAGGGGCGCCTAATAACAACTTTTGTTGCAATACTTTGCACGTGGCTCCTTGTTGCGCTCCAATTGGAGTTATTGTGAGGGGTTGCAGTGTTGTGTTGTGCCCAAGGCCCAATTTTTCTGCCCCTGTTTAACAGGGGTGCCTAATAACAATTTTTGATGCAATAATTTGCACGTGGCTCCTTGTTGCGCTCCAATTGGAGTTATTGGGAGGGGTTGCAGTGTTGGGCCCAAGGCACAATTTCTCTGCCCCTGTTTAACACGGGCACCTAATAACAATTTTTGATGCAATAATTTGCACGTGGCTCCTTGTTGCGCTACAATTGGAGTTATTGGGAGGGGTTGCAGTGTTGTGTTGTGCCCAAGGCACAATTTTCCAGCCCCTGTTTAACAGGGGCGCCTAATAACAATTTTTGATGCAATAATTTGCACGTGGCTCCTTGTTGCGCTCCAATTGGAGTTATTGGGAGGGGTTGCAAGTGTTGTGTTGTGCCCAAGGCACAATTTTTCAGCCCCTGTTTAACAGGGGCGCCTAATAACAATTTTTGATGCAATAATTTGCACGTGGCTTCTTGTTGCACTCCAATTACAGTATGTTTGAGGGGTGCCCTTTTTTTAAAACATTTTCTTTCACACAACAATAATGGCCCCCCACCACCGCTAAAATATTCGACATAATGTTGCCACACAGAACTTGCATTAATTACTTTTTTTTTTGGTCCTTTCATGTTTTGCAGGGACATTTCTAAACATGTGCCACTACTATAGACACCCAGCAGGTGTGATATTTAAAGGAATTTTTTTTTCACTTTAAGCATCATTAAAATGGCTGCTCTGAAAAAAACGGCTGTTTAAAAAAAAAAAATTCCATTGGTACATGTTCCCTGGGGCAAGACCCGGGTTCTGAATGACGTTTTCCAACATTTAATTGAATTTTGGTCTTTAAAATTACCGTTTTTAAATTCGAACGTTCGGGTCCCATAGACTTCAATGGGGTTCGAAATGTTTGCGCGAACCCGCGGTCTGTTCGAACGTTCTGGTGCGAACCGAACCTGGGGGTGTTCAGCTCATCCCTAGTGACCGCTAATGGATTAAAGAGGGCAATAGGGTGAGGGATAAGGAATAGTACAAAGGATAAAAAGTCACAAAGATCAAAACCATTAAATTGTAGCAGAACACAATGATAGAAGTGTCAGAATAAATAAGTTATATTGAAAGTAGGTGGAGGCACCTACTGGAGTAAGTAGAAAAAATAAGCCAGCAGAGTGCAAGCGTAGCATAAGGTCTCATGGGACATGTCATGGAGTGTCAGAGCGGTGCAAAGGGGTGTTAAAGTGTCACTAAAGGAAAACAATTTTTTTGCTGAAATGACTGTTTACAGGGTATAGAGACATAAAAGTTAACTGATTCCTTTTCAAAATGATTAAAAATAGATAAAAATCAATCATATAATGTGCTTGCAGGTTAGTTTCACTTTTGAACTGGCTTCATGTTTCTGCAAAGTAGAAATAGACACACAGAACAAAAACAAACAAATCCAGGGCAGTGTTTTGTTTTTAAAATGAATCTGATTGGGGGGCGTGGAGCGGCATGGAGTAGGACGCTGATGACCTGAGCTCCGCCGGCCGAATATCCTGTATTGATATCCTGGGACCTTGAACGTACTTACCTACCGGGTACTGACACCCCTCGGATCGGGAGACACCTGTGACCATGTCCCCTTCGAAAAAGAATACGAATGCAGCGGCTAAATTGGCTCAATTTCGCCACGATGACTCAGACTCCCCGGAGCAAGATGGCGGCGCGGCCTTAGGGGAGGACTCGTCCCGGGGCAAGGACACGGCCAAGCTTCTGGAGGCTATCTCAGCTTGCCGAGAAGCAGATACCTCTTGCCAGACCAACCTCACTGCCCGCATTGAAGAAGTCAAGGTAGACATCTCGCTGGTTCGCCAGGACTTTTAAAAGCTGCGGGAGAGTGTCACGGAAGCAGAGACACGCCTGGACATGGTGGAGGACTCCACCCCCCCCCCCTCCAGGTATCATCCGACGCCATGCAGCTTCAAATCGCTCAGCTCCTTCAGAGGCAAGATGACACCGAAAATAGATTGCGCAGGTGTAACCTGCGGTTCATAGGCCTGCCGGAGGGTGTGGAGGGGAGAGACCCCCCAACGTTTATGGAAGAACTACTAATCACTACATATGGCAGGGAGTCCTTCTCCCCCACGTTCGTCGTAGAGCGAGCTCACGGCATGTCGGGCAGGCAGCCGCCGGTCGGGGCACCCGCCCGCACCTTTATAGCTAAGCTTTTGAACTTTAGAGACCGGGACACAGTCCTTCGCCTCAGCAAAGTGAAGGGTAACATCCCTTTTGAGAACAAAACGATTGCCGTCTTCCCAGACTTTTCGGCAGAAGTACAGAAGAAGCGCAAAACTTTCACGGAGGTAAAACGCCGTTTGCGGATCAAGAACGTGAAATATGCCATGCTGTTCCCCGCTCGCCTGCGTGTGGAGGGAGATGATAGAGTTTATTTCTTCGAAGATCCGGAGGCAGCTATGGCGTGGTTGGAGCAGCGTGACGCGCGCAATTGAGCTAAGTACTCCTGCATTTTTTCAGTCTGTAACACCGCCGTCCTCTGTCTGCCCCGTAACCCTCGCCCATATCCTCAGTTTGTCCTCCTGCCGGTCCCCCCCCCCCACGTTGCGTATGCTTCCTCTCTCCTGGCTTCCACTTTAATGGCTGATCTCCATGCCCCCTGGGCTCAGAGGGTACACTGGGACCGCATTATGACATTGCTTCCTGCTTCTGCACCCCCCCCCACAGCACAGCACCCTGGAGTTTGCATCCCTTATGGCACCGGAGCACATTGTCCCCATTGGACCCTCTGTTTTCAACACCTATCCACCTCGGGGGGCATGTGTGACTGTATCCTAACATTACTTCCTGATTCAGCTGCCCGTGTACTGTGCTGATGCTCTTTTCTACCCCTGGGGCTTGCGGACCCCCGTGGCCCTTGGATGTGGACTTGGGCGTGGAACCGGCATGCTTTTCCCCCCTCCGGGGGAGGGAGCGGGTGGGGGACGTGTGTTTACTTTGTTCTTCCAGGGGGAAGGTGGGAGGAGGAGGAAGGGGGGAAAGATTATTTTTTATTTTTATTTTTTCATTCCTTTCATGGCTGAACTCTATGGTCCCCAGTGTCCTCGCAGACTGTATGACTCATCCTACCAGGGGACAAATTCGTTAAGCCATGCTGTCAGTAGTACACACAGTCATACCATTTTATGTGTTACAAATACCTGGACCTGGACCTGAATACCTGGAGTTCAATTCACTGCTAAACCCCTTTTTTTCTTTTTGCCCCTTTTTCTTTTCCCCCCTCCTTTTTTCTTTTTTTTTTCTTTTTCTTCTTTTGTTTGTGTTACTGATCTATTGCCTCAGGTCCATCAGTCCTTATGGCCGGCGGGGTGCATTGCCCCGCCCGCAAGTCCACATTGCATAGTGGGCAGTGTCCTGCTCTGTGTTCCTTAGCACAGCGAAGTTTCGCCCTATGTGCTGAAATGTGTAACCTGGACGGGGCCCAGAGGAGCTCTGTTGCTGCTCTGGGTAAAGAGGTATTTCTGTGCACTATACTACTATTTAGAAAAAAGGTGTATCACGGCCTATAGAACACCTCCCAGCGCCTAACAGAGAGCACTTGCAAAAAACTACATATACAGAAAATATATACTAAGAACGATACAAACTAGATTAGTTGGCTGAAAAGCAGAACCAAAAAAGTCAAGAAAAAGCAGCTATTTAAAATACAGACAGATATATATATAAAAATGGCAAATACACTAAAATAACATTTAAAATGTCACACTAGTAAAAAAACCATAAACAGCGCTGATGATGATAATCCAATGTAGATCCCAAGAAGAGATATCACCTCTACATTTATGTGCAATAATAATGACAGAGTGTATCAATGGGAAAAAGTGAGTCCGTTGATAGCTGAATTTGAAAATTAGGACAGCAAGCACCTTCCACCCATATTCTCAATCACCTCGTGGGACTATAAATCCCCCTCTGGGGTACGCACTCACCGAAAGACCCAAAGGGTAAAGCAGTGTATGGATATCCACAGAATAATATCACTCTTCACATCAGAAGGGATCCGGTCACATGTCTACAGGTCTCCAGATCGTACAAAAAACACAGGAAAGGGCATATAGCGTAATTCTGTTTTTAATGTAGCACACAGAAGAACCCACAAATATACAACCCTTCAAACAATGCACGTACATTCAAAAATAACCATAAGCGCATATAATCACCCTCTCCTGCAAGAGAGACGAGCCGTGCTGTCCCAATGGATGAGCTGACTTCCAGCACTTCCTGGTTTCAGACGTGACTCAGGTGGAGCGCACGTGTCACTTCCTAGCGTCGTTGAGGCCCCTCCCTGACGCGTTTCGTCATAAGACTTCGACAGAGGGAGTGGCTTCACGACGGCGAACGAAGATTTAAGAAGTACTTCCCATCAGAGCCAAACCAATCACCACAGAGCGAGGGCGGACCTTGGTGCCTGCTCCGCCCAAACCCTGATATAGTACGGTGTTCTTATTCAGACTCAGACGGGACTTCAAACAGTTTATGCCGCATTTCATATTTAAACGGGCATAATACAGGCAACAACATCACATATAATGTGCGCATTTAAAATCAAACGTTATATTGTTTTACACATAACTTAAATACAAGTTAACAGGCTTTTTTACAAAGACATTATGGATTATTATATTCGCATATAGTAATCAGTGTTAACTTGTGTTTATAAACAGCTAATAAGCTGAACGTAAAAGGATTAAAAAATATATATAATATAAAATGTATAAATATATACACAAATTTGGTATATATATATACTAAAAGAACGGAGCGCAGTCACTATGATAAATTGCATATAAACACCATGTAAGCAAAAGGGCGGTTAATTATAGCAAAGTGACCCATAGACTCCATCTAGTGGTGATTTTAGGAAACTAAATGCCTCATAAACAAATTTGAACAGATTAATTGTTCAAACAGTATGAAGCTCATTTCTAAAATAAATTGAATAAATCAAGATATTTAAATGAACCAAAATTATAAGAGAATATAATAAAACCATAAAATACAACTGCAGAGGCGTAACTAGAAACTTCAGGGCCCCGATGCAAGAAATCATGAAGGGCGCCCCCCCCCCCCCCCCCCCAAAAGCATGATTTTGATACTATATTTTTTTTCCATTGTACACCAAAGTAAAACATTTCTGTTTCCAATTTCAACTTTAAAGGGGGTGGTGGTGGTGGCACTGGAGGGGTGGTGGAAGCGATAGTACTTGGGAGGATGGTAGTGGTGGTACTTGAGGGGGGGTGGTAGCAGTGGTACTTGAGGGGGGGTGGTAGCAGTGGTACTTGAGGGGGGGTGGTAGCAGTGGTACTGGAGGGGGGCTGATGGCGGTGGTACTGGAGGGGGGCTGATAGCAGTGGTACTGGAGGGGGGGTGATGGTGGTGGTACTGGAGGGGGGGTGATGGTTGTGGTACTGGAGGGGGGTAGTAGCAGTGGTACTAGAGGGGGGCTGATAGCAGTGGTACTGGGGGGGGGGTGATGGTGGTGGTACTGGAGGGGGGTGGTAGCAGTGGTACTAGAGGGGAGCTGATAGCAGTGGTACTGGTGGGGGGGTGATGATGGTGGTACTGGAGGGGGGGTGATGATGGTGGTACTGGAGGGGGGGGTGATGATGGTGGTACTGGAGGGGGGGGTGATGATGGTGGTAATGGAGGGGGGGTGATGATGGTGGTAATGGAGGGGGCTGATAGCAGTGGTACTGGAGGGGTGGGTGATGGTATACTATACTGACCACTATACTAACCAGGCCCGGACTAGGACAAAAAATAGGCCATGTAATTTTTAGACTGAGCAGCCAAATTTTCCAGGGGCAGGGTGTGTTGCCATTCGCGGGGGTAGCTGGTGTTGGTCCTCTACACTGTAATGGGCAGGGACACTGTGATATAGAGGGGACTGCATTGTAAAGGGGCACTGCAATGATTACAGTGCCCCTTTACAGTGAAATCAGCTTTTTATCAGTGTCCCAGTCCTATTGTGGCCATATAATGCTAGTACTCTCTGTGTCCTATTGTGCCCACACTGCCCAGTGACACTTACCTGCTCTCTCTCTGGTGGTGCGGGTACAGCGTGGGTCTCTCTTTGGTGGTGCAGGTACAGCGTGGGTCTCTCTCTGGTGGTGTGGGTACAGCGTGGGTCTCTCTCTGGTGGTGCGGGTACAGCGTGGGTCTCTCTCTGGTGGTGCGGGTACAGCGTGGCTCTCTCTGGTGGTGCGGGTACAGCGTGGGTCTCTCTCTGGTGGTGTGGGTACAGCGTGGGTCTCTCTCTGGTGGTTCGGGTACAGCATGGCTCTCTCTGGTGGTGCGGGTACAGCGTGGCTCTCTCTGGTGGTGTGGGTACAGCGTGGCTCTCTCTGGTGGTGCGGGTACAGCGTGGCTCTCTCTGGTGGTGCGGGTACAGCGTGGCTCTCTCTGGTGGTGCGGGTACAGCGTGGCTCTGTCTGGTGATGCTGGGGCTATTAGTTCCCCCAGCACAGTTTTCTTTAATGTCTCCTGTAACTGTTAGTGTACCACTGACTCCTCACCTTGTTTCCGTGTTTTCTCTTTTTTCCCAGCAGAGTGCATGCTGGGGACTGTAGTCTGCTCTCTACTGAGAAAAACTGGGCCAATGGGGAGGGAAGAAAAACGGGTAGGAAAAGACTTCTCTTCCCCGTGCTGCTGACATGAAAAGGAGAGGGGGGCGGCGGGGGAAACCTCCAGACAAGCAGCCTGCAGCTCTCCCCGCCTTATCCCACCTGTGCGGACACGCATGGAGGAGTGGAGAGCGGAACTATCAGAGGGGGCCAGCAACATCTCACCATCACAAGGGAGAATCTTCTTTCTATGGAGGAGGAGAAGACGGAGGCATCTCAAAATACATTTCTGTCTTCCCGCGGTTCGCTGTGATTGGGCGGCTGGGCTGACCTGTTAACAATCGAGGTTGCTCCTGATGTCCCGCCTTCGCCCAATCACAGTGTGCAGAAGACTGAACATGGGCGGAGGCGGGACATCAGGATCTACCGCGATCGTGGACAGGCTAGCCCTGCCGCTGTACATGACCCCATACGCCCAATCACGGGGACTGAACATGGGGGCAATGCACGGAGACACAGGAAAGTACATTTAGGAGGAAGCAGCAGTGCCCCCTCCCCCCTGCACGTCCGCACCCTCCGCAAGTCGCAACACCGCACACCCACACCCTGTCAAGTGCACAACTAGCTAGCGCCGGCCCTGGTCACACAAACAAACGGACGGTCGGCGGGCCCCCTGAAAGCGGCGGAGAACTACAGGGCCCAGTCGCAAGTGCGACTGCTGCGACAGTGATAATTCCGCCACTGTACAACTGGATAAAAGACACACAGCTAAAAAAAGCCATTAGTAATTCATGATCAATTATATACCATAACTCTTAGATTGCCAATAGTCATACACCACAGACTCCATCTAGTGGTGATTACATAAATTGTAGCCAAAACATAGGCCTAAAAACACCACTTTGTAAAGAATAGACATATGAAACAAACCACCACAGGTACAATCAATAATCGCTAATAAAGCAATTTATGTCTAATTCAATGTTCAGGCCCCTAGGCGCAAGTGTATCAGCTGAGAAGATCCATTGGGTCTCTCTTTTGGATAGATCTCTTACTAAATTCGATCCTCGCCATGTAGGCTTTAAGTGATCAATACCCCAAAATAATAGACCACTAGGGTCTTCATTATGATGTAATTTAAAGTGTAAGGACAGGTTATGGTCTTTATAACCTAACAAAATATTGGCGATATGCTCTCCAATACGCACTTTTAATTGGCGCTTAGTGCGTCCAATATATAACAGCCCACAGGGACATTGTAAAGCATACACTACATGTGTAGTATTGCATGTTATAAATTCACTAATAGTGAACTCCTTGTTATTGGAGCTCGAAGTGAATTTCTTAACAGCTCTTAAAGGGCGAGTTATTTCACGACAAGCCCTACACTTTCTACATGCATAGAAGCCATCACAGTCCCAAAAACTGGATGGTCTAGTAGGGGGGTCTAAAATCTTCCGCACTAGTTTGTCTGAAAAACTTTGTGCCTTTCTATAAATAAAGCCTGGTTTTGCCGGTAATACTGCCATTAAGGTCTTGTCCATCAATAGAATATGCCAATGTTTAGAGAAGATTTCCTCTATCCCTTTGTATTGGGCATGATAGCCAGATAAAAAATTCCATTCCCGATTATTGGGGGGCCTTATGGTTGCTTTATCTAGAAGGAAGTTAGTTCTTGGCTGTGACACCAAGTTGCTTATAATAGACTCCAAAAATTCCTTTTTATAGCCTTTCTCCAGAAATTTTCCTTTTATAAGTTCAGCTTGTACCATGAAATCCGACGTATCAGTGCAGTTTCTCTTTACACGTGTAAGCTGGCCTTTGGGGATATTTTTCAACCACATAGGGTGGTGCCCACTACTTAAAGGTAGATAACTGTTCGAGTCTGTAGGTTTAAAAAACACTTTTGTGGACAGACTAGTATTAGATCTAAAAATCTCTAAATCTAGAAAATTAATACTATCACTACTAATAGTACTAGTAAGAACTATACTCTTAGTGTTGGAATTCAGTTCATCTAAAAATAATTGTAAAGAGGAGAGGGAGCCATCCCATATAAAGAACAGATCGTCTATATATCTTTTATAAAACAACAGCGATGGGCGTGGTATCGAGAAAATGACCTTGTCCTCCCACTCTCCCATAAACATATTAGCTATACTAGGGGCAAAACGAGCCCCCATACCTACTCCCCTGCATTGTGAATAGAACTCCCCTCCATACCAAAAAAAGTTATGGCCAAGGCAAAAATCTAACGCATTCCTTAGGAAAACTTTTTTATTATGAGAAATGTCATCTCGACGGCTAAGTCCCCAATTGAGTGCTAACAGAGCGTCATCATGTTGGATGACTGTATATAAAGACGTGACGTCTGCCGTCACGAGATATATTTCATCTTTTCCAGTCAGGTCAATATTTTGAAGCATTTGTAGAAGACTTGTTGTGTCTTTTAGATAGGCTCGAGTATGTATTACACACTCTTGTAAATATATGTCTAAGTATTGACCCAACCTTGATGACAGTGATCCTATTCCATTAACAATCGGTCTACCTGGGGGGACCTGAATATTCTTGTGGATCTTTGGAAGCATATAGATTGTAGGAATTCTATTTGAACTCGGTAGTAAATATTTTCTTTCTCGACTATTAAGCACTCCTGACTTGGAGCCCATATTAATCAGATGTTCTAGATCCCTTTCATACTGTAGTGACGGATCGCTGTTCAATTTCACATATGTACTTTTGTCACTTAGCATTTCTGTCAGCTGGTTCTCATAGAACGTCTTATCTAAAATGACAACTCCCCCACCTTTATCAGCTGGACGGATTGTTATGTTCTTTTTTTCTTCTAACATCTTTATTCCATCCAAAATGTATTGGGGGTTGACATTTTTTCTAGGTATAATGTGTTCCAGATCTCTCAGTACTAGTCCCTTAAAGACCTCTATTTGGTGGTTCCCTTTATTCAGGGGATTAAACAGTGACTTATTTCGCAAACCACTGTCTAAAGCCACCGAAGCTGAACCAAAAATGGACTCTGAGTTCTTATTCAAAAAATACTTTTTCATATTTATTTTGCGTACATATTTATGGATGTCAATAAAAACATTAAACTTGTTAATGGGTCTTTTAAGGCCACATTTCAGGCCTAGATGTAGTATGTTAGTTTCTTTGGGGGATAGAGCGGTATTGCTTAAATTAAAAATGCCACCTTTATCTATACCCTCCTTCTTTTTCTGGACCCTTCGTCCCGATCTACATCCTCTGGGTCTTCTCTCCTTGTGTTGGGATGATACACATATTCCCTCTCTCAATGGGCAGGCTCTCTCCAATGTTGTTCTGCATACCCTGGTGTGTGTTGGGGATGGGAGGGGGGTCTGCCCCTCCTCTGGGGTGCACCCCGTCCTCGTTTCTGGCCTCCCCTCCCTCTCCCTAAAAAAGGTTTGGGAGATTGTGGGCGGCCTCTACCGTGATCATCCCATAATGGTTCGAAACGATTTTGTGTTGTTTTTTTTACTAGTGTGACATTTTAAATGTTATTTTAGTGTATTTGCAATTTTTTTATATATCTGTCTGTATTTTAAATAGCTGCTTTTTCTTGACTTTTTTGGTTCTGCTTTTCAGCCAACTAATCTAGTTTGTATCGTTCTTAGTATATATTTTCTGTATATGCAGTTTTTTGCAAGTGCTCTCTGTTAGGCGCTGGGAGGTGTTCTATAGGCCGTGATACACCTTTTTTCTATTTCTGCTCTTTCTTTATCCTAGCAGCCATGGATGCCTTACAATTTCTAAGTAACAGAATTATAGACATTGAGAATGTATTTGCTGTCACTGAACAAACATCAACACAGGTTAATTATAATGCAATTATGACCACCTTAGGGAATGTACTTGAGAAACAGGTTCGCACATGGTGGGACATATGCACATTAGAACAATATGCAAAAGAAAATATTATTACCAGAAGTTTGAGATGGGATGTTGTGCCCCAAGATGGGTTAGATGACACAGAGTCTGTGAACGAATGGTATAACTTTTTTAATAATGTTGGTACGAAGTTACAGGAACTTGTACTGAAACGTAAAAGGAAAAAAATGGGCATTCTGGTAGGTAAAATTAATGATTTAAAAACACAGCTTGACCCTATTAAAGACACACAGCAGGTGACCGATTTCAATATTCGTATTAAGAAGAAATTGGAAAAGGTCGATAAGGACACACAAAAGAAAAAAAGAAAAAAGTTTCATCGTTATTTAGGGGACTTAAAGAATGTATATCTCTGGCAACAAACCGGAACTAATGGAAATAGGGCACCCACACAACTGGAATCTATATCAGAGGATAATACAGCTCCCACTGCTACACAGAGCTCTAATGAGAGCAGAAGAATAGATCTCCCACAACGACCACCTAGAGAGCAGTCCACCCCTGCCAGATCTAATACCAATCAAGGGAGGGGTAATGTGGCAAGGGAATCTCATAATGCTGGCTATCCAGGTACTTCTAATGAGAGACATTACCATGTCCCAACACAAAATCGTTTCGAACCATTATGGGATGATCACGGTAGAGGCCGCCCACAATCTCCCAAACCTTTTTTAGGGAGAGGGAGGGGAGGCCAGAAACAAGGACGGGGTGCACCCCAGAGGAGGGGCAGACCCCCCTCCCATCTCCAACACACACCAGGGTATGCAGAACAACATTGGAGAGAGCCTGCCCATTGGGAGAGGGATTATGTGTATCATCCCAACACAAGGAGAGAAGACCCAGAGGATGTAGATCGGGACGAAGGGTCCAGAAAAAGAAGGAGGGTATAGATAAAGGTGGCATTTTTAATTTAAGCAATACCGCTCTATCCCCCAAAGAAACTAACATACTACATCTAGGCCTGAAATGTGGCCTTAAAAGACCCATTAACAAGTTTAATGTTTTTATTGACATCCATAAATATGTACGCAAAATAAATATGAAAAAGTATTTTTTGAATAAGAACTCAGAGTCCATTTTTGGTTCAGCTTCGGTGGCTTTAGACAGTGGTTTGCGAAATAAGTCACTGTTTAATCCCCTGAATAAAGGGAACCACCAAATAGAGGTCTTTAAGGGACTAGTACTGAGAGATCTGGAACACATTATACCTAGAAAAAATGTCAACCCCCAATACATTTTGGATGGAATAAAGATGTTAGAAGAAAAAAAGAACATAATAATCCGTCCAGCTGATAAAGGTGGGGGAGTTGTCATTTTAGATAAGACGTTCTATGAGAACCAGCTGACAGAAATGCTAAGTGACAAAAGTACATATGTGAAATTGAACAGCGATCCGTCACTACAGTATGAAAGGGATCTAGAACATCTGATTAATATGGGCTCCAAGTCAGGAGTGCTTAATAGTCGAGAAAGAAAATATTTACTACCGAGTTCAAATAGAATTCCTACAATCTATACGCTTCCAAAGATCCACAAGAATATTCAGGTCCCCCCAGGTAGACCGATTGTTAATGGAATAGGATCACTGTCATCAAGGTTGGGTCAATACTTAGACCTATATTTACAAGAGTGTGTAATACATACTCGAGCCTATCTAAAAGACACAAAAAGTCTTCTACAAATGCTTCAAAATATTGACCTGACTGGAAAAGATGAAATATATCTCGTGACGGCAGACGTCACGTCTTTATATACAGTCATCCAACATGACGACGCTCTGTTAGCACTCAATTGGGGACTTAGACGTCGAGATGACATTTCTCATAATAAAAAAGTTTTCCTAAGGAATGCGTTAGATTTTTGCCTTGGCCATAACTTTTTTCGGTATGGAGGGGAGTTCTATTCACAATGCAGGGGAGTAGGTATGGGGGCTCGTTTTGCCCCTAGTATAGCTAATATGTTTATGGGAGAGTGGGAGGACAAGGTCATTTTCTCGATACCACGCCCATCGCTGTTGTTTTATAAAAGATATATAGACGATCTGTTCTTTATATGGGATGGCTCCCTCTCCTCTTTACAATTATTTTTAGATGAATTGAATTCCAACACTAAGAGTATAGTTCTTACTAGTACTATTAGTAGTGATAGTATTAATTTTCTAGATTTAGAGATTTTTAGATCTAATACTAGTCTGTCCACAAAAGTGTTTTTTAAACATACAGACTCGAACAGTTATCTACCTTTAAGTAGTGGGCACCACCCTATGTGGTTGAAAAATATCCCCAAAGGCCAGCTTACACGTGTAAAGAGAAACTGCACTGATACGTCGGATTTCATGGTACAAGCTGAACTTATAAAAGGAAAATTTCTGGAGAAAGGCTATAAAAAGGAATTTTTGGAGTCTATTATAAGCAACTTGGTGTCACAGCCAAGAACTAACTTCCTTCTAGATAAAGCAACCATAAGGCCCCCCAATAATCGGGAATGGAATTTTTTATCTGGCTATCATGCCCAATACAAAGAGATAGAGGAAATCTTCTCTAAACATTGGCATATTCTATTGATGGACAAGACCTTAATGGCAGTATTACCGGCAAAACCAGGCTTTATTTATAGAAAGGCACAAAGTTTTTCAGACAAACTAGTGCGGAAGATTTTAGACCCCCCTACTAGACCATCCAGTTTTTGGGACTGTGATGGCTTCTATGCATGTAGAAAGTGTAGGGCTTGTCGTGAAATAACTCGCCCTTTAAGAGCTGTTAAGAAATTCACTTCGAGCTCCAATAACAAGGAGTTCACTATTAGTGAATTTATAACATGCAATACTACACATGTAGTGTATGCTTTACAATGTCCCTGTGGGCTGTTATATATTGGACGCACTAAGCGCCAATTAAAAGTGCGTATTGGAGAGCATATCGAGAGCATATCGCCAATATTTTGTTAGGTTATAAAGACCATAACCTGTCCTTACACTTTAAATTACATCATAATGAAGACCCTAGTGGTCTATTATTTTGGGGTATTGATCACTTAAAGCCTACATGGCGAGGATCGAATTTAGTAAGAGATCTATCCAAAAGAGAGACCCAATGGATCTTCTCAGCTGATACACTTGCGCCTAGGGGCCTGAACATTGAATTAGACATAAATTGCTTTATTAGCGATTATTGATTGTACCTGTGGTGGTTTGTTTCATATGTCTATTCTTTACAAAGTGGTGTTTTTAGGCCTATGTTTTGGCTACAATTTATGTAAGCACCACTAGATGGAGTCTGTGGTGTATGACTATTGGCAATCTAAGAGTTATGGTATATAATTGATCATGAATTACTAATGGCTTTTTTTAGCTGTGTGTCTTTTATCCAGTTGTATTTTATGGTTTTATTATATTCTCTTATAATTTTGGTTCATTTAAATATCTTGATTTATTCAATTTATTTTAGAAATGAGCTTCATACTGTTTGAACAATTAATCTGTTCAAATTTGTTTATGGGTCACTTTGCTATAATTAACCGCCCTTTTGCTTACATGGTGTTTATATGCAATTTATCATAGTGACTGCGCTCCGTTCTTTTAGTATATATATATATACCAAATTTGTGTATATATTTATAAGTTTTATATTATATATATTTTTTTAATCCTTTTACGTTCAGCTTATTAGCTGTTTAAGAACACAAGTTAACACTGATTACTATATGCGAATATAATAATCCATAATGTCTTTGTAAAAAAGCCTGTTAACTTGTATTTAAGTTATGTGTAAAACAATATAACGTTTGATTTTAAATGCGCACATTATATGTGATGTTGTTGCCTGTATTATGCCCGCAGCACATAGGTGCTCGTTTAAATATGAAATGCGGCATAAACTGTTTGAAGTCCCGTCTGAGTCTGCATAAGAACACCGTACTATATCAGGGTTTGGGCGGAGCAGGCACCAAGGTCCGCCCTCGCTCTGTGGTGATTGGTTTGGCTCTGATGGGAAGTACTTCTTAAATCTTCGTTCGCCGTCGTGAAGCCACTCCCTCTGTCGAAGTCTTATGACGAAACGCGTCAGGGAGGGGCCTCAACGACGCTAGGAAGTGACACGTGCGCTCCACCTGAGTCACGTCTGAAACCAGGAAGTGCTGGAAGTCAGCTCATCCATTGGGACAGCACGGCTCGTATCTCTTGCAGGAGAGGGTGATTATATGCGCTTATGGTTATTTTTGAATGTACGTGCATTGTTTGAAGGGTTGTATATTTGTGGGTTCTTCTGTGTGCTACATTAAAAACGGAATTACGCTATATGCCCTTTCCTGTGTTTTTTGTACGATCTGGAGACCCGTAGACATGTGACCGGATCCCTTCTGATGTGAAGAGTGATATTATTCTGTGGATATCCATACACTGCTTTACCCTTTGGGTCTTTCGGTGAGTGCGTACCCCAGAGGGGGATTTATAGTCCCACGAGGTGATTGAGAATATGGGTGGAAGGTGCTTGCTGTCCTAATTTTCAAATTCAGCTATCAACGGACTCACTTTTTCCCATTGATACACTCTGTCATTATTATTGCACATAAATGTAGAGGTGATATCTCTTCTTGGGATCTACATTGGACTATCATCATCAGCGCTGTTTATGTTTTTTTTACTAGTGTGACATTTTAAATGTTATTTTAGTGTATTTGCCATTTTTTTATATACTACTATTTAACCTTTCCTTTTCAGGTTGGACATTACTTTCGCCCTGTGGGCGGTTAGGGATAAATGCCCGCACCAGTTGGGGTTCGTGCAGGGCGGGGTGGGGAGGGTTTGGATTTTTACTGTCTAATAATATGACTGTACAGAACATGGAAGATTGCCCTGATTTGGGGGGGCCACATCCAGGGGCTCCCCGGGTCCTGAAGTTTCGTTCCGTCATCACTACCACCTATGGCCACACTAAAACTTCTCACATGGAATGTGAGGGGGCTGAGATACCCCATCAAACGGGCAGCCGTGTTTGGGCAGCTTAAAAAATACAGAGCAGACGTGGTGGCCCTGGTGGAAACACACGCCGAGGGTCCGGTACTGAGGTCCCTCAAAAGACCTAGGATAGGCTGGGCTTACCACGCCGTGCACACTACCCACTCCCGTGGAGTGTCCCTACTCATAGCAAAAAATACACACTTCAAACTTCAGGACTCGGTGATAGACCCATTGGGCAGGTATGTGTTCCTTAGGGCAAAACTGTATGGAGAAATGTTACTTATACTGGCTTTTTACATAACCCCACCGTTCCAGTTTGAGGTTCTAAATGAGGGACTTACTTTCCTGACACTACACCCTGCTGTTCCGGCCATCTGGCTGGGTGACTTCAATAATGTCTTAGATTCATCACTTGACAGGATGACCAGTCTCCCACAGTCTCAGCCACCCACCCACCCGACGAGATTTGCGCAACTGCTCAGTGATTTTAACCTGACAGATACATGGATGCATAGACACCCCGCGGAACGGGCATACTCTTGCTTTTCTGCATCTCACCACTCTATGTCACGCATAGACCTTATACTGGTCTCTAAGGCCGCGTACACACGAGGGGATATGTCCGCTGAAAACGGTCCGATGGACCGTTTCAGCAGACATCTCCGCTCGTGTGTATGGGCTAGCGGACAGATTTCTCCACCCGACAGATTTCAAAGCAAGCTTTGAAATCTATCCGGTGGGAATCTGTCCGCCCGACATGTCTGCTGGTTAGTACACTTACCTGCAGACATGTCGTCCCCCACCGCCGCCGCGCCGCTGCCGAATGGATTCGGCGCATGCGCGGAAGTGTTTTACTTCCTGGTGCGGTGACGTGGAGGTGACGCGGCGGCGTCAACGTCACCGCCGCGTCACCACCACGTCACCGCGCCGTCCGGCGGCGGGGAATTTGATCCGATGGTGTGTACACGCCATCGGATCAAACTCCCGATCGGACATATCCGATGGAAATGGTCCGCGGACCGTTTTCATCGGATATGTCCGATCGTGTGTATGCGGCCTAAGACCCTTCTTCCCAGGCTCATGACCGTAGGCTTTCCCCCGAGGTCCCTCTCTGACCATTGCCCCTACTGGGCTGAGCTCTCTCTGCCACACGCGCATCCTCCATCGAATTGGCGCCTGAATCCTTTTTGGTTAACTTTTTTGTCAGAGGATGATGATCTTGGGGCTGACTGGGAACAATTCTTTGCGAACAACGAGGACTCTGCGCCACCGCAGGTGGTGTGGGAGGCGTTCAAGCTCCACGCACGAATGACCCTTTCAGCCCGTATTAACAGACTGAAACGGACTTCCACTGTGGCTCTTGATGCGGTGACATCGACCTTGCTGCCCGCGGAGAGGGAATTCCTGACAGGGCGGGCAATCTTAAGATGTGCTCGAGGACCCTGAACCAGCTACTTTACGAAAAGTCCAAACAGAAGCTCTTTTTCCTCAGACAGAGGTCGTTCGAGCATGGTGAGAGGGCGGGGAAATTGCTCGCTTACATGGTCCATAGCGAAGAGAGACCCCCTGTGGTGATATCTCTCCACTCCCCAGATGGTGTCCTCGTGTCTGAGCCTACTCAGGTCACGATGACGTTCCAAGATTTCTTTGCTGCCCTTGCCTGGGGAGGTTCGGCCTGGGGCCCAGGTTCATAAAATGGGTTCAACTCCTGTACCAAAATCCAGTGACCAGAGTCTTGGCAAATGGTTGGCCCTCAGAGCAATTCTCTTTATCTAGGGGCACTAGACAGGGGTGTCCGTTGTCGCCGCTACTGTTTGCGCTTGCGGCAGAGCCCCTGGCCATAGCGATTCGGGCACATTCTGGGATTCTTTGATAGAGGACTGGATGACAAAGAGTTATCTTAAACTCAACGGAGCGAAAACAGAACTTCTCCTGTTTCACGCCAAGCGCAGGAATCAACCTTCAACAGCATGGACACCCCCGCCTATTCTGGGCAAAATTATCACCCCTAGCGCCAAAGTCAAAAGTCTCGGGGTCATTTCTGACTCCTTTATGACAATGGACGCACAAATAGGGTCAGTAGTCAGCGGATCCCACCATCTGCTGCGCCTACTACACAGACTTACTCCGTTCATCCCCAAAGAAGATTTAGCAGTCGTGGTGGGAGCAATTGTTAACTCCAGACTGGATTATGCAAATGCCCTTTACCTCGGACTCCCCAAGTACCAAATCGCTCGTCTGCAAGTCGTTCAGAATACGGCCGCCAGACTTGTGACTGGGAAAAAACCCTGGGAATCCATCTCACCTTCACTGAGATCCCTTCACTGGTTACCAGTCAAAGACAGAATTGCTTTTAAAGCTCTCTGTCTTACGCATAGATGTGTCCATGGGAATGCCCCCCAATATCTATGCGAAAAAATAAAAGCTCATAACCCCAATCGTGTTTTGCGATCCACCAATCAGAACCTGCTCCAGGTTCCGAAAGTCAACTACAAGGCCAAAGGAGAGCGAAGATTTGCGGTCCAAGGTCCCAGACTATGGAACGCTTTACCAGCCAGCATTCAGTTGGAGGAGAATCACCTAACTTTTAGGAGAAAGATCAAGACACATCTCTTTTGATATCAAAGGAGACAGGAACAACAAGCGCCCAGAGGCGATTCAGTTCGCATGTGCTGCGCTATATAAGTTTTTCATTCATTCATTCATTCATTCATTCATTCATTGTAGGATTAGACAGAGAGGGGGTGGTGGAAAAGATTAGTACATATGCGGACGACACCCTCCTGTATCTCGACGACTCTGACACCTCCTTGCCTCAGGCTCTGGCCCTAATAGAGCAGTTTGGCGCCTTTTCTGGCCTTAGAATAAACTGGAACAAGTCCCAGATACTTCCCTTGGACAGTTTTCCAGCACCAGGTGACAGAGCACTACTTCCCCTGCAGAGAGATGACCATATTAAATATCTTGGAATCCATACCTCCAGGGACCCGGCTGACTACATAGCCCTCAATGTGACACCGCTATTTGACATGCTTAAGCACAGGACACAAGTGTGGGCACGTCTGCCCCTGGGTGTCATGGGTCTTATTAAAATGGTTTTGCTGCCTAAAATGTTGTATGTGCTCTGGCACTCTCCTGTGTACCTGGTGCTCAGGCTTTTCAAATCTATAGATGCCCTTCTAAAACCGTTTGTATGTGGCAGTGCCAGGCATAAACTCCCGTGGCACAAGCTCAAAACTCCCACTGACTTGGGGGGTGTGGCCTTGCCTGACTTCGGAAGCTACTACCTTGCGGCCCAACGCTCTCAAATTTTCCACATTGACAAAACCGACAGGGACAGGTTTTTGTGTTTTCTCTGTCCAAAATGGACACGGCCAACAATGGACTCTATGGTGGCGATACTTGGGAGGGCGGAGAGGGTGGCTGGACAGGCTGACCGTAAGACCCTCTTATACCAATATGGGAGAATTTGGGCACTGACATCCAAAAAATTGCACATCCCGCCCTTGCACAACTTTACCCCATTGTGGCACAACGCTGCCCTCCCCGAATTCAATGCAATTCCGGAAAGCGAACTATGGTATACAAGAGGCATTTTTTACCTTTCTCACATCACCGTCAATGGAGGACTGAAAACTTATGAACGGCTACGGGTGGAATTCTCGCTCCCAGACTTCATGTACTTCAGGTACCTGCAGCTTAGTCATGCTTTCCATGCACAATTCCCCCTAGGCAACCCCACTATAGAGACTAATCCCCTGATGGGGGCTGTAAAATACCCTGACCCCAAGAAACGTATCTCGAGCTTCTACACTATGCTCACGCTTCCAGCGGCAACTGTGGGGGCGTACGCCCTGAAATCTAGGTGGGAATGTGACGTGGGCCCCATAGCAGACGATGAATGGATTGACGCTTTAGACACATGCAAACTGGTCTCCCCTAAATTATCTGATCGGCTGACTCAGATATTTATAATGCACAGAGCGTATCTCACGCCATTATGACTATCAAAATACAAAAGTGACTCCTCGGCTGCATGTCCGATGTGTTCCCGAGAGATGGGTACCTTTTTCCACCTCCTGTGGAGCTGCCCTAGGGTACAGGCCTTCTGGTCCCAGGTTGTAAAGTTCCTACATGACACCATGGGGTCCCCTATAACCCTGGAGCCAAAATGGTGTCTCCTGGGAATCTTCCCTAACCCCGACGGTAATAAATTCTCTAAAATATTCCTACACGAAACGCTCTTCTCTGCTCGCAAGGTGGTTGCTAGACTGTGGATGAGACCTGACCCGCCCGATGTTTCACACTGGATTGCGGAAGGTTAATGCAACCCTACCTTACAAAAAATTGATATACTCTCACAGAGGTTGCCCATCTAAATACGAGAAAGTGTGGGGTGGGTGGCTAAAAGCTGCAGACACGTGTGTATAGATAGGTGGACCGCTGCTTGATATGGCGGACCCCTCCTTTGGCCGAGGAGGGGGTTATTTGTATTTGTTTTAGGGAACCGGGACCCTGAGCAGCATGTGATGCTTAAATTCTATAAGGATGTACTGTTCTTGGCACCAACCGGGTGGTTTATTGACTCAGGGAATGAAGACGTATTTAACTGTTAGGAGATACTGTTAGGCGGCGTACACACGACCGAGGTTCTCGCTAGAAACCAGCGAGAACCTCGCTGGGAGCTGCATTCCAGTGAGAACCTCGGCCGTGTGTACGCTCCTGGCTCGCCCCGCCCGTCGGGAATCCCGTCGAGCGAATAGAGAGCAGGCTCTATTTGCTCGACGGCCCGTCGGGATGAATGACTGGTTGCCATTCCCAACGGGCGGGTCGCCGATTTCGACGGCCGGGCGAGAACCTCGACGGGCGGAACGATGTGTTCCGCCCGTCGAGGTTCTCGTACGTGTGTACGCCGCCTCAGACACTCTTGTTGGATTGTTATGGCACCCTTTTTATATGTACTGTATCTTCTTCTTTTTTGTTTAATAAAAGATCTTTTGGATAAAAAAAAAAAAATGATAAAAAAAAAAAAATATATGAATCTGATTTCTGGGAAGTTTTAGACACACAGTAATGACAGCTTAGACCACCGTGAGAAAGCTCCCAGCACTGTGGAAACAGACAAGCAGGAAGTGTGGAGATCGGAACAGGATTACAGCAACTTCAAAGCAAAAACGAACAATAAGGACATGAAACCAGTACTGCAGTAAGGTAAAGGAAGCTATTTAGCTAAAAAAAAAAAATTCTTTAGTGATCCTTTAAGTAATGGCCGTGGACCAATGACGACCATCAACACCACGCAACATCATTAGGAGGAAGCATCATGTGCTCGGCGTTTGGCGCCCAAACCTTCCTCCAGGTAGGCGTGGATGGACAGGCATAGCAGCGCCACGGCGTCAATACATGACGTCGCGCGCTAACTGTGCATGCGTGGTGTCGACCCGTAATGAGTTCCCGCCCCGCTCCCCTAGTAGTGGGAGGAGAGGGGGAGGTCCCAAAACGGGTCACAGTTCCCGGGGATGATGGACAAAAGGCCCAACCTCACCTGGCAAATCTGTTCACTATATAGAGGGAAAGAAAAACATTGACAATTAAGAGAGTCACAGTGGTATTAAACATAAATAATATTATAGCAGTGTGTTTCCATCCCCGATATTATGAGAGCAATTTGCTATACTAAAGCTAGGTTGGGACTTTAAATGAGGCCATACCTAGTATGTACCTCCATCCCCGATATGTTGAAGAACGGAAACTATGTTTGGGACTTTAAATGATGCACACTGCTAATTTGATGAAACAGCTAAGGTATACATATTTATTGATTACAAAGAGCGTGTGACAGACACATGATAAACATACTGTAGATAAAATAGATGTGAGCCTCAACAAATAAAGTCTAGATAGTGCAAAATAATACCTAATATTAGCAATTTAGCATACATGGTAATGTATAGCAATCATAGGTCACACTGAATACTTCCAGACAATACATAGTTGCAGAAATTCATCTCATGGTAGCAAAATCATGATGGTACATATAGCATCTGAAGACCAAGGGATGGAGGTACATACTAGGTATGGCCTCATTTAAAGTCCCAACCTAGCTTTAGTATAGCAAATTGCTCTCCTCAGGATATTGTTCATGTCTTCGTGTATTAATTCCATTTCTCCTTTAAGTGAGGATTCCATTTTATGCATGACTGTTTCCATTCTGGCAAACATTTTTGCTATTTCTCCTTTAGTGGGGAGTTGGTCTTCTACCATTCCATTCTCTTCGAAGTCCTCGTCTTCTTCCTCTGTTGTTGTAGAGGGCCTTGCCCCTTCTATAACTTCTGATTGTCTTCTGAGCCCAGTTTTCGTTGATGCCATTTTATCCGGGCTATCTTTGGCTGGATTTTTTGTCATATATTTTTTGACTGTGCTCGGGCTGGCGCTTATTTTTGGTGGATTAGCTGTAGCCCCTCTTAACGATCTTCCCCTCATTTTTGTTCAACCTTCTTTTTTTTCTGGGGTTCTATCGTTTTAATCGCCGATCTGGCGAGTATTCGGGTTGCTGATTGTTCCGTTATTTATTCCTGGCACTATGCCAGCAAAACCCACCGTTGTCCGTGACAGATTGTATATGTAAGATATGTCTGTTTGGTCAACTATATTTGCTTGAGATTACTGTGTGTTACTTCTTTAATTGGCTAGATTTAATAGTTATCCTTAGACTGGGAATTTTGAATATTGCGTTTGTGTCCTAATCGTACACTAGAAGAGGGGGAGATATTTTTGAGTACAGGATGTTATCTGCTCTCGAATTATCCAAACTCAGGCAATTCTCGGGTTTTAATATCCCGTTCTTTTTATTGAGGTTGTTGAGGAAGAAATAAGACTCACCCTGACGGATAAAAAAGACTCACCCCGATGGATAAAAAAAAAGACTTTATTCAAGTCAGTTATTTCCGTTATTACTCGTGGTTTAACGGTCTGATCCGTTTAACACTCAGTTCAGTTTACTTATAGTTTAGTTTGAGGAGAGGACGGGCTTCGACCTGTATATTGATTTGGAATGACTAAACAGCACTTCAGAGGACTCTGATGCGGTTTCAAGCGCCTCTATAATGTGTGCGATCCGTAGATTCTCAGATCTCTTAGGCCTCGTACACACGATCAAATCTGTCTGCTGGAAACGGTCTGCTAGACCGTTTCAGCAGACAGATTCGATCGTGTGTACGGGCAAACAGACGGATTTGGCCACCCGACAGATTTCAAAGCATGCTTTGAAATCTGTCGGCTGGGAACCCGTCCGCCCGACATGTCTGCTGGTTAGTACGCTAACCAGCAGACATGTCTTCTCGCACACGCGCCGAATGGTTTCGACGCATGCGCGGAAGTGTTTTACTTCCTGGTGCGGTGACGTGGCGGCGTCAACGTCACCGCCACGTCAGCGCGCTGTCTGCTGGCGGGGATTTTGGTTTGCTCGTGTGTACACGCGAGCAAACCAAAATGCCAGCAGACAGATTTGTTCAAATAGGTCGGACAGACCGTTTTGAACAAATCTATTTACTTGTGTGTACGAGGCCTTAGTGATCACTTGTTTGCTCAGCACAGAATAGCAGAATCTACTATCATTTCAGAAAGAAATATATTGTTTAGGGGATACTTTAGAGAGTCCTTAATATTAAAACCACTGATGCAGCTTGTTACTACTATACTCCTTTACTGACTAAGAGAGAGGTAGACCGGGGGACAAGGGTTTACTGATATAACTGATAAAACGTCAATACTGACGTTCGAGTATTCCGGCTCACCACTCACCGCACAACACTTTCTGCTCTTCTAGCGCTCAATACGAGCAGGCTGCTGCTGCTTTCCTGATCATCCTTATTGTTAGTAGACCACTTACCCGCTGTCTCACAGTCTCAGATCACCACCGCCCCCGCGTCCCCCCAAACAAGTGGTGCAGGCAAAGCGGGAGGGGTGTATACAGAAAAGCAGCCTAGACCGTAAGAAAGTATGTAGGTATGTATGGTTTTTGCGGGCATTAGACATTAAACATTGTGCGGCACCAGTCACCGTGTCCTCGTGCTATTCAGCATATTCAGCATAATAGCTTCAGGCAATTTGAACATTTTAGAGCATTTAAATCACTTTGGCTCTTGATTGCAATGTTTATACTCATATGTACTCCCATGTACTTGCGGCAGTTCCCACTACCACCGTTCTCCTGCAACAGGTGACGCGGTACACGGTACCCGGTGATCGCAGTGAACAATTACTCACAGTTACAGTCAAAGTTACTCCCTTGGTATACACGCGGTATACTGCGGTATACAGTTACTCACTGTACCCGGGAATCCGCCCCTAGTTGTAGTGTAGTGTGTCACCGCATGCGGGTCGTGATGAAAACAGAGGAGACCGTAGCGAGAGCGGTGTCCGTGATTGACGTGATGTCACGGGTGATGTAGCGGGCGGCATAGCGAGGGATCCCGGCTCCTCCAGCCTCTCAGGTGTACGATCACCACCGGGTCAAAGCTTCTCCATAGCACAGGGGATTCTGTGAGGCACTCGGGATTAGCCGCTGCTCCCGCCCTCCACACTCATCAGCAGCCCCTCCCTCCGTATACGGAGCATTTTGGTTCATGCGTTTAACCATATATTTTTTAATTGTGTTATTTTCAAAGAAAATGCACACAAAAAAGATATCTAAGAAAAAAAAGATATCTCTAAAAAAAATACCAACAAAAAATTCTAAAAAACAAAATAAGATTGATGTTGACAAATATTTCATGCCAAAAATATATTTCTTCATAAAAAATATATATATATTTTTATGTTTTTGGATAAAAAAAAAAGACAACTTTTAAATGTTAAACAATAAATATTTTTGGATACTCAACAATGGCCCGGATTCACAAAGCACTTATGCCGACGTATCTCCAAATACATCGCGGAAATACAAATATGCGCCGTCGTATCTGTGCGCCGAACCCACAAACTAAGATACTAAGATACAGAACGCCTAAAAACAGACTTCATCCCACAACGTAACTTGCCTACGCCGGCGTAGAGTGGGCGCATATGTACGCTGGATGCATGTGGCACTCCCATTGTTTTTCTATTCAAATATGGAAATGAGGGAGATACGCCGATTCACGAACGTACTTGAGCCCGGCGCATGATTTACACGGTTTGCGTACATTTTTTGCTCGTCGTAAAGTTATTCCCCATAGATGAGGCGCAACCCATGCAAAGGTATGGACCAGGGAACACAAGCCTATGTATTTTACATTGGACGTCTGTGAATATAGGCCGACGTGGTTCTGGCTGGGCGTAGGTTACGTTCACGACGTACACAGTGATCCGGCGTATCTTAGGCAGTTGTTCCGACGTGGTTGTACGCATGCGCACGGGGATACGTCCATGTCTCGACACATGCGCAGTTCATTTTATGTACTTGTCTGGCGCCCGGCCCATCATTTGCATGGGGTCACGCTTCATTAACATGGATCATGCCCACTTCCAGCCCACTTCCACTTACGACGGCTTATGCCTACGAAATATACGCTACGCCAGCTCAGAGTTGGGAGCATTTGCTTTGTGAATTCCATGCTTGCCTCTCCACGCTGGGCCGGCGTAGCGTAAAAGAGATACGCTACGGCAGCATAAATATGCGCCGATGTCTGTGATCCGGGCCAATGTGTGGCTTATTATTATACCAATGCTGCCTAAAAGAACAAATCTAGATTTGTGGTGTTTACATTGACAATGATGAGAATTTAGTACAGGAAAATAAACATGACACTATGGTAATCTAGGAGAAAGCTACAATAAAAACCCAAATTAGAAAAGAATGAAACAAAGAAAAATATTAGAACAGGGGAAGAAAAATTGGTCCTTAGGCACTGGTGGCGGTCCCACAACACTGCAACCCCTTACAGATACTCTAGTTGGAGCGCATTAATAAGCCCTGCTGCAAAGTATTGCATTAAAAATTGTTATTACACGCCCCTGTTAAACAGGGGCAGAAAAATTGGGCCTTAGGCACAACACTGCAACCCCTCACAGATACTGTAATTGGAGCGCAACAAAGAGCCACATGTAAAGTATTGCATCAAAAAATGTTAATACACACCCCTGTTGAACAGGGGCAGAAAAATTGGGCCTTAGGCACTGGTGGTGGTGCCACAACACTGCAACCCCTTACAGATACTCTAGTTGGAGCGCATTAATAAGCCCTGCTGCAAAGTATTGCATCAAAACATTTTTTTACACGCCCCTGTTAAACAGGGGCAGGAAAATTGGGCCTTATGCCCCGTACACACGATCACTTTTTGTGATGAAAAAAAATGACATTTTTAAAAATGTCATTTAAAATGATTGTGTGTGGGCAAAATGTCATTTTATGTCTTCTGAAAAATGACCAAAAAAAAATTCGAACATGCTCGAATTTTTTATGTCATTTTTTAAAATGTCATTTTTTGTGTCATAAAAAATGATCGTGTGTGGGCAAAACTACGTAAAAAATGACGTTTTAAACCCGCACATGCCCAGAAGCAAGTTAGGAGACGGGAGGTAAAACTACCATTCATAATGGAGTAAGCACATTCATCACGCTGTAACAGACAAAAAAGCAGGAATCTTCTTTTACTAACAAGTAACCAGCTAAAAGCAGCCCCAAGGCAAATAGAACTTCCCCTTTAGAGTGCCGTCACTTTGTTCATCATTTTCCAAAAATGATGGTGTGTACGCAACGTCATTTTTTAAAATGAAGTTTGAAAAATGTCATTTTTTTTCATGAAGGAAAATTACATTTTTTTTCATCACAAAAAGTGATTGTGTGTACGGGGCATAAGGCACAACACTGCAACCCCTCACAGATACTGTAATTGGAGGGCAGCAAAGAGCCACATGCAAAGTTTTGCATAAAAAATTGTTATTATACGCCCCTGTTAAACAGGGGCAGAAAAATTGGGCCTTATGCCGCGTACACACGGTCGTTTTTTGTGATGAAATAAAACAACGTTTTAAAAAACGTCATTTAAAATGATCATGTGTGGGCAAAACCTAGTTTTATGTCTTCTAAAAAACGTAAAAAAAAAAAATTCAAACCTGCTTAATTTTTTATGTCGTTTTTCAAAATGTCGTTTTTTGTGTCATAAAAAATGATCGCGTGTGGGCTAAAACGACGTTTAAAACAACGTTTTTAAGCCGTGGAAGGTTCAAAAGCAAGTTATGACGCAAGCTTGAATTGAACAGAGTGCCGTCGTACGTGGTGTACGTAACCGCGCTTTGCAAGAGCATTTTCAGAAAACAATGGTGTGTAGGCAACGTCGTTTTTTAAAATGTCGTTTTTTAACAAGACAGAAAACGACATTTTTTAACAAGACAAAAAACAACGTTTTTTAACAAGACAAAAAACGACTGTGGCCAGAACCAACAATGTTCTTACTAGCTATCACCAAGATCATTGAGGAGGAAAAGGATATTCAGTCAGCAGCATAGCAGCACAGTCACTCAGCATCAGCATATGCAGTCTCCAAGGGATCTGACATTTCCAAAAGATATTCAGTTACATCAGCATCAGGTGCTTGGTAGCTGTTGGTGATCCAAGCCTGATTCATTTTAATGAAGGTCATTCGATCGACGGAGTTGGTGGAGAGGCGCAGCTGTGTCCCGAGGGACACACCGGATCCCTGCTCTGCGGGCCCGCAGCAGTGGCGGAAAGCCGAGGACGTCATGTGGCGTCCACCCAGGATGGGAGATCCCATCTGTGGACGTCATTTGACTATGGCTGGATAATGAAGTGGTTAATGAATAAACCCCATATGTGACAATCTAAAGACTCGACAGGTAAAAAAGGGCAGATGTTGCAGTGATAATACCTACAAGAGATGTACTCCATAACCTTAAAAACATCACTGGATAATGCTAATGTGCACGGGGTGATTAGGGTGTGCTCATGCGCATGCCTATGATATACAGTGAAAAAGTATTTGCCTCTTCTTAATTTTTTTTTTTTTTGCATATTTGTCACACTTAAATGATTCAGATCATCAAACAAATTTTAATATTACACAAAGATAACCCGAGTAAATCCAAGATGTAGGCCCGGATTCAGAAAGAATCTACGCCGCCGTAGATTCAAATGTGCGCCGTCGCATCTTTACGCTGATTCTGAAAGCAAGATTCCCCCGAAAAACATGGCTTCGGTCGTCCGGTGTAACTTGCCTACGCCGGCGTATCGTGGGCGCATAGTTACGCTGGACGCATTAGGCGTTCCCATTAAAAATATGCAAATGAGCTAGATACGCTGATTCAGAAACGTAGTTGCACCCGGCGCATTGATATACGTAGTTTATGTAATGCGTATGACCGGCGTAAAGTTACCCCTGTTATATGAGGCGCAGGCAATGTTAAGTATGGACGTCGGACCCGCGTCGCATTTTCCGTCGTTTACATTGTTTGCGTAAGTCGTACGCGAATAGGGCTGTGCGTAAGTTACGTTCACGTCTAAAGCATTGCGTATTTGCGACGTGATTCAGAGCATGCGCACTGGGATATGCGCCGTTCGTTCGGCACCTCATTTACATAGGGTCACGGGTCATTAACATGTATCACGCCCACCTTCCATCTACTTTGAATTACGCAGGCTTACGCCGGCCCATTTACACTACGTCGCCGTAACTTAGGATGCAATTGCTTTGTGATCACAGCACTTGCCTCTCTAAGTTGCGGCGGCGTAGCATAAAGAAGATATGCTATGCCGCTCTAAAGATACACAAATGTATCTAAATCCAGCCCGTAGTTTTTAAATTATTATTTCATTTATTAAAGGAAAAAAGTTGTTCAATTCTGCCTGGCCCTATGTGAAAAAGTAAATTCTGGATCATGAATGAACTGTGATTCACCACAATTTGCTTTCAATCAAAAAATCACTTAAATAGAAGCTGTCTGACAAAGTGAAGCACACTAAAATATCTCAAAAAGCAACACATCATGCCGTGATCTAAAGAAATTCAAGAACAGATGAGAAACAAAGTCATTGACATGTATCAGTCTGGAAAGGATTACAAAGCCAGTAATAAGGCTTTGGAACACCAGCAAACCCCGGTGAGAGCCATTTCCACTTTTTTATGGAAAAAACTTGGAACAGTGGAGAACCTTACCAGGAGTGACCATCCAAAATGACTCCAAGAGCACAACGACCACTCATTCAGGAGGTCATACAAGAACCCAGAACAATACCTAAAGAACTGCAAGCCTCCCTTGCCTCAAGTAAGATCAGTTTTTTTGATTCAAGAATGAGCCCAGGTTCACAGTGGGCTGCGGGAATGAAGACGTGCACGTTCAGCTGATCTTGCACGATTTCACTCCCACTTGTCAGTCCCGATTTCGACCGCGATTACAGAGACATCTGTGCCGTTTTTGCACAGATGACAATGTAAATCGCGGACCGAAAATTTGTTGGATGATCCGAGTCATTTCAGTATGACAAATATGCAAAAAAAAATAATCAGAAAGGGGTCAAATATTTTTTCACAGCATTGTATATAAATTTAAATCTGCAGGTTGCAACAATTATGTAAAATTACCTAGATAGCATTACCTTAGTTCAAGGGTTCCCAACCTTTTGAAGCACGAGGGCCACTTAAGCGACTTGGTAACTGGTCGCGGGCTACAATCAGCGGAGCGGGTGGATGGCAGGTCCAGGCATATGAAAAGCATATGAAGAGCGGACACGGACAAAGCTGGATTAGATTGCAGGTAGGACACAAGTCGGTTTACATCTGATTGAGATCTTCAGGATTTTGAGGCCATGTCAATACCTCAAACATGTTGTTGTGTTCCTCAAACCATTCTTGAACTATTTTTGCAGTGTGGCAGGGTTGATTATCCTGCTGAAAGAGGCCACTGCCATCAGGGAATAGTGTTTCCATGAAGGGGTGTACTTGGTCAGCAACAATGTTTAGTAGGGATGATGTTCGCATCAAAGTCATTGAATAGCAAACATGGGGCGTTTGAGCAAATTTGAGCACATCGGGACGCCCCATAATGCACTGCAAGACCTGCATGCTTTGGCCAAAGGCTCGGTGCCTTTAGCCAATCATGACACAGGGGCCTAAGTCCACGCCCCACACTATATGCTGCTTACACGGCGGCCATATATAGTGTTATAATTGAGAGAACGTTAGCTAGAGGCAGGTTAGTTAGTGGCGTGCAGGCAGTTTAGTATGTATATATATTCATTAGCCAGGAAGTTGCGTATGGGACGTACATTCTAACAAGATGATGATCCAAAACAAAAAGGTCAAGTCAACCTGTCATTGGCTACAGCAGAATAACGTGAAGGTTCTGGAGTGGCTATCTCAGTCTCCTGACCTCAATATCATTAAGCCACTCAGATCTCAAACGTGCCCTTCATGCAAGATGGCCCAAGAATTTAGAGGAACTATCAGTGGTGTATTTAGGTTTTGTGCTGCCCTAAGCCTGACGAAACTCATACACCCCCTAATTTAAATATGACCCACCCCTTCCCTGTCAAGGCCACACCCCCATTTAGGACCCGCCCTGACATTTTCCAGTGGGGACACTGGGGTGGCAGTAGAGTCCCTTAATTTGCAGGAATTTACTAAGTGTAGCACAAGCCACAGTGTAAGGAAAGGACGGAGACGCCGTTGGCACACACATGCGCGCATGCACGCATACCTGGAACGCAGAATACGTTTTTGACCAATGGCGCACATTTGCGCGCATCCACCAGCCACAACGGCGTGCTCACGCGCATGCATGGGTGCAGCGGACGGCGCGCACATGCAGGGGGCGTTCCTGACCCTTCCTAACCTATTTAATGGGCGCTCTGATGACCGGGCGGTGCTGACCGGTCCTTCAGCGGTTCCTGAATTCCTGATGCCCGTATCCATCACCAAGATTCCTGTTAAACGACCCGGCTTGTGACCTTGACCTTGCTTCTGCTAAACCCTTATGTACTCCGCTGCCTGCCTGCTAACGACCTGGCCTGTGACCTTTGACCTTGCCTCTGCTAAACCTTTCTGTACTCTGCTGCCTGCCTGCTGCCGACCAGTGGCGTCTCCAGCTTTCATATTTAGGGGGGGGCACATAGGGGGACAGGGATAAAAGTAGGGGGGCCCAACTATAAAATGCAATTATATATATATATATATATATATATATATATATCTCCTGGGGCCCTTTACTACGATCCCACAACGGGCCCTTTTACATGTTCTGCAGTGAGCTCCCTTTCTACTATACTGGGGCCCCCCAGGGTGACAGAAAACAAGAGCTATGTGTCACCAGCACACCAAGAAAATATAAGGGTCCAAAGCAGTGGGAGAACTTTCAGGGTTGCAAAGGTTGTTTTGCCACCGAGCCCTGGTGTTCTGCCACTGTGGGGTTCCCCAGCTGTCCTGTTCCTGCTATTGACAGCGATGGTCTGGCATCTGTCTCCTTGGCAGCGGCGGCAGTCCATTAGGACCTAGTGCTGGTGACATTACGGATGCATGCAGGGGAAGGCTGGCACTATTAGTTATAGAGAGCTGAGCCCCCAGCTGGTCACCTAGCAGCAGTAATGCTGTATAAACTTCTCTGTTGACATGCTGATCGGGATGTGATCCAGGTAATGCTCCCAGTCAGATCTAATAAATACAGTATTTATTAGCATCAAGAGTACAACCACATATATATATATATATATATTATATAATCAAACGTATGTTCCGCAGCCGTGTGGGCTCTATGACTGTAAAGTGTGGGCTTTGATCAATAAAATCTCTGATATTTAACACTAGGATTTGACTGGGAGCATCACCTGCATTGCATCCCGATCAGCATGTCAGAGTAGGCTCCACTGCTGCTAAGCAACCTGCAGGGAGCTCAACTGTCTACAACCAATAGAGATGGGCTCGGGTATGTTTGAAATCCCACATGCCCAATCCTGCCAGGAAGCCGACACTCCACAGTGCTAATCACAGGCAGTGAGACATTTCCTGATCTGTGCAGAGCTGCGGACCCGGAAATCTCTCACTGCCTGTGATTAGCGCTGTGCAGTGTGGGCTTCCTGGCAGGCTCTGGCATGTGGATTTTTGAACATGCCCAGCCCATCTCTAACAACATATTGTGCTGGCCCTCCTGTACATCAGCCCCATAAAGTAACCAGCACTGGGTTCCAATGTACTGCCGCCACTGCCAAGGAGACAGAGACCAGCACTGTGAATAGCCGGGACAGGACAGCAACTCTGGTTATTCCAGCACTGGTCCACACTGGGAGGATTCCCCCATCCACCTATAATGTGTAGATGGGGGAATTGGATCATTTTTTTTCCATTTAACCTAATAGTTGAATGAAAAATAGTGATCAATGTGTGGGCTGCCTAAGAGCTAAGACCAGCCATAGACAGTATAAATCTCAGCTGGTTCAGCAGAAACTGGCTGAGATTTGAACCATTAATGAGCAGATTATCCTATGATTATCACTAGTGGTTGCTGTATAGCCACTAGTGAGAATCACTGTTTGTCGGGAGAATACAATTGCTGGGCAGGAGGGATATTCCTGTCAGCACTGTCTGTTGATGGGGGAATCATGCAAGTTTCTTTCCTGCAATCTGTGGATGTAGGAAAGAAATTTGCACTGTATATTACCTGACTAACGGAAAGTGAAAGTGTAACAGAATGGCCCGTGACACCCAGAGACTTTTGAAGGATGGGGGGTACTCGAGTGCCAGCATCACTAATGACTCTTGGGTCTAGGGTCATCCTGTGCCCCTTTTGGGCATAGGGTAACTGAGAAATGATAAATTACATGGGATGGGACATTACTGATAATTCATGTTTTGCAGGATATCTTTAAATATTACAACTTAGTAAAGTCTGACTCCGACAGGTCAATAGAGTGTTTTCATTCAATGTGGGGACACATGCTTTTGAGGTGTTAATTGAGTCTGCTCTTAGACATTCCATTGTGTGATGCTAATACTGTTTTGTGTCCATTGTGCTAATTAGATCTGCTCCTAAGACCTGTTTATTGTATATGCTAATGACACTGTTAAGATGTGGAATGTGACTTGTCAAGCTGTAGTAATTAACCCCTCTAAATGCGGAGCCAGACCATCTGGGTAATGAGTAGTAATTAACTCATCGGAATGTCATAATCTAAAAGAATGTGTATGAAGTCATCCATTGTGTGATGTGTGGGTGGAGTGTGTCTTTGTCCCTGTGATTAACTGTAACATGCTTGTACTGTATATAAGAAAGCTAAGTTACCATTAAAGGATTCATTCATTCATTTTGGAACCAGTACCAGAGCTTGTGTTGTCTCGGTTATTCTGGGAAATGAAATGGGTCGTGTCTGATGTCTGTCGGACTGTCGGATAAGCTGTCGTGGGGCGATGGAATGGAATATCGTAAACGGTGGTGGCCGTTACAGAAAGTAAATTGTGAATGTCTTGAAAGAACAGGAGAGGGGAGGGAGACAGATGGGGGGGAGAAGGGATGGGGATAATGCAATTCAGTGATTACAGTGTACTGCAGTCTGCAGTGCACACACTTACCATGGTCCAGGCTAGAATCTCAGGCATCATTCACACACATGCTGCTGATTTTCATATTTCCTGATCACACATCCCCTCTCTTCAGATACAGCACACCGAGATAGTGTGGGCGGGACTGAAAGGAGGAGGAGGAGGAGCTGTATTCCTCCCTGCTCGTATGTGAGGAGAGTGGGAGGGAGGTGGCTGGACTCGCTGGGCTGTAAAAGAGTGTCATAGACTGACACTCTGCTCAGTTTGCAGTCACCACTCTCGGAATTTACAGGCTGGTTCTCCTGTCCTAAGGACGGGAGAAATCAGTTTGTTTTTTCAGTAACTGAGATGAAGGCTTGGGCCCCCCCTCCCCCACATTGCTCATGGAGTCCTTTCTGCAACTCACTCTTCTCCGTGCCAATGAGGATGCAGGGGAAGAAGCAGATCGGGCGGCTGTGGTTGTGTGAACGCTTGCAATATGCAGTGTCAGCGAGCAGAGGGAGGGGGAGGAATGCCCTGCAGAGCCGACTGGGGACGCTCTTCCTCTCAGGAGAGACTGTTACTCCAGGGGCGGCCCGAGAAAAAAAAAAAAAAAAGCACATGGTGGGGCACAGCATAATGTTGGGGGGGTCAGGGCCCCCCTCTGGCCCTCCCCTAGAGACGCCTCTGCTGCCGACCCCTCCATCCTTGACCTCTGCATCCAAATGTTCCTGCTACGGGTAACCCTGACTTGCTAGGAGTTCCCCTTTATCCGGGGTCTTCGCTCTACACCACCTAGTCCTATGTACGCTGCTCAACTAGGGTCTTCTGCCATTCCTGCATCCGACGGCACTTCAAGCAAATATCCTCAGGCACTCGTGTTCCTCCTACCTGAACGCCATCTGTCTCACCCTCAGAGGGGTTCTGGGTTGGAGATACAAGGGAGGCCGACCTCTTCACATCGGACTCCTACCAGGTACGTGACACACGGGGACTCTTTTTGTGCTGCCCCCCTGCAAAGTGCTGCCCTAGGCCTGGGCCTTGTTGGCCTAGGCCAAGATACAGCATTGGGAACTAGAGGCTTTTTGCCAAGAGGAATGAGCATCTTTACCATCTGAGAAGAAAAAGAGCCTCATCCATATATACCACAAAAGACTTCAAGCTGTCATTGATGTTAAAGTGGGCAATACACGGTATTAAGAACTGGGGTATATGAACTTTTCATCAGGGTCATTTGGGTAGTTTCTGTTGCCATTATGATGTAAAAAGAGTAAACACAGTTGATTGATAATAAATGGCTTTAACCAAACACTAACAATGAGTGAAAGAAAAGTTTGATATTCTCTGAATAATGGCCAAGAAATTATACATTCTGCCAGTGTATGTAAACTTATAAGCACATGTTCCATAAAATCCATCCATCAATCAGTACTGACTGTCTTGGAGGGTGTCAGAGCTTGTACTGGATCTCCCACAGGTATTCAGAGAGAAAAAAGGGGCTCAAATAGCGTAATTCAATTTTTCTCTCTCGTCTTATTTTAAACTCAAAATTACATGTTCCATAAAATCCGTCCATCAATCAGTACTTAAAGTTATCAGCATTTAAAAAAGTGTTCTACACAGCGCAGGACCTACAAGACTAGGGAAGATAGCGTTCAGCGCTTATTTTCAGTTGTCTCTTCCTGGCCGTGGAATGCAAGCATCACTTCCGATCGCCATAAGGTCACATACTGACGCGTTTCATCATTACAACTTCCTCTGATACGCTGTGTCGTGATGACGAAACGCGTTAAGGCATAACCTTTTCGGCGACCGGAAGTGACGTTTGCGTTCCACGGCCAGGGAGAGACAACCGGAAGTAAGTGGTGGACGCTGTCTTCCTTAGTTTTGTGAGTCTAGTGGGTCCTGCGCTGTGTAAAACGCTTTTTTTAAATGCTGATAACTTTAAGTACTGATTGATGGACGGATTTTATGGAACATGTAATTTTGAGTTTAAAATAAGACGAGAGAGAAAAATTGAATTACGCTATTTGAGCCCCTTTTTTCTCTCTGAATACCTGTGGGAGATCCAGTACAAGCTCTGACACCCTCCAAGACAGCCGTGGTTGACATATCAAAGCTTGATGTGTTCATCTTTCTGGTGAGTGAGAACTCCTAAGGGAAGTGTGATGCACAGCTTGTGGATTCTGGTGTAAGGTGCACATTTTTTTTGCCACATTAGAACCACTATCTGTGTCTTCCTGAACTTTTATCACCAGCTGTCATTCTTCAATTTTCTCATGTGCCATTACCATATGAAAGCTGATCATATTAAACAATGACAGTAGTGCCGCTTTAGTAATCGGAGGTACCTTTGGAGTACCTGTGAACATTTTACTATACTGTAAGAAATATTGTTTTGCATTTTGCACTGTAAGTGGCAGCTGACAAGTTGAATCGCTATGAGAGATCGAATCACTGTGATTACTGAATTATCTATATTTAAAAAAAACTAATATTTCCAGTACCGAGATAGTGGAAGAAGGCCTAGGTTTTCACTGTATTGTGACATTATATATATATAATGTCACAATAAAGGCAGAAAAGTATCTTCCATCTGGGACAAAACACACAGATTTACCTGACTTCCTATCACATACCCCCCCCCCCTCTTGTTTCAACCCTAGGGTTGGGACAAAGGTTGCCAGGCACGCATGCACTTGGGACAAACCATCTGCATTCCCCATTTTAACACCGGGGTGATGCGTTACGACAAAACTAAATTCCTGAAGGGCCAGGAACCACCTATTTATTCTCCTATTGGTCTTCAAATTTCGGCTGAGGTACACAAGAAGGTGTTCCTTGCTCTGTAATATACTCATTTTCAGTTGTAAACCATGCAAAACCTTAATTGGTTTTTCAATGGACACAAAGGTTTCCCTCGATAGCTCAATCCCTGAAGAACTCAGCGAGTCATAACTAATACCAATGGATCCATTTGGATGCCTTCTTCAGATGCAAACACACCAAGACTGGAATCCTCCAAAGCAAGGTGACACCCAAAAAAATCTGTTCTACTATGAACTGGACTAAAGTCTGACGCAGAAGACCTCTGATAAATCGATGTACTAGGCGTTTTTTCTTCCCTTTGGTGCACTAGACGGAAATCATTACTTGTCAATAGGGATGAGCCGAACACCCCTGGGTTCGGTTCACACCAGAACCTGCGAACAGACCAAAAGTTTGTGTGAACTTTAGAACCCTGTTAAAGTCTATGGGACTCAAATGTTTGAAATCTAAGGTACTAATTTTAAAGGCTAATATGCAAGTTATTGTCCTAAAAAGTGTTTGGGGACCTGGGTCCTGCCCCAGAGGAGTGTTTGGGGACCCGGGTCCTGCCCCAGGGGACATGTATCAATGCAAAAAAAGTTTTAAACAACGGCCGTTTTTTCAGGAGCAGTGATTTTAACAATGCTTAAAGTGAAACAATAAAATTGAAATATTCCTTTAAATTTCATACCTAGGGGGGTGTATAGTATGCCTGTAAAGTAGCACTTGTTTCCTGTGCTTAGAACTCTCCCTGCACAAAATGTAATTTCTGAAGGAAAAAGGTCATTTAAAATCACTCACCTTAGGGTCTGGTATGGATATTTAGGGGAACCCTGCGTCACATAAAAAAAAATGATGTGGGGTTCCCCCCCAAATATCCATTCCAGACCCTTCAGGTCTGGTATGGATTTTAAAGGGAACTCCGCCCCAAATTAAAAAAAAAAATGCTGTGGACCCCCACACAATTCATTATAGCCGCGGGTGATTTTAAATTACTTTTTTTCCTTCAGAAATGACACTTTGTGCAGGGACAGTTCTAAGCATGGGAAACATGAGCTACTTTACAGGCATAGTATACACCCCCCCCAGGTACGAAATGTAAAGGAATATTTCACTTTTATTGTTTCACTTAAAGGAATTATTAAAATCACTCCTGCCAAAAAAACTGAAGTTTTTAAAACTTTTTTTTGCATTGATACATGTCCCCTGGGGCAGGACCTGGGTCCCCAAACACTTTTTATAACAATAACTTGCATATTAGCCTTTAAAATTAGCACTTTAGATTTCAAACATTTGAGTCCCATAGACTTTAACAGGGTTCTAAAGTTCACACGAACTTGCACCCCAAATAGTTCGCTGTTCGACAAACAGGCAATGTTCGAGTCGAACATGAGTTCTACTCGAACTTGAAGCTCATCCCTACTTGTCAATTCTACATTTCCAAGTTTCTTACTTTGTGATAGTTCTGACTCACAAGTATGGTGAAAATCTACCAAACCCAATGTAAGGTTTTCAGAAACTGAATCCTCGTCACTTTCTTAAAGCAACTGCTTACTCTGTGCATCACTTGTTCGCACACCCCTATTCTCACCAAGAACTTGACAACTGCTATCGGACACATCATTAACTGAGCTAGACAACATTTCTTGTCTAGCAGATACAATCACTTTTGAAATTATGTTTATGGCTAGTTGTTCAACTATCTTTGCCTCATAGTCTCCCAAAAATGTTTTAGTATTTGTTTCTTTGAAACCATCGACTATTGGACACAAATTCTCATATTCTTCATTCCTTTCAAGACATTCGGAAAAAGCATCCAATAAATTAGTACATTTAGCTGACCACTTCAGTGATGGAGGTTTCACAACGTTCAGAGGGCTCACCTGCCATTACAGATTCTACACTTTGAAAAATAGATTTTACTTCCCGAGGAATCTCGGTAGTCAAGTCCAGAGTATTATCCTGGGTTACTTGCTCTGACAGAACACTTTCTAAAGACTGGGTTTCACAGAATGTGACATTACCGTTATATTCAAATCCGATTTCATTAACAAAAAAATTAACACACTGCTCTTCAACATGCAAATAATTCACAGAGGCAAAAATAGCTTCAGTCTGGGTGCATATTTCTTGCAATTCAGATTCCTCAATGACCCTGCTCTGCTGATCATCAATTATGGGAAAGTCATGACTATCACCTGCCCTACTACATTCACAAGGCTCAGTGGATATTGGACACACTTTTTCTACATCATTTAGTGCAGTGTCAGAATTAAGTTTTCTAGCTTTATTTCCCATAAAGACCTTCATATTTAGCTTTCTAAGAATTGCCTCCTCCTCCTCATCGTTATTAACTTCCACACATTCTTCATTATTTATTGTTAGTCCATGCTGAGTGTTGGCTGTTTCCGTAGGACAATCATCAACTTTCACATCTTCCTAACTTGGCAGAGTAGGCCCAAAGAAATGAACAGTGATCCATACAGCCCTGGCACACCATCTCATCTGGGGTCTTATCCTCAGGATCGGGGTACGGTCTCTTAAATGTGCAGTACCGGCCAAAGAAATTGTCATTGTAATTATTAGCCAGGTTTTTCTTCTATTTATCCGGATATAACTTGCACTCCAACTGTTTAAATTTGGCATTTCCACAATCGCAGCGAAAATTCCTCTTGGTGTAGAGCTCAAACAGGTCGTGGCCTTCATGACACTTGTATGTACAGGCCAGACATATGCCAGCAGGCTCCTCTTTATCCAGAGTGCAGGTACTGCAGGCGTACAGCGCTTGTCTCTTCACATAACCCAGGGGGTAGGAGCAATTTTTTATTTTTTTTATTTGTACTTTAAAGGTTTTTTATTAAAGTAGTCACAAAATACAAAGAAGTACAGTACATCTTAAACGAAAGCAAGAGTAATTGTACATAGAACAAAAAAATTAAAGACAAGAAAACATTATCTGTCAATGTAGGGTATGTAAGGCAAATATCTCCAGACAGTCCATGCAAGGACTGAGAAGAGTCAGTATAAGCATATATAATCTTGAACACAAACTACAAAGTAGCATAAGAGATGTTGAAATAACAGTGTTCAACTCAGCATGCATTCCCATTAAGAAATATACTGTAAATCGGATAACGGAAGTAAAAGAGTCTAAATGAAATGAGAGGGAAGAAAAAAAAAAAAAAAAATGAAAAGTAAATAAATTAAAGATTGGAGGAAGCAAGAGGGTAGGAGTTCAAAATGAGCCCGTAATAAAGAAATAGAAACAAAGAGAGATATGCTTAGCATCGTTTCAGTTTTATAAAGAAAATAAGTACGCTATACAGATTGGATACGCAGTAGCCACCATGGGGTCCATTTAGCATCATATATTGGGACCGAATCCCGTAAGGTATAGAAAATACGTTCAGACAGCATGACCTGGTCCATCCTAGAAAGAACTTGAGGGAAGGAGATCGCAGGAGACTTCCAATTAAGAGCAATTGCCCAAAGAACCGCTGTGCAAAGTGTATGTATCAACTTCCTCAATGGTCTAGGAGTGTCAGGGATCCTCTCAAAGAGCAGACAATGCACATACGACAAATCAATATGGCAATCCGCCAATCTGTCGACTAGATCGAAGACCTTCTTCCAAACTGAGGAGACTTTCTCACAATCCCAGAAAATATGGAAGAAAGTGCCCGGTGTAGGACATCCCCGAAAACAATTTGGGGAGGACTGGGGGAAAATCTGGTGTATGCGATGGGGGGTGTAATACCAACGGGTAAACAGCTTGATCGCAGTCTCCCTAAAAGAAGCTGATACCGTGCTCTGACGGAGATTTTGCCAGTTCCTCTCCCAATCCTCCAATTCATACTCCAGGCCCAATTCTGCCTCCCACCTGGTCATATATGTAAGTTTGTCTAGGGTTTGAGCATTTGTCATTATATTGTACAGTGCTGATATCATCCCCTTCTGTCTGGGACCAGAACTACACAATCGTTCAAAAGAAGAATGCGAAAAAGATGGGGACTGTGGGTAATGAGTCAAGAAAAAATGCCTGATTTGCATATATCTATAAAATTTACCCAATGGGGCATTTGTAAGAGATTGCAATTGAGAGAAGGAGATGAATTTACCATTGTGTTGAAGGTCCCCTAAGGTTGTGAAACCAGAGGAGATCCACCAACTGAAGGAGTCAGGGTTCGAAAAGGCAGATGGCATTCTAGAGTCCCCCAGAAAGGAGGCCCCGGGGGGGGCCACCGAGGAAAGGGACATCGAAGAGCCATAGCGCCTCCACAGTCTCAAACCCTGAGCCACCAGAAGGTTATAATCATCCAATTCCGGGGGACGGGGACCCGAGAACCATAAAAGGCCCGGCAGGTAGAGGGGATAAATAGAGTCCTTTTCAAACTTTACCCATGGGACCTTAGGATTCTTAATGGACCATTGAGCTTGCTGAGAAAACCTACCAGCTAAAAAATATAACCATAACTGAGGGACCCCCAGACCCCCCAACCTATAAGATCTATAAAGAGTGGCTCTAGCGAATCCGGGGGGTTTATCTCTCCAGATAAATTTGTTAATGCAGGACTGAAACTTGAGGAGATACGCCTTGGGGACCAGGAGAGGAAGAGCACGAAATAAATACAGTAATTTGGGGAGAATGGTCATCTTGACAGCCATAATTCTTCCCAGAAAAGATATATTATAGGAGGACCAGGATTTCATTAATTTTTTCAAATTGACTATTAGGGGAGGGAAATTAAGATTGAATATCTCATTATAATCCCCTGAAAGCTTGATTCCAAGGTAGGGGAGGGAAGACTGAGCCCACGTGAAGGGGAGTATTTGTTTAATGGGTACCAATTCTTCAGGGGAGAAACCAATTGGGAGGGCTAGGGATTTCGATATATTGACTGTCAGGCCAGAGATATCTGCAAAAAGGGATAGGATGTCTAAAAGGTTCGGCAATGAGACTGAAGGATTGGTCAGAAAGAGAAGTACATCATCCGCATACATACAGAGTTTGTACTCAGATTCCGCTTTGGGATAACCAGAAATATGTGGGTGTTGTAAGATAGCTATGGCTAAAGGCTCTATTGCAAGGGCAAAAATTAAAGGGGAAAGTGGGCACCCTTGTCTGGTGCCTCTACCCAGCCGGAAGAACTCTGAGTTACATCCCGGTATCCGTATACGAGTGCAGGGGTTTAAATAGAGGGCCTGAAATGCATTAAGGAATTCTCCCTGAAAGCCAAAGCGTTGTAATAAAAGGGACACAAAGTCCCAAGAGACACAATCGAAAGCTTTGTGTATGTCCAGGCTTAACATAAGAACTTTCTTAGAGGAGGCATTAGCATCCTGGATGATATTACTCACCAGGCGGATATTATCTGTGATAAGACGGTGGGGGATGAAACCTGCTTGAAAAGGGGAGATTAGGGAAGAAATAATGTTACCTAGTCTATCTGCCATAATCCTACTAAAAATGTTAACATCATTATTCATGACTGAGATTGGCCTAAAATTTTGGGGTAATGTATGGTCTCTATCAGGTTTGGGAATTAAGGACATGTTGGCCAGAAGCATTTCATCTGGGAAGGAACCACCCTTTAAAACGGCATTAAATAGACGGGTTAGCCTAGGGGCAAGGAGAGTTGAAAATTTCTTATAGTAAGGGGCAGAATATCCATCAGGGCCGGGGGAAGAGGTGTTTTTAAGGGAGCTAATAACAGTGAGGACCTCAGTAACCGAGATAGGGCTGTTTAGTTTTGACAGCTGTGCCTGAGAAAGAGTAGGGAGGGGGAGGTCTCTGAACCAGGACATTGATTCAATAGCGGGGGAGGAGTTTTGGGGGCCCAATAAAGCAGCATAGTAATCCTGAAAAACTTTCAGAACCTCTTGAGGATGAGTGATTAAGCCTCCAGAAGGGGAGGATAGCTTATAATTGTGTGGAGGCCTGAAGGATTGGTTTAATTTCCTTGCAAACATTGCGGATGCTGCGTTGCTATGGAGTAAAAATTTAGCCTTGGCCCAGCGAAGGGCCTTTTCAGTTTTAGCCGAAAGTAGAGCATCTAATTCTAATCGCTTTTGCTCAATAAGGCTTCTGGTAGATTCCGAGAGCAGGGTAGAGGAGTTTCTATATAACCCATCTAGCTCGGATGTGAGCTGAGAGATCTTAAGTTTGTTACTGGCATTACGAGCGGAGGCCAATTTGATAAAGACCCCTCTAACCACTGCCTTATGGGCCACCCAAACCGTAGAGATTGGGGTCTCGGGGAGGTCATTAATGGAAAAATAAGATTCAATGGATTTGGAAATTTCCGATTCAATCAAGGGGTCAGAGAGGAGGGACTCATTCAATCTCCAAGTGAAAGTAGAGGGAGATAACCTAACAAATTTCGTAGAAAAAGACACAATCTGATGGTCTGACCACACACAGGCATGTATGCTAGCAGAGCTGGAGTTGGCTAGGATGACTGGGGTAGTGAAAATATAGTCCAGCCTAGCGTAACTATGATGAGGATGTGAAAAAAAGGTATATTCTTTTGCACCTACATTTAAGGCACGCCATGAGTCAATCAACTGTAGGTCAATCAGTTTGCTGGAAAGGGTCTTAGGAAAGGCCTTCGAGGAGGGGGAGACGTGACTTCTATCTAGGGAGGGGGCAGATACCAAGTTAAAGTCCCCTCCCACAATCATATGTGGGGACAAAAATCTTTCCAGAACCTGAAAAAAAGAAAAAAAAAAGGTTGCTGCTGCATCATTAGGGGCATAAACACTTGCTATTGTGCATTCCCTACCGTGCAGAACACCTTTTATGATGACAAATCTGCTGTCTTTGTCTCTATAAATGTGTTGGACATCAAAATGGAGAGAGGAATGTAAGAATATAGCCGCTCCCCTACTCTTGGTGGAATGAAGTGTGTAATATGCCTGTGGAAAACTCTTGTGAAAATATTTCGGGTGGGATGCCTGCGAGAAGTGGGTCTCCTGTAAAAGCAGGATCTTAGCCCCAAGCTGCTTATATTGAGAAAACGCTTTCTTGCGTTTTAGAGGGGAATTAAATCCTTTAACATTATGGGAGACACAATTAATTGCCATCATGATATCTTGTTACTAAGGCATCTGAGATGGTCAATGAATGTTGTCCACGGACCAGCAGGAGGTGGAAGCCCCTCCAGGCAAGCATCCCAATCCCCAAAAGGAGAGCACTCAAAAGGAAAACAACAAGAGTAGGCAGAGGACCACTGTACTCCAAGCTCCCTATTGAAGCCGGAGAGCCCAGAAATCCTAGTGGAATCATCAAGGCATCGACCTAGAGATAAATCCCTATGGCAGCAATATTGACATGGACAAAATAGGCAATGAAACTGCATAGCATAAACAACTGTGGAGCAAAAAATTGAGATAACAAAATAAAATAATATTAAAAAAAAAAAAAAAAAAAAAGAGGTAAAAAAAGAGAAAAAAGTCATTGAAAAACGGATCAGGAAAACAGGAAATCCTGACAAAAAAAAGTCCAAAAGACCTGAGACTTCCACGTCTCGCAACCAGCCAGTCCAAGACTGCAAATCACCAAAAAAAAAAAAAAAAAGGGAAAACCAAACTTGTAGCAGTCTGAAGAATCGCTGGGGGGGGGGGGGGTGGAAACCATGCAATGGCGCTTTAGGAGGGACCTCTAGTCAGATCAGTTAGTAGATACCAGCGTGGCATGGAAAGGAGGAAAAGGAGAAAAAAAAATTGAGTGTCACAGGGATCCATATTGTAAGGAGTGAATCAAATATCCTAGAAGATCAGCTAACCATCAAAACAATAGACTTTGTCTCGCCCAGAGCAGACAGCCCGGATCAATCAATTCCGCGGGGATCCTTCACCATACCGAATCCTCCTCCTGTCTCGACGGTGGAGTTTGCCAGATCTGTGCAGGACGAGGGGTCAGGGGGGGACGACGAATCGCCTCGGCCTCCAGCAGACCGAGCTTGACTAGGATCTCTTTTCCTTCAAATAAAGAGGTGGCCGTATATGTTGAACCGTTGTGAGGGATCGTCAGTTTGAAAGGGAACCCCCATCTGTAGCGGATACGAGCCGATTGTAATCCCTTCATCCCTCTCCGCCTGTCCAGAGTGGCGGGGGATAGATCTGGATAAATTTGAACTGTGAACTCGTCCAGGGTAATCCTGGGAGTATTCCTGGCAGCTCTCAGAATTTCCTCTTTGATGAGAAAGTCCTTAAGACAGAGAACAATGTCCCTAGGGGGTTTGTCATCAGGGGGTTTAGGTCTGAGCGCCCTGTGAATCCTATCACATGTGAAAGCTGCAGCTTCACGATCAGGAAGCAGGGATTTGAAGAGCCTAATCACCGCAGGGATTAGGTCCGTAATGGATTCCGGGATCCCGCGCAGACGTAAGTTCTGGCGGCGATTTCTGTTGTCGAGGTCCTCGACTTGTGTTTGCAAATTAACAAAAGCTGCAGACAATTCCTCATGTTCCCTGCTCAGATCGCTGTATGCCAGGGCAAGCTCATCGTGCTTGGTTTCAAGCAAATCAGTGCGGGAGCCCAGAGAGGAGATCTCCTGCGATAGTGTATGCGAGGTCTTGTTGAGTTCCGATTGGAACTTTGAAGCCAAACGGGCGTACATGGCCTCCAGGCTAGCATCGAGATCCGCCTTAGACAGGGTGGCCGGGTACTCACAGTTCGTAGAATGAGTAGGAACATGTTCGGGAGGACAGGCCGGGGCCGAGGCGCCATCTTGAGCCATCCCGTACTGCTCCCTGGTACGGAGGAGGTAGTGGGTTAGAGAGGTTTGGGCGGCTCCCTTGTTCTTTTTCCTCGACTTCGACATGCACCGTGGTTACCGGAGCCAGGGGGTGATAGTCTGTATGATGGGAATACAAGTTATTGCCCCCGGAGGGATAGTTTAGTCCCGCTGCGCCCGGAGCTGGTCTATCAGGCGTCCATCCAGTACCGCGCCGCGCATGCGCCCTCAGGAGCAATTTTTGGAATAGCTCCCCGCCAGCACAGCAGACGCCTCATCCTGCAGGGCATCATCCTCCTCCAGGACATCCAGCAGTGACAGGATCGGCTCTTTCTTTACTGCCACCTTCACTTCCTCCTCTTCATCTTCTGCACCACTTTCAACTTCTGCAAGCTCTTTGCTGTCAGAATCATCACATGGTAGAAGATGGAAATCCTCAAACCCGGGCCTCATTTTCTTCATTTTCTCTGTTGGTGAAAGAACCGCAACAGAGAGCAACTGCTTCATTCATTAGGTCACTTTTCTCATTTTCAGCATGAGCCTTTGTACAACTAAAATATTCTTGATTTGGACCATCATCTTGACAGACACATTTTCCAGAGCAGAGTCCTAGCAGTTCGCCCATATTTGCATCCATAGCATTCTCATCCCTACTGTCCATCACAAGTCTTTGCTTGGCAGAGCTGTACTTGCTCCTGTTGCGGCCAACATTTAAAAAACCATGAGCATGTGTGACAACGATCACTTCGTTGTAATCCTCATCACTCCAAAGTAAGCTTTCCATGCAAGAATCACTGAGCGTCTCCTCATCACTTAGTGATCGCTGCTTTTACCGGAACACGGGGCCTTATAATCACTGTTGAGCTTTGAAGGTTGTAATTCTTTTGGTGAGAGCTCCTTAGAAACCTCTATGTTCTCTTCACTACCAGACAGCTCTGACTTTGCTTTCTTTTTCTTCTTCTTTTTCTTTGACTTCAGACTCAAGAAATCTTTGAATTTTTCTTTAACACTTTCAGACAGCTTGTCTGGCTTGCGATGAGACTTCTGGATTAAGTTCTCCTTGCTTTTGTCTTTTAGGGACGGTCGGTGGGAATTTGAACTGTTTGTGGTGCGTCTTCTCTTTGAGCTTTGCTGACTGGCCTTTTCGTGAGCTAAAGAGCCTCTTGTCTGCATATGCCTCGTGACAGGACTCTGATCCTGCTCTGACTTGTCAACGCCAGGGAAATACTTCATATGATAATGCAGCAATTTGGCTTTGCGAAAAGATCTGAAGCAATCCAAAATCTTGCCTTTAAACTTGTTGGGTTCCAGTTCCAAGGTAACAGCTTTGGTTGCTGGATCATCACATTTCTTCAAAGTATTTGCTAATGGTTCTTTACTGTATTTAGCAGAACTGTCAGACCGTTGATTCAGCTTCATAGGAGCTGCTACTGTGGGGACAGCCGAGACCTCCCAGCACCTTCTTGTACATGAGGGTCTTTCTCTTCTGGTTTGATCTCGTCTGGTTTGACCTCTGGAACGCCATTCACAACATTGGATTCCACAGGCTCTACACACTCTTCTACTACTAATGGCGGCTCCTTCACTTCGGGAGTTTCAGGCTCTGCCAGGGCACACTCCTCTGGCTCCACTTCTTGTTCCTCTGGTGAAGTACTACACTCCGGTGATGATTCCATCTCAACAACAGACGTGGTAACCTCCATAGCATTATGGTCCTCTGCATTCTCAATCAGTTTCCCAATGGCCTCCATTTGCTGCTGATGTTTCCTTTCCCAACCTGCCATTCTCTCTTGGTGAACCTGTTGTTGAGCTGCAATGCTCTGTTGGTGAACCTGTTGTTGAGCTGCAATGCTCTGTTGTTGAGCCTGTTGTTGAGCTGCAAGGCTCTCTCGGTGAGCTGCCATGATCTCTTGGTGAACCTGTTGTTGAGCTGCAAGGCTCTCTCAGTGAGCTGCAATGCTCTCTTGGTGAACCCATTGTTGAGCTGCAAGGGTCTCTCGGTGAGCCTGTTGTTGAGCTGCTAGGTTCCGCTGTTGATTTGCATTTGCTATATACAGCTGTTTCAGCATCTCCTCCATTTTGGGTTTACTTTAACTGCCTGCGACACTCCACCATGTGTGAGGGATTAACTCGGTAGCAGGTGTGTGTGACCCCCTCTATGGGTTCACTACAAAAATGCACTTGAGGATGACTGAAAACAAATGATATGGTTTATTTTTCCATCTTGCGGGATACACGTGCAAGCATCAAAACAGTATAAACAAAACAAAACAAAACATAAAATAAACCCTTGCCACTTGGGGCGTCTACCTTCCCAACGCAGGAACCTACCTATTGAGTCTGGCAGAGCCTACTGCTGGGCAGACACTGCTGGTCCTACAGCAGAAAACAACAAAAAAGTCTCTTTGATATTTCTCACACAGAAATATCCATTAGCACCTCACCTCTTCAGAAGTGCTGGTGACTGCTCCTTCACACCCAAAGCTCCAGGATGCAGCAATCAGTCGTTATCCTTAGTCAATATTTATAGGGGCTTTAATTGCTTCATTTTGAACAGCTGAAGGCTTCTAACTCCCCAAACCTCTCTGGCCATTTCTACAGCCGACGCCCAATAGTAATTGGTGTATTGTCTACACAAGGCAGAAAAGTATCTTCCATCTGGGACACAGATTTACCTGACTTCCTGTCACAATACATACATACATACATATAAAATATATCTGCAACACATACACATACATTTTCTATTGATTTACCTCCATGCACAGAAAAAAAGCACAGAAATACCTAACTTCGTAATTAAGCCGACAACACTGTGCCTCAGGCGGCGTACACACGACCCAGAACCTCGACGGGCAGAACACATCGTTCCGCCCGTCGAGGTTCTCTCCCGGCCGTCGAATTCGGCGACCCGCCCGTCGGGAATGGCAACCAGCCATTCTTCCAGGCGGGCCGTCGAGAAAATAGAGAGCGTGCTCTCTTTTTCGGCTCAACGAGCTTCCCGACGGGAAGCTCGCTGAGACCGTACACACGGCCGAGGTCCTCGCTGGAATGTGCATTCCAGCGAGGTTCTCGCTGATTTTCAGCGAGAACCTCGGCCGTGTGTACGGGGCCTCACTTAAATCCCCAAACACTGTAATTTTGCTGCACAACATAATCATGTAACAATGGTGGCAAAACTATTTATTTAAAAATCACACAAAGCTTGTCGCCGAAGAATGAGCAAGAGCAAATGGACTGTCCTATGAGAAACACGAGGAAGCGTGTGTAAATCACGCTTTAAAAATCACAAATGGGAACACTTATTCCCACTATGCGAGATCTGAACGGAGCCTTAGACCCCATGCACACGAGATGCAAATGCAAACACATCTAAACGTTTTCAAAGGCAAAAACCGGCATTTAAAATGCCCATTTTTGCCGCGAATTTCGCTGCGTTTTACCACGTTTTACGGCGTTTGCGTTTATAAGCGTTTAGTTAAGAGACATCATAAGACCCTCCCTAAGCTCAAAAAACAATATTATTTAACCATTTCAGACATTTTGTGAGACCAAAGTGAGTAGCAGCTGAAAGAGCAGCAGTATTCTTGTATTTAGCGTGTCACTTGCCACATCACCTGCCACAAGCTGTGGATTGTCCACTTGCCACGTCATCTGCCACGTCACCTGGCCATGCCACCTGCCACAAGTTGTGGATTGTCCACTGGCCACATCACCTGGCCACGTCACCTGCCACAAGTTGTGGATTGTCCACTTGCCACGTCACCTGCCACATCACCTGGCCACGTCACCTGCCACGTCACCTGGCCACGTCACCTGCCACAAGTTGTGGATTGTCCACTGGCCATGTCACCTGTCACGTCAACTGGCCACTTCACCTGCCACAAGTTGTGCATTGTCCACTTGCCACGTCACCTGACCACGTCACCTGCCACAAGTTGTGGATTGTCTACTTGCCACGTCACCTGCCACATCACCTGGCCACGTCACCTGCCACAAGTTGTGGATTGTCCACTGGCCACGTCACCTGTCACGTCAACTGGCCACTTCACCTGCCACAAGTTGTGCATTGTCCACTTGCCACATCACCTGACCATGTCACCTGCCACAAGTTGTGGATTGTCCACTTGCCATGTCACCTGGCCACGTCACCTGGCCACGTCACCTGGCCATGTCACCTGGCCACGTCACCTGCTACAAATTGTGGATTTCCACTGGCCACGTCACCTGCCATGTCAACAGGCCACGTCACCTGCCACAAATTGTGGATTGGCCACTTGCCACGTCACCTGGCCACGTCAGCTGCCACAAGTTGTGGATTATCCACTGGCCATGTCATCTGGCCACGTCAGCTGCCACATTACCTGGCCACCTCACCTGCCACAAGTTGTGGACTGTCCACGGGCCACATCACCTGCCACGTCAACTGGCCACATCACCTGCCACAAGTTGTGGATTGTCCACTTGCCATGTCACCTGGCCATGTCACCTGGCCACGTCACCTGCCATGTCACCTGTTCACATCACCTGGCACGTCACCTGGCCACAAGTTGTAGATTGTCCACTGGCCACGTCACCTGCCTTGTCCCTAAGCTCAAAAAAACAATATTATTTAACCATTTCAGCCATTTTGTGAGACCAGAGTGAGTAGCAGCTGAAAGAGCAGCAGTATACTTGTATTTAGTGTGTCACTTGCCACATCACCTGCCACAAGTTGTGGATTGTCCACTTGCCACGTCACCAGGCCATGTCACCTGGTCACGTAACATGGCCACATCACCTGCCACAAGTTGTGGATTATATATGTAGGTGTTGGGGGTGGTGGCGCTGTCACTAATATGTTGTTTGACTAACCCAATGGGGTAAAGGGTAGGTTTAGTGGGACAACATTCCCTAAAGTGTTAAATAACACGGGTGTGGTAGAAAAAGTGATCTGTATTAAATGGCAGTAATGGTGCTATCAAGTGCTACCAGTAGTGTGTCACCAGTAAAGATATATATATACACATATACACAGTGGACACAATATATGATAAATACTAGGTGTGTACTGGCATTAAACCATACTCTAGTGCAATAAATTGCCAATTAAGGCTAAATACAGAACATGCAGTGGATATAATCTCATAAAGCAAAAATTAGTCCATAAGTTGAAAAATGGATGAATCTGAGTGATGTGACAATCAAGGTGTCACCAGTAAATATATATATACACAGTAGGCAAAATGTATACAATAAAATACTAGGTGTGTACTCTAGTGCAATAAATTGCCAATTAAGGCTAAATACAAAACATGCAGTGGATATATTCTCATAAAGCAAAAATAAAACAAAAATCAGCTAACATAAATTAGTCCATAAGTTATAAACGGGTGAATCTGAGTGATGTGACAATCAAGGTGCACCTATATGAATAGGTGATACATCAGGTGGGTATCGCAGTGGATCCGGTGCTCCCCCTTATGGGTCCCCACTCACCAAATGTAGTCACCCCTGCAGGGGTATGAGGCGTGTCGAATCACAGCATATGTTCCACCGTGTCGTGGCTCCTTCTCCTGGGTTCCAAAGCAGTCACCAGGATTCCTGGTATATATCCTTGGTATGGATAGTTGTTTTAAGGGGTTCAAAAAGTTCCTCCAAAGCAAAAAAGAAGAAAGGCTTCCATAGTGTAGTATGTACGGTAAAAAAAGATTTTATTGGCACTGCTGAGCAGTAACTCAAGCACAGGTGCAGTATTACAAAAATCAATATTAATATTTAAAAAAAACATAGCACCATGCTAAGCTGAAGTGAACGTAATCAGCAGTAAAGCAAAGATAAAATACATAAAATAAAAACAAGAAAAAGGTAGTAGTAGCCTATGGGTTGGCAAACATAGGTACTACACAATACAGGCACTGTTGAGTTCCGATTGTGGATCAATCCAGCATGTGAACGGCGTGCGTTCCAAGCAAACACGCTGGTGATCCCAGAAGTGCGTGTAGGTGTGCGTGTGTACGCTTTACGCACGTTTCGTAGTCCTTACGTCTTCGATCCGCTTCCGAAGACGTAAGGACTACGAAACGTGCGTAAAGCGGACACACGCACACCTACACGCACTTCCGGGATTATATCCACTGCATGTTCTGTATTTAGCCTTAATTGGTAATTTATTGCACTAGAGTATGGTTTAATGCCAGTACACACCTAGTATTTATCATATATTTTGTCCACTGTGTATATATGTATATATATCTTTACTGGTGACACACTACTGGTAGCACTTGATAGCACCATTACTGCCATTTAATACAGATCACTTTTTCTACCACACCCGTGTTATTTAACACTTTAGGGAATGTTGTCCCACTAAACCTACCCTTTACCCCATTGGATTAGTCAAACAACATATTAGTGACAGTGCCACCACCCCCAACACCTACATATTTCTTCTATATACCCCCCTCGGGGAGTCATATTTAGGGGGGGCTGCAGCCACACTCGTATTCCTTTACCCCAGAATAGGCTATCCTGAGCGCAGCTTTCACTCCTATTTACAAGTTGTGGATTGTCCACTTGCCACATGACCTGGCCACGTCACCTGCCACGTCACCTGGCCATGTCACCTGCCACAAGTTGTGGCTTGTCCACTGGCCACGTCACCTGGCCACATCACCTGCCACGTCACCTGGCCACATCACCTGCCATGTCACCTACCACAAGTTGTGGATTGTCCACTTGCCACATCACCTGGCCATGTCACCTGCCACAATTTTTGGAATGTCCACTGGCCACGTCACCTGGCCACATCACCTGCCACACGTTCTGAATTGTCCACAATGCAATGCAAGCAATTACAGTTGTTTATGTTTTTTTATGGTTTTTCATCATTTGTCATAATTTTTGATATTTCTAATGTAAAAAAATAGGTCACCTTTAAAAATGCCTATAAACGAAATTGCGGCAAAACGCTGGTACCTTGTTTTGCCGCGTTTTGCATCTGAAATGCGAAAACTTTTGCGTCTGAACCCATTTGTTTGCTTCTGGAAAAACAAGGGTAAACTCAACTGCCTAAAAACGGCAATAAACGAGATTGTGTGCATGGACACATAGGATAACATTGAATGTGTTCAGGGGCAGTTGAAAAAAATGTCCAAATGCCTCTGAACTCGAGTTTACCAGCGTCTCGTGTGCATGGGGTCTTACTGCATATCCTTGTCTAAATAAATATGCCACAAGCATACCGTGACTTGGGATCCGACTTGTGCCTCCCCAAGTCGCCCGACATGAGAAATTACATTAAAGTGAATGAGAGCCGTCTTAATGCACACTACTGAAGTCGCTTCAACTTCAGAAAAAGGTTCCTGTACTACTTCAATGGAAGTTGCCTCCAAAGTCGGATCAGTATTTTAACTGAAGCAACTTTACAGGAAGAGAATCGGTTTCTCAGGCAAACCCCTCCCACAGAGCTGATTATTATTTGATTGGCCACTGGAAAAGTTGCCTGTCCTGGAGGCGACTTGAAGATGCTTCAAGTTGCCTCGCAAAGTCGTGCCAACTTTCATGTTGCTGTAGTGCGACCCGGCACTTATAGTATCTATACAAACTAGTTGTACATTTTTGTGAATTTTACTTCAAATTAATCAACTGTTATTTATCTTTAAGCTTACCAGATACATTATAGGTGCAAACGAAATTCGTATCTTGGCATTCACTAAAAAATAAACATACATTTGTAATTGTTTAAAAATGTATCGTCAAAAAAAAATTGTAAACAAAACAAACATATATTTCTTATGGCTCACCAAATTACACAGGGGTCACAAGAGGGAATTTGATCTCCAGGATTATAGTATTTTCCTGTGTTGTCGTAGCATCCACATACATCTACACATTTCATACTAACTTCCTCAAAAAACGGTTTCTCAGGTGGACATACTGGATAACAACCTGAGGAGAAGTACAAGACAATATTTTATGCTTATCAATCCTGATCTGTATTTCTGCTAGCAGCCATATATCATAAATCATCTGAATAAAGGTAAGTAAAGTAAAATATCATTAGAAATTTATTATTTTTACATGGAATTTTTATAGAGACCACAGTGATTTTATAGCTATATAAATATTACACTTCTGTTGATGCCTTGCTAAAGAAATTGACCGAGGAGTTAAAGCTGGACTGTGGACATGTAACGATACCAACAAGGGATGTAACTCCACTTCGTATGGAACAAATGCCTTAGGTACTACCTTGTGAATTTGGCAGGGGTATGGCAAATGCCACACCCCCATTTATGTAGATCGAGAAGAATAAAAAGGTAAGATGAGATCCATAAGCACTTTGTTCATCACTTCCTTTCTTTATACTGGCTTATCAGAATAATAAAATAATTTAGAGGATGGATGAAAGAACCAATCCCTCCCAAGGGAAACTTGGGAATAGGGGTGAGCAAATCTGTCTGAGTAGTAAAGCAAAGGGTTTGGGAGAGTCCTGTTTAAAAACCAGAAAAGCTGAACTTGGCAGCAAATCCTATTAAAGTCTCTGGATGATTTTTGCATATGACCGCCATTTCCTCACCAAGCTCCTATGAATGCATTTTTGACATGCCAATGTGGTTGGAGATTTGATATGGACTAGACTTACACATGAACTGGCCAATTTTGAGCAAGTATAACTAAAAGCAGACACAGATTTTGAACCAATGGCCCATTCCAAGGGCAGATACTGGATATTCCAGATAAACTTGGTTTATTTATTCTAGGAGGTGCGGTTTTTGGTAGTACTGTCTAAATGATGTGTTTTTTGAATAATCTATATATCTACAACGAGGCTTAAAGCGGTGTTCTGCAAAAAATAAAAATAAATAAAAGCCAGCAGCTACACATACTGCAGCTGCTGGCTTTTAATAAATGGACACTTACCTGTTCTGGAGTCCAGCAATTTCGGCACCCGCAGCTGATGTTTCCATCAGCTGTGGGTGATCCTGCACCATTGTCAGTACGGAACCTGGCAGTGTAGCCTATTGGCTTCACGCTGGGAACCCTACTACACACGTGTAAGGCCCTGCTCCTCTCTCCTATTGGCCCGGCGGCCGGGGGAGGAGGGAGCCCCGTGGTGATGTCACGGCTCCATGACAGGGACTCCCGGAAGTAAGAATGATTACCTGTCAAAGACAGCTATCCTGTTCCCCCTCTCCCAAAAGGTGACAATTGTGGCACTGAAGGGGGGAGGAATAAGATGAGCGGAAGTTCCACTTTTGGGTGAAAATCTGCTTTAACTGTAATTATCTTCCAGATGAAGTGGGTTATTGACATGTGAAAAGCTAAATATGGCACAAATGTTTAGGGTACTGTTAAAGTCCTGATTTTTTTTTGTATATATCTCTATATAGGATGTGGTACCTGACACAAATAGTGTCTAAAATACTGAAGGTTCCCATTTAGGATTCCTCTTTCCATCCATTTTATAGTGTAGTATAGTTTATACATGCTGGCCTAAATTCAGGAAGAAATTCGATTTTTATAAAAAATAAAAAATGGAAATTGATATGTTTTATAGTAGAATGTAAAAAATAATGTTATTTATTTATTTTTTTTATTGTTGGTCTTTTTTTGTTTATAGCGCAAAAAATATGTGGTGGTGACAGAATACCACCAAAATATAGCTATATTTGTGGGGGGGAAATAAAGGGATTTTTAAATACAGCTTACCTGTAAAATCCTTTTCTTGGAGTACATCACGGGACACAGAGCGGCATATTCATTACTATATGGGTTATATGGAGTACCTTCAGGTGTGGACACTGGCAATCTCAAACAAACAGGAAGTCCCTCCCTATATAACCCCCTCCCCTAGAGGGAGTCCCTCAGTTTTGTAGCAAGCAGTATGCCTCCCAAAATGTTCCCAAAAAGAGGGGTGGGAGCTCTGTGTCCCGTGATGTACTCCAAGAAAAGGATTTTACAGGTAAGCTGTATTTAAAAATCCCTTTTTCTTTCTCGTACATCACGGGACACAGAGCGGCATATTCATTACTATATGGGATGTCCGAAAGCAATGCTTTAATGAGGGGAGGGAGACATCTTCCAAAGAAGGATTTAATTTAGAGGTATACTCAAATACTAGTAAATCCAACTTAAACGAGAAATGTAAATCTCAAATCAAATCAAGGGAGCCCCCTCAGATCCTGAGGAGCTTGAATCGCGGCCTGTAGTACTGACTGCCCAAAGGCTGTATCCGCATTCCTTCTTACGTCCAATTGATAAAATGTTGTAAACGTGTGGACTGATGACCACGTTGCTGCCTTGCATATTCGAGCCATAGAGATCTGATGATGTGCTGCCCAGGAGGTGCCCATGGCCCTGGTAGAATGGGCCTTTGCCGACAAAGGAGGAGGCAACCTCTTCAAACCGCAGGCCTGAACGATTAATTGTTTAATCCATCTTGCGATGGTGGATCAAGCAGCTGCCTGACCCATCTTGGGCCCTTCCGGTAAAACGAACACCACATCTGTTTTCCGAACCTTCTCTGTAGCTTTAAGATAGGCCTTTATGGCCCTGACAATATCCAACGTATGCAGCAACCCCTCCTTTCTAGAGGTGGGTTTTGGAAGAAGGATGGAAGTACCACATCCTGGTTCAGGTGGAAACTGGATATAACCTTTGGTAGAAAGGAAGGATGAGGACGGAACCCCGCCCTATCCTTATGTAAAATGAGATATGGTTCCTTACAAGATAAGGCTGCCAATTCCGATACTCTCCTGCCGAAACTATGGTGATCAGAAATACCGACTTTCTAGTCAGTAAACCCAAAGGTACCTCAGCCAACGGCTCAAGGGGTTGTTTCTGTAGAGATGACAGAACAAGATTTAAGTCCCATGGACAAAGTGGTGATTTGACCGGAGGATTAACACGTAAGACTCCCTGTACGGAGATCTTAACCAGCGAGTGGGCGGCCAGCGGCCTCTGAAACCACACTGATAAGGCTGAAATCTGTCCCTAGATCGTGCTTAATGCCCGGCCTTTATCCACTCCTAGCTGGAGAAAACGTAATACTCTATCAATGGTATACTTGCGGGAAACCCATCTCTTAGCCTCACACCAGCCTACGTAGGCCCTCCAAACCCTGTAACGAAATTACCCTGGAGGCCGGCTTTCTAGCCTTAATGAGGGTAGGGATTACCTGCCTAGACAGACCTCCAACCCTGAGAATCAGGGATTCAGCCGCCAGGCCGTCAATTTTAGACGCCGTAATGCAGGGTGGAGGATCGGGCCTTGTGAGAGTAGGTCTGGCCATAGAGGAAGAGTCCAAGGGCCTTCCGCTGCCAATTTCAGGACTAGTGAGTACCATGCCCTCCGGTACCAAGCTGGGGCTACCAGGATAACCGGCCTGTGCTATGATCCTGCGCCACAGACGGGGTAGTAACTGCAGCGGGGGAAATGCATATAGAAGCTATGACTGATGCCAAGGGCAAACCAACACATCAGTTCCACAGGCCATAGGGTCCCTCGTTCGAGACATGAACCTGTCTAGCTTCTTGTTGAGTCCTTATGCCATGACCTCCACGTCTGGCACTCCCCACTTCTGGCAGATTGTCTGAAAAAAACTTGTGGATGCAGAGACCACTCCCCCGGCGACAGGGTTTGGCGACTTAGGAAGTACGCCTGCAGGTTGTCCCACCTCGGGAATGAATGTCGCCGATATGCAGGGTACATAAACCTCTGCCCACCGAAAAACCAAGCTCCTCTCACTCTGAGTGGCTTGACTCTTGGTTCCCCCTTGGTGGTTCACATATATGCCACCGCTGTGGCATTGTCTGAATGACTTCTCACCGAGGACCCCTGTAATCTGGATGTCTATGCCAGGAGGGCTAGCCGAGCCGCTCTGATCTCCCAGACCTTGATGGGCAGCTGCCTCTCCGCCTCTGCCCAAGTTACTTGGCGAGTGAACCCGTTCAAGACCGCTCTCCAGCCTTCCAGACCACTGGGCAGAACCAAGCTGCTAGAATTGCTGTCTGTAGGACACGAGTGTGGAAGCGTGTGGTATCGCCTCGTACATGGCCATTAGTTTGCCTAGTAATCGCATACATAGGCGAATAGTTGGTTCTCTTTTGCTTAGAACCAACTGAATTAATCTTTTGATAGCCTCGACCTTTACCAGGGGCAGGAACACCCATCTTCTGTTCTGTGTCTAATCTCATGCCGAGATATTCCAACTGCTTTGTAGGTTGAAATGCTGATCTTTCCCCAGTTTAGGACTCAGCCGAACCTCTCGAGGTACTGAACCATGAGGGCTACTACGCATTCCACCAAGGAAGCGAGTGATCTATGATTAAGAGGTCGTCCAGGTATGCTAGGACCGAGATCCCTTGGATCCTTTAGACTGACTAGAATTGGAGCAAGGACCTTCGTGAATACCCGAGGGCCGTAGCCAGCCCGAAGGGGGGCGCCACGAATTGGAAGTGACGCTGTATCACTGTGAAGCGTAAAAACAAAAATATTTGATGTGGCTGAAAGACTTGGTACATGAAGGTAACCATCCTTTATGTCTATAGAAGCCAGATCCTTCTGGAGTGTGGCGGCTGCTGACCGAACGGCTTCTGTCCGGAAAGAGCGAACCCTTAGGTAAGCATTTAAACCTTTTAGGTCCAAAATTGGTCTGACATCGCCGATGGGCTTTGGTATGACAAACAGATTGGAATAGAAACCTAGCCCCTGTTCTTCGGCTGGTACCTCTACCATTATGCCCTGGTAAAGCAGATGATCCAACGCCGCCCGCATTGAGGCCTTCCTTGTGGAGGAAATTTTAGAAATTCTAATCTGTAGCCTGCGGCCACAGATGATCGGACCCCCTCTGTCGGGGATCGATCCCCAGAGGCCTGTCCTTGCGATCCATTGTTAAAAGTTTGATCGCGCAGGAGGTCCGTATTGCCTGGAATTTGAGGGCCCCGGAACAGGGGGGGAACTGTCTTTTAAACGCAGGACCCCGGAACTTCTTTTGACTGGTAAAAGGGTACTTTTGCCACCTGAAACAGTCTGAATGTATTTATCCAGATCTTTCCATGGAAGGGCAAACCTGCCAGCAGTCTTTTACATGGGCTCGGCCGCCCAGTTCTTCAACCATAAGAGCCTTCTCATATGCACTAAAAATAGTGACAACGAGACGCCTGCTGGATGGAGTCTTTTTTATAACCTCTACCGCAAAGCACAGAGCTCTGGGAATATCCAATAACTCCTCTGCCTATTGGGCAGGGATGTCTTAAGCATCTGTTTTGTCTGGTTCTTTAACGCCTGACAAGACTCCAATTGCAGCCCCTGCTGGCTGTAGCCAAGGATGCTGGAAAAAATGTCTCTAAACGTTTATTGACCGGGACCTTAAACATTTGTATGTTTCCCCTTAGGCCAGTCAATGATTTATTCACCCATGAGATGGCTGCGTCCACAGTTGGGAGCGCCCTCTTTCTTAGAAACATTTTTTTTTTTTTTTTTTTTTTTCCATAGGGCAAAATAACAAAAAACCTTCCAGGTGGTCTCCCATCCAGGCACTAACCAGGCCCGACCCTGCTTAGCCTCCGAGATCAGACGAAATCGGTCGCTTTCCGGGAGATGCGGCCTCAAGGACCTCACGGTAGCTGAAAAGCAGTGCCCGAACCGGGACCTGAACCCTGGACCCTCAGATTAAAAGTCCGATGCTCTACCAACTGAGCCATCCGGGCCCCCTTTTTAAAGAGCACTTGGTCAGGGGAAAGAGTGCCTGCAAGCACAAATATTTCCTGGCAGACGTGTATAAAGACTACCCTCTCGTCAGCTTTAGGCGGCAGAAAAAATTCTGTCCGGTCGTCCCAATCCTGGAAAAACCAATTCCTCTAACAGAGGATGGGCCAGAAACGCTGCGTTGCTTAAAGGCGTTTTTAAAAGAACCCAAAGAGGATAACGCAGGAACCTGAGGCTCTGGAAATGGCAAATTGAATGCCAAGCGGGCCATGTCTGTCAAAGACTGGACCCACAGACTCTCCGCCTGGGAGGCTGAAAACTATTCTACAGTGGTAGATCCTCTAGGTTCTGTCCCTTTTGGCAATGGGGATCTAGTCCGCTTCTTGCCAGAAAAAGAGCCAGCGATCATAGCTGTTAACCTCTTTTCTCTAGCCCCCCTAGGGTGACGGCTAGCATCTCCTCTGTGATAACACAGGGTTGGGCCGACCTGGGCCAGCCTCAGCAGCAGACCCCCTTAATGGCTTATCCAGGGTGACCCCCTATAGGAATAACCTGTGGGGAAAGTATTGGCATATTATCAGAACCAGAGGAGGAACCCCTTTGTCTTTGCCTTTTCTCTTTATATTTTTTTTTTTTTTTGATCCTGAACCCTTGGAAGCCATAATACAAAAGCGAAGGACTCCGCTTACAACAACAGACTGTTATAGCCAGGAGTACAAAACAATAAGGTTTAGGGGACAATAGGATAACTAATGCCCCAAAACCGGTGGGGCTCAGTATGTTTTCTTTTATATATTATTCACCACATACAGCCCCACCCCCAACATGTTTGCCAGCATACAACCTGTTGCCAAGGGGATTTTGGCTTAACAAAAAGTATTGGAGCTGACTCCAGTATGTAGTACCCCTTCTCGCCACCGGGAGTCACTGTGCTGCCAGCTCTACGTCCTCTCTCTCTCCAGCTCAGCTCTGAACTGAGCTAAGAACGCGCCTGCTGTGTATAACAGCAATTAAAGGCGCGCCCACTCTACACTGCAGTCACACTCCCGCCCCTCCCCCCCCTCCCGAACGGCGCGAACATTTTCTATATGCATGCGCGCGTGCACGCGCGCGCACGACTGTCGGGGGAGGAGAGCCCAGGAGGAGACGCACTCTGGAGCCCAGGAATGCAGGTTGGAGGACGCATCAGGCGGCAGATTTGAATCCCGGCAAGGTAAGGCTAACACAGGCCCCTAAGGAGTCCCTTTAGCCTAGAGACAGATCTTTTTTTTTTTTTTTTTTTTAAAAGATCTTCAACCAGCGAGCAGCAGGTAGCTAGCAAACATACATAGATAGGTAGGGGGATCAAGTTATGGGGGGAAACATTTCAGGACATCCTGTCTATCAGACATAGTGACCATGGTGCCAATGCAGAGCATACTCAGGCTACCCCCCTTAAGATCTCCCCTGGAGAGCCTGCTGTCGAACCAAGTCCCGCAGGCTCCCCTCTTACCTGCTCCATGCAGCAGGACGTTTTGCAAAACGGTCCAATCTTCTCCCATCTCCGTGGGTAGCGTAGTAGACCTTCAGGCCCTGGGGTCCTATGAAGGTACCCACTGTCCTGGACCTATATAGCACCCTGGCAAACAGGAACTTATGGTTTTTACAAACTCCAAGTCCTGGGCCCAGGGTCCAGCCCTCCAAAGAGGAGCATTATAGGCAAAACCCCACGGTTTGGGGCCCGGGTACTGTCCACTTTGGCACTGAGGCTTCTTTGGACAGATCCGGTTAGCCCGCCCTTAATCCCAAGGATGTGGAGCAAAGCTATTCCGTGACCAACACCTAAGACACTGGCGAAAAAACTGAGGGACTCCCTCTAGGAGAGGGGGTTATATAGGGAGGGACTTCCTGTTTGTTTGAGATTGCCAGTGTCCACACCTGAAGGTACTCCATATAACCCATATAGTAATGAATATGCCGCTCTGTGTCCCGTGATGTACGAGAAAGAAATATACATTTTATTTGGGTACAGTGCCGCATGACAACACAATTGTCAGTTAAAGTAACACAGTACCATATCACAAAAAATGGACTGGTCTTGAGGTGGGGGTAAATCTTCCCGAGGTCAAGTGGTCAATATTCATTTACATTTAAACATTTGCATGAACATGTAGATTTACCTTCCACTTTGACTGCATCAGATGAGCAAACTCCCGATGGGTTCCTACAGGATTTCATGCAGTGGGGTCCACAGGGTCTATAATGCCACTGACACTCATCTTCATACTCATTGTAATATTCACAGAATGCAGCTGTAAGGATAGAGAACATGTATATACTGTAACTGTATATGAAACATATTAGGTAACTAGAAAATGCATTTGCTGCAGAAAATGTGTGGGAATGCTGAATAGCTGAATTGTTAAAGCTAACTGGATGAATAGCTTAAATCCGTAAGAAAAAAGTTGAAGTGAAAATAGTTGGGAAAAGTAGGAAAAGCTGAAAAGCTTTTTTTGAAAAGCTGACACTAAACTGAATTGTTGGCTTTAAAAGTTTTCAAAGAATAATCCCAATGCACACTCTGTTTAATCAATAACATTTCCTGAAATGATCACTAAATTTAAAAAGCTTTTTCACAAAAAAATGTAAAATATATCAAACTGAAAACATATAGCCGGATAACTAAATATTTTGTGAACATTTTAAAGTTTGTTTGGTGTCTGTAGGTGAAAGTATGAAGGAGCTGAAAATTTTGGGAGCAGAAGATGATTTTAAAGATGTGAAGCATGCTCTCATTGACTTCAATGTTACTGGAACTGAGCAAACTCTGCGAATGTGTGTTTTGGAAGATCAGGGTCATTGTTCTTCTGCTCCTGTTGGGACCTGTTCACTGCTAAGAAATAGTGGTAGTATGTTACACATTGCACAGAACACCAAAAGAGTACTAAATACTTTCCATCACAGGTCAGGAATCAAGGAATCAAAGTTGCTACTGAGTAGGGATGAGCTCCGGCGTGTTCGCACAGTCCAGGTGCAGAGCCGCCAGGCAGTCTGCATGGTGCTGCGCTAACCACAGGCAGGAAAACATTTCCTGATCTCTGCAGCCAAGCATCGGGCCAATGTCTCCCTGCCTGTGATTAGCACAGTGCCCTGCAGACTTCCTGGCAGGCTCTGCACGTGGACTGTGCGAACACGCCGGAGCTCATCACTACTACTGAGGAAACTTGGTTGTGAGAAAATGTGAAGGGGAAGAGTTAGTGAGATAATTACATTCTGGTTAGAATGCATTTAATTCACAGAAGAATGAGGAAATATGAGGACTGGGTGAAGTATCTAATGCTGGGAAATTTTACTACCCTATTGGCAACTTTGGTCTTATATTATACCCAGAATTTGTTGGGAAAAAGTGAAGCTGCTCTTGGGAATATAGCTCATCTTGTATATTGAAAAAATATGTAATTACCTTAAAGCAGAAGTTCACCCTAAAAAAAACAAGTATATACCATTACATTCAGCATACTTCCTACATGTACAGTATGCTGTTTTTTTTTTTTTCCTCTGTACATACCGTCTTATTGTTCTTTTCCACCCGGCTTCCGGGTTCTCACTCCTAGGCATTCCTATGAAGAGGCGTAGTGTCATCTGGGACTTAGCCCAGATGATTGACGTGCAGATAAGACGCGTCACACGTTCCGAAAATAGACGAACTGGGAGTCGGTTCTATACGGCGCACAGACTAGGAGCCGTGTAGAGCTGACTGCGCAGGCGCCGTATAGAGCCATGTTTTTATAGAACACACCATGTAAACATTCACAGTGCAGGTGGAAAACGTATGTGAATCCCCAGACTGATGACATCTCCAAGAGCTAATTGGAGTGAGGTGTCAGCCAACTGGAGTCCAATCAATGAGATGAGATTGGAGGTGTTAGTTACAGCTGCCCTGCCCTATAAAAGACACATTGCCTGATGTGAATGATTCCTTGCACAAAAGAGCTCTCAGAAGACCTATGATTAAGAATTAAAAGTATCTCCAAAAGCTTTGATGTTCATCAGTCTATGGTAAGACAAATTGTCTATAAATGGAGAAAGTTCAGCACTGCTGCTACTCTGCCTAGGAGTGGCTGTCCTGTAAAGATGACTGCAAGAGCACAGCGCAGACTGCTCAATGAGGTCTCTGGCATATGCTAACATCCCTGTTAGTCAGTCCACAATTCATAAAACACTAAACAAGAATGGATTTCATGGGAGGATACCACAGAGGAAGCCACTGCTGTCCAAAAAAAAACCCATTGCTGCACGTTTACAGTTTGCACAAGAGCACCTGGATGTTCCACAGCAGTACTGGCAAAATATTCTGTGGACAGATAAAACCAAAGTTGAGTTGTTTGGAAGAAACACACAACACTATGTGTGGAGAATAAGAGGCAAAGCGCACCAACATCAAAACCTCATCCCAACTGTGAAGTATGGTGGTGGGGGCATCATGGTTTGGGGCTGCTTTGCTGCGTTACGGCCTGGACGGATTTCTATAATTGAAAAATGAATTCCCAAGTTTATCAAGACATTTTGCAGGAGAACCTAAAGTGGTAGGATACTCTATACTGCCACTTTTACCTACAGGTAAGCCTATAATAAGGCTTACCTGTAGGTATAAAGAATATCTCCTAAACCTGTACAGTTTAGGAGATATTACCCTAACAATGTGCTGCTGATTGCAGTGGCGAATGCGCAGGCGGGATCCTCCACTAAAGGGCCTGCAGCTGCCGGACCTTTCCGGAATGAAATCTCCTGCGCATGCGTGGGAGTGACGACATCGCAGCTCCAGCCAATCACAGTGGTGGAACGGCGATACCCGGAAGACACGCCAAGCAAGATGATATATCGCTCAGCGTGGACCAGGTAAGTTCCCTACACCTTGTTTTAAGGTGAGTATTTCATAATGAGCCAATATGCGTTGCATACTAGCTCATTATAGATTTTGCTTTTCAGGTGTAAAAAAAAAAAATGTGGGTATACAACCGCTTTAAGGCCATCTGTCCACCAGCTGAAGCTCAACAGAAGATGGGTGTTGCAACAGGACAACGACCCAAAGCATAGAAGCAAATCAACAACAGAATGAATTAAACAGAAGAAAATAGGCCTTCTGGAGTGGCCCAGTCAGAGTCCTGACCTCAACTGATTGAGATGCTGTGGAATGACCTCAATAAAGCGATTCACATCAGACATCCCAAGAATATTGCTGACCTGAAACAATTCTGTAAGAAGGAATGGTCAAGAATTACTCCTGACCATTGTGCACGTCTGATCTGCAACTAAAGGAAACGTTTGGTTGAATTTATTGCTGCCAAAAAGAGGTTCAACCAGTTATTAAATCCAAGGGTTCACATACTTTTTCCACCTGCACTGTGAATGTTTACATGGTGTGTTTGATAAAAACATGGTAACATTCAATTATTTGTGTGTTATTAGTTTAAGCAGACTGTGATTGTCTATTGGAAGAAGATCCTGGACTGCCACACTCCTTAAAACGATGGCCCGGATTCACAAAGCACTTACGCCGGTGTATCTCGAGATGCGCCGCGTTAGTGTAAATATGTGCCGTCGTATCTATGCGCCGTACCCATAGAACCAAGACACGCCAAAAAACTGACTTCATCCGAACAACGTAACTTGCCTACGCAAGGCGTATAGTTATGCTGGACGCATTTGGTACTCCCATTGATTTGAGATGCATATATGCAAATGAGGGAGATACGCGGATTCACGAACGTAGATGCTCCCGGCGCATGTTTTAAGTGATTTGCGTAAGGGTTACGTCCGGTGTAAAGTTATTCCTCATATAGGAGGTGCAACCCATGCAAAGGTATGAACCAGGGAACAGCCGTCGTATTTTACATTGTTTATGTAGTACTACGTGAATAGGGCTGGGTGTAGGTTACGTTCACGGCGTAGGCAGTGATTCGAAGTATCTCAGCCAGTTGTTCCGACGTGATTGTGAGCATGCGCACTGGGATGCGTCCAAGGTACGATGCATGTGCAGTTCATATTAAGTACTTGTCTGAAGCTCAGCCCATCATTTGCATGGGGTCACGCTTCATTTAAATGTATCACGCCCACTTCCAGCCCACTTCCACTTACGCTGACTTACGCCCAGGAATATACGCTAGGCCGGCGCAGAAATGGGAGCATTTGCTTTGTGAATTCCGTACTTCCTTCTCCACGCTGCGCTGGCGTAGCGTAAACAAGATACACTACGGCGGCATAAATATGCGCCGATCTACGTGAATCCGGGCCATAGTCTTTATTGTGCAAATAAAATCCAAAAAACAACCAAAGCGATACAGTCAAAATGAAGTGAACAACAGAAAAAAGGTGGCTGACATGTTTCACATCATGTGATGCTTACTCGTAGCTAGTGAACAATGACAAAAACTGTGTTTAACTACTTCAGACCCGCCCTACCGTCGAATGACCGCAACAGCGCGGGTCTGAATATCCAACATGCCGTCATTTGACGGCATCTTCTTCGGGCGTTCCCAGCGCGCTGTAGAGCGCGCTGCGGGGAAGCCCTGTGTTGTCCGTGTCCCTTGGACACGGCCAATCACAGAACGCGGCGAACGACCAATCAGAGTGGCCGTTTGCGATGCGATCTGTGGGCGAATGAGAGATGATCTCATAGATCATCTCTCATTGCCGTTTTACACAGAGACAGCGTCCTGTCTCTGGAGAGGAGGAGCCCGATCTGTGTTCCTTCCTACATAGGGACACAGATCGGTCACCCCCCCAGTCACCCCCCCCTCCCCCCACAGTTAGAATACACCTAGGATACACATTTAACCCCTTCCTCACCCCCTAGTGTTAACCCCTTCAATGCCAGTCACATTTATACTGTAATTTGTGCATATTTATAGCACTGATCGCAGTATAAATGTGAATGGCGCCAAAAATGTGTCAAAAGTGTCCGATGTGTCCGCCATAAAGTCGCAGTACCAATAAAAATCACAAATCGCCGCCATTTCTAGTAAAAAAATAAAATAATAAAAAATAATAATTCTCTCCCCTATTTTGTAAGCGCTATAACTTTTGCGCAAACCAGACGCTTATTGCGATTTTTTTTTTTACCAAAAATATGTAGAAGAATACGTATCGCCCTAAACTGAGAATTTTTTTTTTTTTTTTTTTTTTAATTGGGATATTTATTATAGCAACAAGTAAAAAATATTGTGCCAGATTCAGCAAGACTTGCGCTGGAGTAAATCGATATGCGCCGCACAACTGTAAAGATGCGCCGTTGTATCTATGTGGCCGTACCCACCAACCTAGATGCGCCAGAAAACGGGCCTTTTCCGATCGGCTAAACTTTCCCTCGCCAGAGTATCGTTAGCGCATATTTTCGCTCGTCGCATTCGTCGCGCCTATTGATGTGCCATGCAAATATGCAAATGAGGGAGATTTCCCGATTCGCGAACGGATTAGCACCATACGCTGGCTACATGCGCCGCGCGTATCTCGTCCGTCCGGCGCAAAGTTATTTCTACAAATAGCTGCTTTATCTTTACTCCAGACGGCCACAGGTCAGCAGGAGAGCAGCTACAGCAGCAGCGTTACCGACTAAACTAGCAAGCTGAACAACCACACGTGCAAGGACAACACCTCTGTGTGCCAACATGCCAGGGGCAGTCGCGGTCCTAGCACTAGTACTGGGTCCCCCGGTACGGAGGAGGCGGGCACGTGAGGATATACCGCACGCGCATGAGCCTCTTTGGCATGGGGGATGAGGAGGTGTATCGCCTCTTCAGATTCAGCCCTGATGCAATACTTTAACTAACCACAACCCTGCAGGATGACATCAGCAGCAAGACACACCGCTCACAAGCAGTGCAGCCACTGGTGAAGGTACTGGCAACACTCCATTTCCTTGCCAGTGGATCATTCCAGCGTACAAGTGGAGTGGTGGCTGGGATGTCACAGTCCTCCATGAGCAGATGTGTGCACCATGTTGTCCCTGCAATCCTCAGACGCATGTCCAACCAGTTCATCAGACCAACCACTGAAGAGTTGCGGCTGAAGGCAATGACAGATTTCTACAACATTGCAGGATTCCCACGCACTGTGGGGGCCATTGATTGCACACATGTGGCCCTACAGCCCCCCAGTGCCACAGAGCACATATACCGCAACCGGAAGCATTGGCATTCCATCAACGTACAGGTGATAGCTGATGCCCAACGCCTCATATGGCACGTCCGTGCCAAACACCCCGGATCCAGCCATGACAGCTTCATATACAATCAGAGCCCCATCCCAACGGAATTCGAACAGAACATGTATGGGGACAGCTGGCTGGTTGGTGAGTGACATGGGTGGCAGGCATGACTATCCCCTCCCATGATGCACACATCACAAGGGCCACATGCATGACTAACATCCTCCTGTCTTATCCCTTACAGGCGACTCTGCATATGCACTGGGACCCCATCTAATGACTCCTTTCCGGAACCCCCAAACCAGAGGAGAGAGAAAATACAATGAAGCACACATCAAAACCTGTGCAGTGGTGGAGCAAACATTTGGGCTCCTGAAGTCCCGTTTCCGCTGCCTGGATAAGTCTGGGGGGGCCCTATTGTATTCCCCTACCTTTGTGTGTCAGATCATCGGTGCATGTTGCATTCTGCACAACTTTGCCATGAGAAAAGGCCTGCAGATTGACATATGTGATGACCTGACCCCCCAACCAGACAGCCCCCCCCTGCCAGAGGAGACCCATTCAGCTGATGGAAGAGCAGTCAGGAGGGTCCTCGCCGTAGGCATCTTTGGACACTAAACCAAAACATTGATCACACGGACAATGCACGCATGCACACCACTGATGTCCCTAGATCACACACACCACATCCACATCGCATTGGATTAGCCCAAGTCCAACATGTAGGACTTGGGAGCAGCAACGCCAGCGTCAAGGCCCCAATGATGATACACCTTTCACGCGTCATTCACACAGCCGTGGGGATAACTTCTCCACCACGACCGAGGGTGACACCCCTTACTGGCAGGAGTGCCACCCCCTCACATTCACACACCATTCACACTGCAACATGTGCAGTATCAAAAAAAAAAAAATATCTCATATCCTGAGCATAATCACAAATAAAAAAACTCATAACCTGAGCATTAAGAATAAAATAAAAATCTCATATCCTGAGCATTAAAAAAAAAAAAATCATCTGGGATGCTGGGGGGCTCCTTCTGGTGGCCCCTCTCTGGCTCCTCAGCTGCCTGGATGGAGTGGGTGGGGGTGGGGGGGCATCTGGAGGTGGCTGATCCCCGGGTGGGCCACTCCTGGCAGGTGTGGCCTGCATGCCCTCCAAGGCCATGGCTATCCGGCCGAGGTACGAGTTGGTCTGGGCCTGCATCCTGAGCTGCTGGGCCTGCATCCTGAGCTGCCGGGTGACCTGGTATTGTTGGGCCGCCGACTCTGCCTCCCCTGGTCCCGGATGGCAGCAGTGTTTGCCTGGACGGCTGCAGTGAGGTGCCGTATATCACCCTGCACCTCCCCCAGACTGGTCACCACTGCAGCGCAGTTGCAGCTGACATCCTGCACTGCATTGGATATCTGGGCCACGGAGCACAGGTTGTCAGCCACTCTGTCCAGGTGCCCAACTATGTCCCCCATTTGCTGTGTCTGCCTGGCGTGATCCCTCGCCACCTGGTCCTGGACCAGATCAGACACCCCCCTGGTCTTACGGGTGGCCTTCCTGGGGCCAGTAGATGGTTGTCCCCGGGGGGATGGAGTCGCCCTTGAGGGGCTTCCTAGGATGGGGGAGGGTATTGCAGAGGGCCCTGCAGAAGAGGAGGACTCTTCCAAAAATAAAATTATGTCCTGCTCTGCCACAACAGGCTGCTCCTCAACCACCTCTGCAGGTGAGGTGTGGGCACTCTCCTCCACCTCGGTCTCTTCACCACCCATGGGCTCGGGCACAGGATGCCGTTGGGGGGATGGGGTGGACTGGCCGCCAACAGATGATGGCCCAGCTCCGTCATCTGTGGATGACACAAGGCAGACACATGTTGGGTGGTCCCACACACTTGTCACATGTACCCTCCCCCCCCACATGCAACACACCAAAAAGGGGGTAAAAATCACTTACCTGTCCTGGAGCCTTCCTCCACGGAGTCATATCTAGGGACCCCCTCCAACTGCTCCCTGTCCAGGCAGCGGGCGACCACCTCCTTCTCCGTGGTCAGGCTGACCGCACATGGGGGTCCACCACCCGTGCCCCTCTCATGCCTCCTGATGGTGGCCACCTTGCCACGGACCTTGCGCCGCAGGTCATTAATTTTTTTTGGATATCGCCAGCAGTCCGGGTGGAGTACCCCAAAACATTCACCCTGCCAGCAATGGTCTCCAGGATGCCCTGCTTGCTCTCCCGGCTGGTCTTCCGACTTTTTTTACCGTGGAGGAACTCATTAAAAGTCTCCATAGCCGAGATGATAACAGAGACCTCCTGGGAGTTGAAATTGAGGTTCCTCCTCTCTTTGGGGGGAGCGGGAGCAGCCATCTCTTTGCAAAAGTAACTTCCCTGGGGTGGGGGGAAACGGAAATACTTTTGCGCCGGAATGGCGCTTCCGCTGGGGCTTTTATACGCGCAACGGAACACATTGCGCTGATGTTTCCCGTGAAGTGGTGCCGACGGAAGTTGTGAGCATGCGCACAGGGGGCCGAGTGAATCCTCACTCACTGCGCATGCGCCGTGGATGATGCGCTGAACGTAAGCCTCTGCGCTGGGCTCCGCCCATCATTTACATATGATCACACCCACTTCCACTTGCGTCGGGTTACGCCAGCGCATTTTCATTACTCTGGCGCAATACTTTAGGAGCAAGTGCTATGTGAATAACAGTACTTGCTCCTAAAGTTTCGGCGGAGTAGCGTAAATGAGAAACGTTACTCCAGAATAAAGATCCGCTCTCCTACCTGAATCCGCAGTGCCAGAAGCTGAAATTTCACCTGGGCAGGAGGGGGGTGTATGTGCCCAGTAAGCAAGTGGTTAAAAAGAGGAGGAGAAAAAGGTGAATGGGGTGTTTCACCAATTAACCCACACGTGATTGTTAATCAATGGAACACTTTGATGAACCCTGATGTGTCACACATGAACTACTATCATGTATGGGATTAAATAAAAGATGATTAAATTAAAAAGAAAAATTATTGTCTATGTCCATGTGTGAAACAAATATATATCATAACCAATATGGTGAAAAAGTGATGTGTGTATAGCATAATTTGATAACGTATTTGACAATACAACAATAATAAATAAATGATTGAATGTGAAGAAAGGAAAAAATGTTGTATCGGTATGTGTATAAACACACACGGACATATAATATGTCACAAAATTCACACACAATATGTGTGTACTGTGATATAAAATGATGTGAAATTGACATATATTGCTTAAAGTGGATGTAGTAGGCTTATATAATGGTCTAAATGATCATTGATGAATGATATCAAGTATAGAGCTGATTAAAAAAAAAAATGATATGTGAATGACAAATATGTAATAATATAGTATTGTATATATATATATATATATATATATATATATATATATATATATATATATATATATATATATATATATGATTGTCTATTGTTGTGACTTAGAGGAAGATCATATCACATTTTAGGACCAATTTGTGCAGAAATACATATCATTCCAAAAGGGTTCACATACTTTTTCTTGCAACTGTATAGCAGGGGTCTCCAAACTTTTCAACAGGAGGGCCACATTGTAGATTTTACAAGTATTCAGGGGGCGAAAAAACCCAGTTATGTACAAACTAATAAATCATCATTCCCAATCATCAGTGTCCCCAGCAGAGTTTTTCCCATTATCAGTGTCCCCAGCAGAGTTTCCCCCATTATCATTGTCCCCAGCAGAGTTTTCCCCATTATCATTGTCCCCAGCAGAGTTTTCCCCATTATCATTGTCCCCAGCAGAGTTTTCCCATCATCAGTGACCCCAGCAGAATTGATTCCATTATTAGTCTCCATGAGAGTTTTCCCATTATGTGTCCTCGGTATCCCCAGCAGATTTTTCCCATTATCAATATTCTCAGCAGAGTTTTCCCATCATCAGTGTCCCCAGCAGAGTTTTCCCATCATCAATGTCCCCAGCAAAGTTTTCCCATCATCAGTGTCCCCAGCAGAATTTTCCCCATCGGTGTCCCCAGCAGAATTTTCCCATCAGTGTCCCCAGCCAAGTCTCTGGTACATTTATGTCTGCAGATTTATGCCCATTTGCCTCTTGTCACTGTAAGAGCCAACTTCAGCTCTCCTGAACCTCCCGATTCCGGCCTGCTGCTACACAGGCAGGCTGTGTGGTGTAAGGAATTCTAATGTAAACAGCGGGCGGGAAGCCAGGAAGTGCCACGCTGATGACGTCACATCCTTGCAGCCAATCCACAGCACAGCACAACAGCTAATCCCCTGGCAGCACAGGAGGGCATGTGGGGGGGGGGGGGGGGGGGAGGGAACGGCTTTGTATCCAGGAGCTGTCAGACTCACTGCCGATAACAGCAGCTGATTTTAAAAGGCAGCAATGTGATGGTAGATCCTGGATAAGCTGTGGGCCGGACAAATCACACCCCTGGTATATAGCATGGAGTATTGTGTAATAAGCTGAGTAATTTCTATTTGATCAGCAGGTAGAATATCCTCCCCACTGTGCTGTTGTATTCCAAGAGCAGGGACTCCTCCACTGTCAGAATACCCTGATCAGCATTGCAGCTGATTGGCTACAGCTGTTGATTGATGATGTTTTTAGAGTAGAGCTGTTTGATAAAATGCTGATCTAATGATCAGTTTCTGTTGAACAGGGAGGGTCACACACAGATCAAAATTAGTTTGGTCCCAACTGCACTGGCCGAATTTTGATCTGTGTGTACCCAGCTTTACAGGTAAATCAAAAGGAAAATTTCAGTAAGATCTATTTAAAGATACTTAGAGGGGTCTGGGCCCGGGCTGTAGGGGGACATGCTTGCAGTTGAGCACTATGGTAGCAATTGTTGTTAGGGTTAGAAATACATGTGTATTACTTTGGTGCCAGACTGTATCGTTTGACATATTTCTATATGCACCTTGTCTTTTGTTTATTATACTTTTGTTCTCATCTGAAAATCTCAATAAAACTTTTGAACCATAAAGATACTTAGATGGTGCAATGGAAAGGACAGAAACTAAAACAGAAACTGTCTTTTATAGTGTTTTTATCCTTGCTTCTATATCACTGTATGGGTTAAATGCCAGGTTCCTGTTCATGAATGTTTTTCTCAGTTTGGAATAGAGTGAAGAAGGTTTAGAACCCCTGAAAGCTTTTATCTCGCTATCCTGGGCTTTAGTAGAGAGATTTACTCCCACTTCCTGTCCTGCAGACAACATGTATTTGGCTTGGATACACTTTAAAGCAGATTAGCAGAAAATTAAAAATGTGGCTTTACGCTTCCGGCTCTTGAGAAAATGGTGTTCCTTATTAGCTTAGAAGTGAGAGATAAAAGTGACAAAGTGCAAAACGCCATAGATGAAAAAATGGAAGAAAATATTAAAATGATTATATGTTGGCCTCCACCACATATATCTGCTTCTAAGCATGATTATATGTTTTAAAACGTGTTTTTTGCGCGAGTCATCAATAATGCTGTAGACACTTACGGCAACGAGTAGGAGTTCTCCACTCCACACAGACACAGTGAGAAAGGCAAGCCTGAGCGTATTGGGCTAATGAAGTACAAAAGCATTCACAGTCTCCTCCTTCATCACAAGCACATGAATCTTTTACACATGCTTCATAATAACTAATGGGATCCACCTTTAAACACAAAGGCAAGAAATCATTGTAATTTGATTCACAGATTCACCAACTAATATAATAACAAGCAAAAAATCAAAAAGACAATGTACTACTTTAACTTTTTTTGTTGCAAGTACCTTGAACATCTTATAAAAGTCTGACAGTGTTTAGAACTGTTCAGAGAGCTGATACAGAATTACATGGAAGGCTCTGGCTAGCTAGCGGCATTAAGCTTTGGTTCACACTGGGCTGCGGGAGTAAAATTGCACGATTTCAGCTGAACTTGCGCGATTTCACTCTCTCTGGCAGTCGGCGCGATTTAGGAAACATCTGTGCAGGTTTCTGCACAGATGTCAATGTAAATCGCGTCCTGAAATCGCAAAAAGTAGTACAGGAACTACTTTTTGAAATCGGTGCAGCGCCGCAGATGCGGTGTCGCACCGATTAGGACGGTGTCATTGCCGGCAATTGCCGCTGATTTGAGATGCGATTTCACATGTGAAATCGCATCTCAAATCGAACTAAATCGTACCCTATCTGAACCTGGGCTTAGTCACAATCAACTGTAATGCCGATTGTAAACCCTCACCTTATAAAACAACCCATTCAGTTTAAAATGATGATGAAAGGCAAAACATTTGTGTATAAATATAAAAAACATTTTATTTTTTTCAATTTTTTAGAAATTATCTCATTCCCTCTGCATAAGAGCTAAGAAAATCAGACGTGAAAGTTGTGAACAGGATGTTTCCACAGTTTTCACATTTAAAACGGAGTTCCACCCAAAAGTGGAACTTCCGCTGATCAGATTCCTCCCCCACATTTGGCACCTTTCAGGGGGAGCAGATACCTATCTAATACAATATTGTATTAGACAGGTATTAGAGAACAATATTGTCACACCATAGGTTTAAGAGTCAAAGTATGTTTATTTCCTCACAGACATCCAAAGATAGAAAAAGGACAAGCCAACACCCTTAAGGGTCTAGTATGTATTTTGGGGGGACCTTTGGGGGTGTCCCCATACCATATAGGTCAAACACGAGGCCCGTGAGCTGAATCTTGCCTCGCACCTAGCTCTGGCTCTCCTTTTGATCCCTGTCCATCACTGTTACTTGTAAACAAAGAAGCTTTCACAGATCCCTAGAAAAAATTGGGGAAATCTCGCGCCACAGTAGAATAGGGGGGGGGGGGGGGGAAACCTGTGCAAATGATTAAGAGCTGCTCCCTAAATAATACAGAGTGCTGGATTATACGTGTGAACAATTGGAAATAAGGGGCGCTAACTAGTGATAAATGTAACATATATTGTACAACATTACTGTGAAAAATATATATATGAAAGTCGTGCTAAACCAATATAACAACAAATGATTAACAAAACAGTGGATGCAAAAAAGGTACAATGGCGATGGACGATGAATGTCTACCCAGAGTCCATAAATAAGATGTGCAATATTGTGCTAAAAAACAATAATGTTCTTATGAGGTGCTCCGTGTTTAATCTTCTGAATAATATATTCCACCTTCACCAAAAAACCACCGCAAGTGAGGATAGATGGCTCCTTACCCGATGGTGTTGACCTATTAGTTAAAATAAGGTCAAATGAGCTCAGGAATCAGCTGCTGCCCGTGGGAAACTCGATTGCAAACCAAGTAGTAAACAGATCTCATAGAAGGAGAAAAACAGCTTCCATAGTGTAAAACCTTTTATTGGAGTAAAATTACTAAAAATACAATGCCGAGTGGCCTCTTACTTGAAATGGTGCCCGTAATCCCGGCACTGAGGCTGTAGATGTGTAGGGATTGGAGAGAGATGATGTGGTAAGCTGGTGAAGCCGGCGTGCGTTCCACCGCCGCCAGGCTTGAGAACGCTTCCTGATGACGACAACAACGAAACGTACGTCGAGTCGGTACCTGGGCACGCACTACTAGCTCACTTCCGGTTTCCTGGTTCTCAAGCCTGACGGCGGTGGAACTCACGCCGGCTTCACCAGCTTACCACATCATCTCTCTCCAATCCCTACACATCTACAGCCTCAGTGCCGGGATTACGGGCACCATTTCAAGTAAGAGGCCACTCGACATTGTATTTTTAGTAATTTTACTCCAATAAAAGGTTTTACACTATGGAAGCTGTTTTTCTCCTTCTATGAGATCTGTTTACTACTTGGTTTGCAATTGAGTTTCCCACGGGCAGCAGCTGATTCCTGAGCTCATTTGACCTTATTTTAACTAATAGGTCAACACCATCGGGTAAGGAGCCATCTATCCTCACTTGCGGTGGTTTTTTGGTGAAGGTGGAATATATTATTCAGAAGATTAAACACGGAGCACCTCATAAGAACATTATTGTTTTTTAGCACAATATTGCACATCTTATTTATGGACTCTGGGTAGACATTCATCGTCCATCGCCATTGTACCTTTTTTGCATCCACTGTTTTGTTAATCATTTGTTGTTATATTGGTTTAGCACGACTTTCATATATATATTTTTCACAGTAATGTTGTACAATATATGTTACATTTATCACTAGTTAGCGCCCCTTATTTTCAATTGTTTTCACAGATCCCTGTCTGCCCTGCACTCAAGGCAGGGACAAGGGAGATGCAGATGGAGGAAAGTGGTGCAGAGGTCAGAGCCAAGTAGACATTGAAGTGAGATTTGGAGAGCTGAATCATGCACATTGTACTTAGCACAACCCTAAACCCTGCACTCTGTATGTAGTGCACCTCCTGAACTCTGCACCCTGCACGTAGTACACCCCTGAGCTCTGCACTCTAAATAGCACATCCCTAAACTCCACACATAACACCCTTCTGGTATTTATTGCTCTTTAAGATCCTCCACAAAAGTTATCCCAGACCCATCTGGGTTTTGTGGGAGTTCTACTAATGTGCTTTCTTCTCCCTCCAACTCTCCTTGAACATTGTGCCAATCTGTAACACCATGTACAGCATTAACATATCCCCCAAACCTTTAAGTTAAAGGATTTGAGTATTTTCAATGTATTCCTTGGAGCTGCGTAAAAAAAAAAATCACTCTTCCTGCTGTATAGTAATTTTCATTTTGCCATTAGTACTGTCTAATGATATCACCTTTTTTTATGTTATATAAAAGACTACCATCTGCTGAACAAGAAGGATCTCAGCTCCCTCCTGTGGCTGAATTGTGTTATAAAACCTGCTGCTTACTTTTGTCCTGATATTGCAGAGAATTTTGTAAAATTGAGTTTAGGGAGAAAAGAGACTCCATTTGCCCTGGCTTTTTATAGACTACATTACTCAGAGAGCAACGGTACAATCCCAGAGCGCTTTGCTCCCCGCACAGCCTGCTGGGAGAGGTAGTTTAAGGGAGAGGATGTGTTTGGCGTGCCCTCTCTGAACCGCCTCTTTAACTCAGGAGGACACCTGTGTGAGGTGTCTTTCCGGAAGTTTAGGCTGGAATAGCGGCCTATATACGCCCAAGCGGAGCGCCATTGAGGAGGAGAGACAGAACCTCCGACTGAGTGATCGGACGGGACTCCAGTACCCCTGTGACTTGTCTGAGAATCAGAGGCTGTCATCTTGAAGGACTGCAAATAGAGATTGTGGACAGAGTGATTCTGTGGGACAAGGCCTGAACTGGTTGGGTGAGATGAGCACCTGCCCAAAGTATACTGACTGCCTTGCAGGAGGGTGGATTGTTGATATTCATCACTGTGATTTGACTGTTCAGGAAATTTCCACCAGTTACTATTTTTCCCCTTGGATTACAAATTGTGTTTTTTTTCTTTGCGCGCCAATGCATGCCAACGCATACGTGCACTAACTGTTAAGATAATTTATATCGAAGTTTGGCCTGGCCCGCCAAACCATGTTAGTTTGCTATATTACTCAAAGACTACCTATTTAGTTGTTGCATATTGTCGATATTCATTTTCATACTCGTTGATCAAGTAATTGGTTGTATTACACTGTGAGTATTGTTAGTAGTAAGAGGCTTGGCAAGGAGGTACTTCAGTGTGGATATCTTATTGGGGGAATCCCCTTGCTGTGTGCTTACACAGGTCTGCATAGCCATTATAAATTAAAGTGCATTTATTTGTTATTTCTGTTTCTGACTCTTGCAGGGCTCTGCAAGCTGTCTTATCATTTTACCTGTGTTTCTTTTGCTTTATCCTTTCAAGTAAAGAGTTACATTGGTTAAGCTGAAAGTTGTGTCTTTCTATCATTCTGTGGGATCCATTCAACTCAAGGTAACCCTTAATTTACATAATTTACTGTGGTGTGACAGGAATTGTGCCCTCTCATGATTTATTGGGGTCCACAATTCCCACTATACTAGTTGTGCCAAGGGAGGGTTTTGAGCCAAATTTCAGGGGTTGACAACCAGGGCATAAACCCAAAACAAACCAGCAGCTCCTTCGGGGGTAGTGCTACATTAGTTTCATTATTAATCCCACCAAAGGGACACATTGCATAACAAGATTGCTCCCCCCATAGTAGAGTTCAGTTTATTTGAATTTAAGCACTTATTGCAAAACTGGACAGATTTACTCATCCCTAATCTCCACAGATCTGTATTAAAATATTTAGGAAAATAAAAAATAGACAAATGAAGATTCTCCTGATTTGATCATCACTATAGGAGAGTTACCTGAGAATGGCAGGCTTTGAAGGTGTCACTGAGGATGACACTGCATTGTCTTTGTGCCCATGGCTTTCTGAACGGGTTAACATCACAGGGTTCTATTATTTCTTTAACATCGTTGCATGTTGGTTTCATCTTCCAACTGTTGCCAAATTCCAAAATATCCTCAACAGTACAGTGGCCTCTTGTATTAAAATCATTGTTTGAATTGCCATCATAATTTCCACAGAGTCCACAGACTTTATGCTGGAAAATAAAGTAAAAGTGTATGTAAGCCTTAACAATTACTTTTTTTTGGCGGCCTTCTAGTCTTCTAAATTTATCATTGAAAGATGTTTTATAATATTTTTAAATTAATGCAAAAATACTTGTTGATTTTCAGCAGAAATCATGTGAACTTTTAACTTGCTGTGCTCTCTGCCTGTGTACAAGGAGGGGTTATGGAGATGAGGATAATGGGAGAAGATAAGGAGATCTGCATTCTCTGTAATGAAGTAAGAAATGCTGAAACATTGTGCTTTGCAACTCAATGTTGAAAATATATGTTATGTTAGAAATAGAGGTAGGAGCATGCTATATTTCTGGCACAGAATAGGAAATGTGCATGTATTCTAGAGATGTGCTACATATGTTTTTTTGCCATTCAATGAGCAACACAGGATTGAAGTAATTCTTGCACATTTGGGTTACCTTTGCTGTCTACAAGAGAATCGAACACTGGCAAATGTTGAACATTGAACATGTCACGTATAACAATTAGGGATGAGCCAAACATACCCGCGTTTGGTTCGCACCAGAACCGTTGAACAGACCGCGGGTTTGCGCGAACATTTAGAACCCCATTAAAGTCTATGGAATTCGAACGTTCAAATTCAAAAACGCTCATTTTAAAGACCAATATTCAAGTTATTGTTGGAAAACGTCTTTGAGAACCCGGGTCTTGCCCCAGGGAACATGTATCAATGGATTTTTTTTTTTTAAAAAAAGATTTTTTTCTGGAGCAGCGATTTTAATGATGCTTAAAGTGAAAAAAATATAAAAATCCCTTTAAACATCGTACCTGCTTTGTGTCTATAGTAGACACGTGTTTAGAAATGTCCCTGCACAACTCTCAGAAAAAAGTAATTTAATACTGCTTGCGGCTTCAAAGTAATGTTTGGTACCTGCAATATGGATAAAAATCATGGAAAAAAATACCATGAGTTTCCTCGCCACCACTCCCCCCAGGTCTTTACAAGACCCAGTGCTGATCCTGACCTCCCTGGGGCCCTAAGCAAAATCTGACGACAGTGACATGTCACATTAAAGAAAGTTGAGAAGTGGGGGGGGGGGGGGTTCTGAAATTACTCAGCCAGCGAGTTTAGAAGCCGGGTGAGGGTGCAGAATGACTTCTCACCAGGCGAGGCCTCTAGTTATTTTGGGGGCCCTTTGCAGCTTTGCATGGCCCTAAGCGGCTTACATAGTGCACCTATAGGGAGGATCGGCCCTGACAAGACCCTATGGCCCTATATACTTTAAACAGCAGTATACAGGCGGTGCAAACAAGACAAGGACTGTAGGTTTGTTACGTAAGAATCTGAACCATGTCATATTTTGCTGCTGCATATTGCACAATTTCCTAAAGAGACCCTCAACAAACTACATGACACTTGTGCCTGGTGATGAGGCCATTGATGTTCCAGTGGTGGCCCGTGAGCCTGTGGCCATACAGGCTTGGCCCCCCTAAAGCGCACGTGCTGTGTGGCAACAATATGTTGATTATTTTAGGGGTGGTGGGGGGCCATTACAATGCCAGATCTTGGCTCAATCAATTATTTCTTTGTGAAAGAAAAATTGTAGAAAAAAGTTCTCTGAAAGCCTCCATTATTTCTGCAAGTCAAAATTTAGCAAAAAAATAAAATAATGTCAGTCAAGCCTTAGTTTTCTCCCCATATCTAACCCACAAACTCATCCACGGATTATAAAGTAAAAAAAAACAAGTTTTGTATCGTCGTATTGCACGATCGTTTTTCCGATGTTTTCTACCGACTGTAAACGACGTTCTATATCCCTTTATACACTGCGCATGTGAGAAGCTCTGCACGTTTCCACACCCATGACGTTCGTTCTAGTGATTGCCACGCCCCTTTTTAGTCGGTCAATGTGGAGAGGAGTCTGAAGACATGATGGAGGAGAGACAGCAAGCTGCAACCAGGCAGGAGACAGGCCAGGCACACACCAGGAGAAGCAGGAGGTACAAAGCCACCAACATTAGCTTTGAAGAGATGGTTGAGATGGTGGCTATTTTGAAAAAGGAGGACTATGACGGCAAAAAAGGGCCTTACAAAAACCCCAGTTTATGGCCAAAAACACAGCAAACGTATAGTAAGATCGACTGAGTTTATGGGCAAAAACAGCAAGTGCAGTATGATCGACTGCGTTTATGGGCAAAAACACAGCAAACTTATAGTAAGATCGACTGCGTTTATGGGCAAAAACACAGCAAACGTAGAGTAAGATCGACTGAGTTTATGAGCAAAAACACAGCAAATGTGCAGTATGATCGACTGAGTTTATGGGCAAAAACACAGCAAACGTGCAACGTGCAGTATGCTTGCTGTGTTTTTGCCCATAAACGCAGTCAAACGTATAGTAAGATCGACTGAGTTTATGGGCAAAAACACAGCAAACGTGCAGTGTGATCGACTGAGTTTATGGGCAAAAACACAGCAAACATATAGTAAGATCGACTGAGTTTATGGCCAAAAACAGCAAACGTGCAGGATGATCGACTGAGTTTATGGGCAAAAACAGCAAACGTATAGTAAGATCGACTGAGTTTATGGGCAAAAACACAGCAAACGTGCAACGTGCTGTATGATCGACTGCGTTTATGGGCAAAAACACAGCAAATGTATAGTAAGATCAACTGAGTTTATGGCCAAAAACAGCAAACGTGCAGTATGATCGACTGAGTTTATGGGCAAAAACAGCAAGTACAGCACAATCTCCTGCCTGACAAATACTAATAGCAGATCTAGCTGAGCTATACAGTGTATAAATATATGCACAACTCCTAAGGATGTATATATATTCTCTACACACTGTAAATTTAATTATACTGCCTTCCTGATCTATCTATCTATCTATCTATCTATCTATCTATCTATCTATCTATCTATCTATCTATCTATCTATCTATCTATCTATCTATCTATCTATCTATCTATCTATCTATCTATCTATCTATCTATCTATCTATCTATCTATTAGAAAAGACACTGGCCCAGATTCATAAAGCAATTACGCCTGTCTAACTGGTGTTAGACAGGAGTAATTTCAAATTTCGCGCGCTGTATCACTAGTTTGAATCCTCAAACCATGATACGGCGGCTTCGGGCTTCGATCCGAGAGGCTTACGTCTTCGTAAGCCTTCGGATCTACGCTGCGATATTTTTGCGGCCGCTGGGAGGAGTTCGCGTCGTTTTGATGCGTCGGGATATGCAAATGTGTTTTTATGGCGATCCACGAAGATACGAGCGGTCTTCGCAATCGCTTACGTCTGGGTTTTTTTACGTACTGTTAGACCAGCTTTTTGCTGGTCTAACGGTGCGTAGCCCATGTTAAGTATGGCCGTCGTTCCCACGTCGAATTTAATTTTTTTTTATTTTTTTTTACGTTACTCGTTCGGGAATAGAAATGTCCATAAACGACGCTACTCAAACAACGAATGACATAACAACGTGATTTCGCGCAATGCACGGCGGGAAATTTGCGAACAGAGCATGCGCAGTTCGATCGCCGCGGGAACGCGCCTATTTCAAATCCTTCACACCCCCTACTCGCGTAGATGGATTGCGATGGGAGAAATACACTACGCCGCCATCGTTTACTGGACAAAATCTACCTGGATTCCACGTAGAGCCAGGTAAAAAACGGCGGCGTAGTGTATTTCTGATACGCTACGAGAATCCAATTCTCTCTGAATCTGGGCCACTGTGTCTCTATCTATCTATCTATCTCTCTCTAACTGACTGTCTGTCTGACTTCTCTGTAAGCAAGCCAGAACACACTACACGAGGCCGCCCAGGAGGCGGCCTTTTATAGTGTGGGGCGTGTGCTAAAGCCCTGAGCCATAATTGGCCAAAGCACCCAGGCTTTGGCCAATTATGGCTCTTAGTTTTTTGGGTGCTGTGATTGGCCAAGCATGCGGGGTCATGGTGCATGCTTGGCCAATCATCAGCGCGCAACGCCGCAGTGAATTATGGGCCATTGCGTGTCATTCGAATTTGGCGCAAACGACCCGTTTTGTTCGTTTTCCGACGAACAATCGAACAGGCAATGTTCGAGACGAACATGCGTTCGTATCGAACGCGAAGCTCATCCCTAATAATAATGCCTCCAATTGCTGTTCCTTAGCTGCTAGTATATTAGGAGGTTCTACAAAAAAATTCCCTCCGCTCTGGGTGCTTTTGCTGTATTTTATTTTCTTCATTCAAACATTCTTTTTCACCATGGATTTTTTTTCGCTGCTTAATCTCATGTTTTTAGGGCAGCCATCTACTGTAAATTGTCTAATCCTCAGTGATGCTTTTGAGGCTCTACTTGGACCTTACTGGACCAATGATTGCAGGTCTGCATTACCCATTAGAGAAGTTTTTGATTTTTGTTTTTTTAAATCATTATTACCTTAGTGGATTCAGCATTGATGTGATTCTGCATCTGTCCACTGTCGGCTCTAAAACTGAGAACTGAGATATCAAACAGCACTGATCTCTCAGTTCTCCCTCTGCCGCTCTGAGCAGAGAGCAGTGGAGAGCTGGGCTAGGAGGGAGCAGCTGGCTCAGTCTCCCAGCAGTGCAGCTGAGAGGCTGAGCCAGATGCCAGTCCATGCTCCTGGTTGGATGCAGAGCATATGGTTGCATTCTTTTCCCGGCTCGGACTGGCTCTGTGACGGTAGCTGACAGTGGGCTTCAGCCTGCTTTTAGCTGAAAATGGGTCCAAAGAGTGCAGAACAAAGTGCACTCCTGTGATTAAGTTATTCTGGTCTGAGGCCCTGACTCATTAAGCTCTGTGTTCCAGCACTTTCTATATCAGGGGTAGGTAGCCTGTGGCATTCCAGCTGTTGCAGAACTATGCCTCTGGGAGTAATTGTAACTGCCATCCCCATCATGTAGTCCCACAACAGCTGGAGCGCCACAGGTTGCCTACCCCTGTTCTATATGTTGTGTACTGTGTTAGATAACCATTTTTTTTTATCAGGGTTCAGAGCTCTGGCACTGCCTCTGGGATAACCCACTCTCTTCAAACTACCGTAATTGTAGCATTACCTACAGGCTTTAACATGTGGGCATTTCCTCAGCATAGCTTTGGGAGCCGTAACTGCACCTCACCAATGTGGTAGGTTGTGAGTAAGTCTCGTCTGTCACCTGGGCCACCATCAGCAATTTTGGGGCCCCTTACACTGCTTCAGGCCCCCATAGAGCAGAGAACCGGGGGGATGCTGCGAATTGAGAACTGGGGGCGTGAATTACGCCGTGGGGGGGTGACGCCGCAAATTGAGGTGGGGGGGCTTGGGGAGCTGTCAAAACAATAATTGAAAAAAAAATTGAAAAAATGGGGGGTTCCAGGCCGGGCCCCTTATAGGTGTACTGCCTGTATCCCCCTGATGGCGGCCCTGTCTGTGACCTTTGTTCACTGAACTTTGTTCACTGAACAACTTTGTACGGTATTAGTATGTGGAGTTTTTCATCTAGTACTGAGCTGTAGAACTGCCTCTGGTGTGACCACTTTTTTTTGGCCATATTAGATGAATGATGTGATGTGTATCCCTGCCTATTTTTATGCGTGCAGCTGTGGGGCAGGGAATCTCCCATCCAATGTTCATTGACCCAGGCATCCCCAATAACCACAGTTTAATGTGACAGTATGTAGCTGGGGCATGTTTGCTTCTTAAATTTGTACTAATGTTATAAATTGGTGTTTGGCACCTACTGGCAAAAACATGAAATGTACTTCATTTATTTTCGTTCTTCAAGAACATGGTGAGATATTATGCAAACAAACTACCCATGAACCCTTAGGGCTGAAGTGTATGCTGGGTAGGACATAAAAGGCCCTGTGGTGGCCATCTTGGGTCTCTTCTAGACGTGTGGCCTGCCTACAGGGAGCTGTGAGGAGGTGATCCAGAGAGCGAGGCCTACACAACTGTGGGAAGGAACATCCAGCGATCCTGTGTCACATCCCTGAGCTGGAGAGACGGGATCAAGAAGGATCCAGAGACATCTGCGGGATCCAGCCATCCTGTGAAGCTAAGCGGCGTGCTTGTGCTGGCTGAAAGCAGGATCCAGGGACAGCCAGAGTGGAGGTTTCCAGTTCTTCTAGGCCCAGTGTGGTGAGCAGGGCAGCCGCCCACAGTTGCTTGATACACTTTTACACTAAGGCTGCGTACACACAACCAAATATATCTGTTCAAATCGGTCTGACAGACCGATTTGAACAGATATGTCTGCTGGCTGTTTTGGTTTGATCGCTGTACACAGCAGACATATCCACTAACCAGCAGGCTTTAAAATCTGTCTGCTGGACAAATCCGTCTGCTCGCCCGTACACACGATCGAATCTGTCTGCTGAGATGGTTTTTCAGACCGTTTCCAGCAGATAGATTTGATCGTGTGTACGCGGCCTTAGACTTACTACCACGGTATTGTTGGAATTTGTAGTTCCTCGGAAAAAACTTCATTAAGCTGAACTGAGTTACAAATAGGCCTAAGTTCCACACTGCTTTGGGGACTGATAGTGTGAGATTAATAGACAATTATACCGGGAGAAACAATAAGTGTGTCACAGCACTAGTTCAGTTCAATACAGTTACGTGTGTATAGGCCTCAAGCCTAATTTAGTTATCAAGTGACTGCTGCTAGAAGTATATTCCCAGGAAGAAGTGCACAGATACTTTGCACAATTGAAGTTACTGTTCTATATTGTTCTATGTTATTTAATTGATTAGAGAACACTTTGGATTACAAATAAGTTAAAGTGCACCAACGTATTTAGAATAGACTTCACCACCGAGGAACATTCTAGAGTTATCTGGGCCAGGCCTAATCAAGATTACCAGCAACTGTACTTAAAGGAATTGCCCACTAGGGGGAGCTCGCGAGCATAGACTATCTATAGCTACTTGCAGACTTGATAACATTACCATTTTAGTTTTGTTCTTATTGACTCTTGCAAGGGCCCTTGCAGAGTCAGCTATATATATATATATATATATATATATATATATATATATATATATATATTTGTAATCTGCTGTTTGTTCTTTTATCTTTTTTACATGCCAAGTAAAGTTACCCTTGGTTTACTATATTGATTGTGTGAGGTGTGTTTGCTCCTGAGGACTGCATTCAGAAGAAGGTAACAACATTATTACATGTCATTGTGTATTTTACATGTGGTATTGTGGTCCTAGCAACACGCGGGACTCACAATACATTTGCCTGTTGTGCCAAGGGAGGGTTTGAGCCATTTAAAGAGGCTGATAGGTCAGAGAGTAGACCCAAAACTAATCAGCAGCTTCTATGGGAATACAGCTATAAGTGCTATCTCTGTGAGTGTGTGACAGCAGAGTGCGAGTTACCCAAAAAGAACTGGCACTATGAAACTATGCCCCTGAAAACGCTGATATTTTATCCACACTCCAAATTTGCAAGCCTCAATAGTACTGTCCACCCCTGTATAATCACAGATTTTCAAAACTTCATAAACAAAAACAAATGAATCTTACCTGAAACTGTTCTGGGACCTTGATTGAAAGACCTGTCTTCTTATCCCAAACCAGGATAATTCCATTTTTTGCTTTGATGATCAAATTAAGACTATTGTTTTTGATGTAATAAGGGGTTTCTTCTCCATCTCCCACATTGATAACCTCCACTTCACCATCACTAAGAAGGAGTTCATAACCCTGAAAAATATAGGAACACAAGGTTTTTTTTTGTAAATTCTCTCCATATTGGCCATATATTGTAGGTTTGAAAGCTGCAGTCATTTTTGACAGTCATTAAAAAGAAAACCACTCATTGGACATAAGTGGTAAGGCCACGTACATACGATCAGTCCATCCGATGAGAACCATTTTCATCTGTTAACTGATGAAGCTGATTGATGGTCTGATGTGCCTACACACCATCGGTTAAAAAACGATTGTGTTAGAACGCAGTGATGTTTACGTGTTTTAACACAATGGCGTGCTGAAGAAAACAAGGTTCAATGCTTCCAAGCATGCGTCAAATTGATTCTGAGCATGAATGAATTAATGAATGAAAAACTTATATAGCGCGGCACATGCGAACTGAATCGCCTCTGGGCGCTCGTTGTTTCTGTCTCTCTGGTCATCAAAAGAGCAGAGTTTTAATCTGTCTTCTGAAGTTCAGGTGGTTTTCCTCCAACCGAATGCTGGTTGGTAAAGCGTTCCATAGTCTGGGACCTTGGAAAGCAAACCTTCTTTCTCCTTTGGACTTGTATCTAGCTTTGGGTATCTTGACCAGATTTTGGTCGGTGGATCGCAGAAGGCGATTGGGATTGTGGGCTGCTATCTTTTCGCATAGATATTGCGGAGCCTTCCCATGGATGCACTTATGAGTCAGACAGAGTGTTTTAAAAGCAATTCTGTCTTTTACTGGCAGCCAGTGAAGGGTTCTCAACGAAGGTGAGATTGATTCCCAGGGTTTTTTTCCAGTCACCAGTCTGGCGGACATATTTTGAACGACTTGCAGACGAGCGATTTGGTACTTGGGGAGTCCGAGGTAAAGGGCATTTGCATAGTCCAGTCTGGAGTTCACAATTGTTCCCACCACGACTGCTAAGTCTTTTTTGGGGATAAACGGAATAAGTCTGCGTAGTAGGCGCAGCAGATGGTGAGATCCGCTGACTACTGACCCTATTTGTGCGTCCATTGTCATGTAGGTGTCAAAGATGACTCAGAGACTTTTGACTTTGGAGCTGGCGTGCGCAGGCCTTTTAACCGATGCTTTTGCATACTAACAATCGGTTTTGACCAATCGGTCAGGCGTCCATCGGTCAAATTTTAAAGCAAGTTCTTATTTTTTGACCGAAAGATAACTGACCGATGGGGCACACACACGATCGGTTTGGACCGATTAAACGGTCCTTCAGTCCGTTTTCATTGGTTTTGACCGATCGTGTGTATGCGGCCTAAGAACACTGGAAGCTGTGTAACATATTGTTGTGTTCAGATAACCTTTTATAAACTGTATTTTCTGGCGTATAAGGCCGCGTACACATGATCAGTCCAGCCCGATGAAAATGGACTGAAGTCCAGTTTCATCGTTTCAAACCGACCGTGTGTACGGGCCATCGGTCTGTCGTCCTTCGGACCAAAGTTTTAAAACTTGCTTTAAAATCGGACTGATGGACGCCTGACCATCGGTCCAAACCGATCGTTAGTATGCAAAAGCATCGGTTCAAAAACCCCCGCATGCTCAGAATCAAGTCGATGCATGCTTGGAAGCATTGAACTTCGTTTTTTCAGCACGTCGTTGTGTTTTACGTCACTGCGTTCTGACACGATTGGTTTTTGAACTGATGGTGTGTACGCACATTAGACCATCAGGCCACTTCAGCGGTGACCCGATAAAAACGGTCCGTCAAACCATTCTCATCGGGTTGGACCGATCATGTGTACGCGGCCTAAGACTACCTTTTACACTTAAAAAAACTTGCCAAAAATCAGGGGTCATCTTATACGCCGGGTCAGCTGCTCAGATGCCTGCTGGATGTGCAGTAATACTGAAAGTAGCTTTGGCTACATACAGTATATACCGCTTAGGCAATCCCGGTTCAAATTATTTTTTTCATATTATTTATTTTTATTTTATATCCAAGGTCACAAAGAGGAATCAACATAACATAGAGGTTCCATTAACAAATTAACAGTAAACAATAGATATATATCCACCATCTAGTAACTAAACAAAATGCCACTGGGGGAGTAACCCTCAGGAGGACCTCTCCGTGTCTTTCCTTCCTCCTCACATTCTACTGGTGAGTCAAACATCATGAACCCTCCGGTCCCACTCTCTAACTTAACTTACATATCTCCCTCACCTAATTTCTCTCTGTACCCTTGTCCTTTTATACCTTCCCTTCCCGTTCCCTACCAACAAAAAAAAAAAAAAAAAAAAAAAAACCCCCCCCCCCTCCAACCAAAACCCCCTCATTCAGGAGATGGAGGTACTTCCCTCCTTTCCTACTGCTCCTTTCTCTATATTCTCTCCCTCCGCTAGTCCTCCTCACTCTCCTCCTCCAACATTTTCTTCCCCTCCTCGGAATACATAAATGTATTCCATCTTGTCCAGGTTTCTACATACTGTTCTCTTTTATTTTGTGCTGAAAGGACTAGATCTTCCATTGCTCCTGTCTCTCGTACTCTATTAAGCCATCTCATAATTGAGGGTGATCTAGTGTCTCTCCACTGTAAGGTTATTCCGCTTTTAGCAGCGTTTATCATGTGACATAAAACTGATTTTTTATATATCCGCACTGGGATATGTGTGCAATGGAGCGGGAAAAAAGCCGGGTCATCTGGTATCTGGTATTCAGTGAATTTTTGGGAGATTCTCTGGACTTCTAACCAGTATTGTCTTACTTTTGCACATGACCAAAATATATGCAGCATAGTTCCCTGCTCCAATCCACATCTCCAACAGAGCTCTGAGTTTTCTGTGGAGAACATATGCAGCTTTACTGGGGTATAGTACCATTGGGTTAAGAGTTTATAATTAGATTCCTGTGTTCGCGTACAAACAGAAGAGTTTAATGCCAAATGTATAATATTTTTTCCCTGTGTTGGCAAAAAGGTCCTTCCCAGGTCTCTTTCCCATCTCCTAATTCCCGGCATTACATAATCCCCCTGAGGGGATATCAACATTCTGTACATCCTAGAAACCACTCGCGATGTTGGTTCCTCCTCTTCAAAATATGTCTCAAATTTTGTTAACTGTCTCCGAAAATTGGACGGCTGTCCCAGCGATCTCAGATAGTGTTTTACTTGGAGTGCCTGCCAAAAACTTAATTCAAAGTTTCCCCCTGGTCTCATTAAGTCCTCAATAGATGGCCAACTTTCTGTTTGCAGAAAATGTGAGGCCTGTACAATACCCTTCCCTTTTAATTTCTTAAATACATCTCCCTCTAGTCCTGGTGTAAAACCTGGGTTTCCTATTACAGGGAATAGGGGCGACTGATTTGTTGAAAATTTTGAATTCTGACATACCTTAGCCGCAATTCGCAGCGTTGGGCCAATTGTGGGATGTTTCTTCACTCTGCTTGGTAGTACCCTATAGCACCAGGGGGCTCTCCGCAAGGGGGTCTTACTGATCTGTTGTTCCATATCCACCCATCGCTTATACTGTCCATGTCTACACCAGTCTACCACTCTTGTCAGATGGGCCGCCTGGTAGTACTTGGCAATATCTGGCACTGCCATCCCGCCCAAGCACTTGGGCATCTTCATCAACTCTCTTTTTATTCTTGGTCTTTTGCCTGACCATATAAATTTCATCATTAGGGTATTCATTTGTTGGAAGAACGCCGCTGGTATATTTATTGGAAGGGCCTGAAACAAATACATCATTTTTGGCAGGATACTCATTTTAAATATACTTATTCGTCCAAACCATGAGTGTAACCCAGTTTGCCATTTCTCAAGCAGCGATCTAATAGAGTTAAAAAGTGGGGGGAAATTTTTTTTGAAAGTTTCCTTTAAATTTACTGGAATCCAAGTGCCCAAATACTTTAACTCGTTCTTCCACTTAAACCCAAAGTTCTGTTGTATAGTCTTACTCATCTGCGATGTCATTGCCACATTCATCGCTTCAGATTTAGTCTGATTTATTTTCAAATTTGATATTTCACCATAACTATCAATCTCTTTCATAAGGTTGGGAAGTGAAATATGTGGTTTAGATATAGAAAACAACAGATCATCTGCGTAGGCGGAGACCTTATGCATCTGCTCTCCTATTTGTATTCCCTGTATGTCCAAGTTTTGACGTACTCTATTTAGTAAGGGTTCCAGGGACAATGCAAACAATAGGGGTGAAAGGGGGCATCCCTGTCGCGTTCCATTCGTGATTTTAAAAGGATTTGAAAATATTCCATTCACTCTCACTGCGGCACGTGGGGCCGTATATGCACTCCCAATCCATCTAATCATACATTCACCCAGCCCCACGCGCCGCAGCACGGAGAAAAGGAAGCACCAGTTTACTCTGTCAAATGCCTTCTCGGCATCTGTATTCAGGAACACGCAAGGGATGTCCCCCTCACTGGCAGAATGGACCAGGTTGAGAGCTTTTATTGTGTTATCCCTTGCTTCACGAGTTGGGACAAATCCCACCTGGTCTAAATCTACCAATTCCGGAAGCCATGTCTGCAGCCGGGCTGCCAGTATCTTCGTAAACAATTTTAGATCGGTGTTCAACAATGAGATCGGCCTGTAGCTGCTGCACTCCGCCGGGTCTTTCCCTTCTTTTAGAATTACCGTAATGTGAGCTAGCAATGTGTCCGGCGGAAATGCTGCGCCCAGGCCGATCGCATTGAAGACCTTTATTATCTGACTGCTCAGCAAATTAGCAAATTCTTTATAATATTTTATTGTATAGCCATCCGGTCCCGGGGCCTTCCCTGTCTTTACTGTTTTTAATATTATGTTCAGTTCCTCTATTGTAATGGGGGATTCTAAACTGGCTCGAGCCGGTGATGGAAGCCTCGGTAAGTTTACTGAGGAAAGGTACTCCTCCATTTTAGATATAGCGGTTGGTGTTTGCACTAAGTTGTACAAAGTAGAATAATATTTACCAAACTCCTCCGCTATTTCTTTTGGCTTCCTTTTTAGTTGTCCCTCTCTCCCCTTAATTTGTGGGATATACGTTGAAAGACCTTTTTCCTTCAGTTTCCCAGCCAGAAGTTTGCTACATTTGTCTCCGAGTTCATAATTTACTCTCCTTCCCTTTTGTATTATCGCTTTTGCCTTATATCGTAGGATTTCTGTAATCTGTCTTCTCATCTGACCTATCTCTCTTCCTATTTGGGGATCTAGTGTCTTTTTATGTTGGATTTCCAGTTTCTGAATCTCTTCTAATAGCTTTTTAACCTGATATTCTCTCCTCTTTTTCCGAATTGATCCAAACTTAATCAGAACCCCCCTGATCACTGCCTTGTGCGCCTCCCAGACCATTCCCGGGTCACACCCGGGTGTGTCATTTATTTGAAAGTAGGCTGAGATCTCTTTAGCCACCTCTTCCCTGATTTCAGGGTCTTGTAATAGGCTTTCATTTAAACGCCACCTTCTTTCTTGGGCTAGAGCTCCACCAGACAGTGACAGGTGCATGCTGACCGGGGCATGATCTGACCACGTTATACTACCGATTGACACCTCTCTCACTTCAGAAATTAGATAATGGGGTATCAGGAACAGATCTATGCAGGAATAAACTTGATGTGGATTGGAGAGGAAGGTATAGTCCCTCTCCTCTCCATGGAGTGTCCTCCATACATCCACTAGTTGGGTTTCCTGTAATTTCCGCAATATTCCCCTCCTGACTCCCTCAGGTGTTGACGAGGTACCCCTGGAGGTGTCTATTCTTGGGTCCAAAGAGATATTGAAGTCCCCCCCGAGAATCAGTTTCCCCTCTGAGAATTCTAACAACTTCGATATTGCTTGCCTCATAAACACATCTTGGTGTACATTCGGTACATACATCGTGGCCAGGGTCACTTTAATTCCCCCGATACTCCCTTTCAAAAAAATCAGTCTTCCTTTTGGATCTAGGTAACTATTCTCTAATGTCCAGGGGATTCTGTTAGAAATCAGAATCGAGACACCCTTAGATTTTGCTTCCTGATTAGTTGCGTGGTATACACATGGATAAAATCTATTTTGAAGGGATGGAAGTACTCCTTTCCTAAAGTGTGTCTCCTGTATGTATGCGATATCTGTCCCTGTCTTTCGTAGGTCATTCAGCAACATCCTACGTTTTTCTGGGGTATTTAGCCCTTTCGCATTAAATGATGTTATTTTTATTCCCTCCATCTCTGTGTCTGAGAAAAAAAAAAAAAAAAAACCCCTCTTCCCGGTTCAAATTAATACAGAGCCTGCTCAGATTGGAGTAACAACCTTTGCCAATCCGAGCAGGCTACATAAAATAGCAGCTCCGTGGCACACGATCAAGGGACATTGGCATACATAGAGTTTGCGGGTCCCCGCGGGCACGATCATGAAGCTCGCGGCAGGGGCGCAAATGCGCCCACATGGTGGCAGATTTGAAGGGACGTGTATATACACCCATTTGCCTGTCCATGCCATTCTGCCAACAAAAATGTTTGTGCGGCGGTCAGCAAGTGGTTAACCTACAGAACGTCATTTCAACAATGGAAGTATTGTCTGAATCATGCTGGTCAGTGGAGAATAGGTACAAGATGAATATCTCAAGCTTTCCATTAACCACTAGCCGACCAGCTGCCACAGTTATATACTGCAGCAAGTTGGCACGGCTGCGCAAATCCCCGTAGCTATACGTCACTCCTTTAAGACGCCATAGCAGGCACATGCATGCACTCATCAAATGTCCCTGGAGCCGAGATGTGTAGAGTGGGGATCGAAAGTTTGGGCACCCCAGGTAAAAAATTTAATTAATGTGCATAATGAAGCCAAGGAAAGATGGAAAAATCTCTAAAAGGCATCAAATTACAGATTAGACATTCTTATAATATGTCAAAAAAAGTTAGATTTTATTTCCATCATTTACACTTTCAAAATTACAGAAAACAAAAAAATGGTGTCTGCAAAAGTTTGGGCACCCTGCAGAATTTATAGCATGCACTGTCCCCTTTGCAAAGCTGAGGCCTGCCAGTGTCATGGATTGTTCTCAATCATCGTCTGGGAAGACCAGGTGATAGGGTTGCCACCTCATCCCTTTAAAAAGGAACACATCTGAATTACACAGATTCTGAGGCTAATTTAATACAGATAAGGCACCAAGTGAGTTTAATTACCCCCTTAATTGGCCACAGAACCTGTGTAATTCAGATGTGTTCCTTTTTAAAGGGATGAGGTGGCAACCCTACCAGGTGATGTCAATCTCAAAGGTTTTAAATGCCCTGACTCATCTGACCTTGCCCCAACAATTAGCACCATGGGTTCTTCTAAGCAGTTGTCTAGAAAACTGAAACTGAAAATAGTTGACGCTCACAAAGCTGGAGAAGGCTATAAGAAGATAGCAAAGTGTTTTCAAATGTCAATATCCTCTGTTCGGAATGTATTTAAGAAATGGCAGTCATAAGGAACAGTGGAAGTTAAAGCAAGATCTGGAAGACCAAGAAAAATATCAGACAGAACAGCTCGCAGGATTGTGAGAAAAGCAATTCAAAACCCACATTTGACTGCACGATCCCTCAAGAAAGATCTGGCAGACACTGGAATTGTGGTACACTATTCCACTATAAAGAGTTACCTGTACAAATATGGTCTTCATGGAAGAGTCATCAGAAGAAAACCTCTTCTACGTCCTCACCACAAAAATCAGCATTTGAACTTTGCAAATGAACATATAGACAAGCCTGATGCATTTTGGAAACAAGTTCTGTGGACCGATGAAGTTGAAATAGAACTTTTTGGCCCGAATGAGCAAAGGTACGTTTGGAGAAGAAAGGGCACAGAATTTAATGGAAAGAACCTCTGTCAAACTGTTAAGCATGGGGGTGGATCAATCATGCTTTGGGGTTGTATTGCAGCCAGTGGCACAGGGAACATTTCACGAGTAGAAGGAAAAATGGATTCAATACAATTTCTGCAAATTTTGGATGGTAACTTGATGCCATCTGTGAAAAAACTGAAGTTAAAGAGAGGGTGGCTTCTACAAATGGATAATGATCCTTGTAACGGAATGGCCCATGACAGACTGAGATATTCCTATGTCTAGGGTCACCTTATGTCCACTAGGGCCATAGGGTGACAAAGAATCATAATTCATTCATTACATGAGATGGGACATTATTAATACTTCATATTTCAGGACTGAGATATCACAAGGAGTTCATGATGACATGACCAGGTCAGCCAGCCAGTGAGTCATACCTTTGTATAATAGGCTATTGAAATATCTTAAGGTGTTGGCTATTCACTGTAAAGACATTCCGTTGAAGGTGTTGATTGCACCCACTCTCACAAGACTCTGCCATTGTGTGATAAAGCTGTCTAGATAACTTATTCAACTAGATGTCTGTGTTATTATTCAAGGTTAATTGAACCCTATTGATGATACGGTGCCGTCATGTCTAGCTACCAATTAAAGAATTATCCTCAGTGAGTGAATAGGGGGGTGGAGATTGCATTGTCCTGTGACTAACTGCATTATGCTTGAGACTGTATAAGAAGCTGAGAAAATACCAATAAATTGTCATATCTTTGAAGCAAGTGCAGAGCTTGAGTCTCGTCTTGTTTATGGGAATTGATATGGATCGTGTATGCAAGATTGTCAGAATGTGTCAGATAAGCTTGTCGTGGATGGATGGAAGGTTGTAAGCGGTGGTGACCGTTACATTTGGTGACACAGCAGTGGGATGATTCCATCATCAGAAGGACAGCTACAAGGGCACATGACAATGGAGACGGTGTATGAACGGATGAAGCTCTCTTCCCTCATGGACTTACTGGAGAGCCGGGGCAGACCGGCCAGCAACCGTAAGAAAAGGGACATTATCGCAGAACTGGTCGAAATGGATAGAGCTAAAAGGCCCGCCGTAACAGACAGGACACCCGAGGAAAAAAGTTTTGATTGGGCTGTTAACCTAAGACTGGCACATTATGGTCCTAACCCTCCACCGGAGATCAGGGACCGAGTTATTGCGGCTCTGAATGCCACCTTGCTACAGCGAAGAAGTGCTGCAGCAGCTGAAGTCACAACAGCACCAGCTAAAGGGAGAGGAGAGGTGCAGATACCAGTCTCCATGGAAGAGGAATTCCAAAGAAGGTTACAAGAGATGCGGATACAGCATAGAGGACCAGTATCAGAGGAGGTCCTGTTGGGATGGTCGGATGTGATTCGGTGCCAATTCTGGAAGGAAGCACTAGCTCTGGAGCAGCAGCACCAAGGAAAGGTCCTGCCGTCCATCTATGCAAGGTACTGGCCGCAGTATGACGTACGAATGCTGTTGTTGGGGAAGCAACCGAAGCAGGAGTGGACAGCCGAGTTGAGCAGGCTGATCTGGGCAGAGATGCAGCTGGATGAAAGCTACAGAGCCCTCCAGTGGTATGTAGCCCAAGAGTGCCCGTGGCCAGCAGATGACAGCCCCACAGAAGGCCATGACTATGATGGCCTGGGATTATTGTATTGGAGGATGTCCAGTGATCCAGACTTCGGGGATGATCGGGAGTGGCGCTTGGAGGACATAATGGAGCACAGAGAGGAGAGATTGAATATCTCGGGAGGCCACTGGTCACAGGAAGATTTAGAATTTCTGGCCATTCAAGAATGGGAGCTGGAGGTCGCCTACAAACAGCTGCTAGACTCGGCTCAGCAGCAGGGTGGGGCTCCCATTGCCTGGAACTATGAGGAAAGTTCAGATGACAACTGTGAACTCCTGGCTGATGAATCAGCAGTGGAAAAAATGGAGATTGCCATCCCTAAAGCCGAAGCGGATGGTGTGGAGTTCCAGAGAGCCGGGGCGGTTGACCCCTCTCTCCAGCAACAAGCTGAGGTGGTAAAGCTTTTACCCCCAGCTGAATCACTGGCAACAGAGCATGGTGCCCCAAGCCTCTGCTCCCAACTAGCAGAAAAGGGGGACCCTGTGGTAGTGGATGGGACTGTGGTCTCCACTCACAGCAACCCAGCGGAACAGCTGGCAACAGAGCAGAGTGTCATAGGCCTCTGCTCCTCACTAACAGAAGAGGGGGTTCCTGTGGTAGTGGATGGGACTTCAGTCTCCACTGGCACAACCCCAGAAAAAGGGACAGGACTGGGACAGGAGGATGTCGGCTTTGCTTTGCAAGCACCGGGGGTTTTTCACCAAGCACCAGTGGATGGGACTTCAGTCTCCACTGGTATACCCCAGGAAGGGGGGGCAGTTGGCCCAGACCCCCAACAGCATGATGGACTGAGCCCAGCCACCCTGCCTTCTCCCCAGCGGCAGGCGTGTTCTCTGAGAGAGGCAGAGGTTGGCGGGGTGAGTGATGCTCAGTTTGGAGCCATTTATTTGGGGTACAGTATGGAGACCAGCATTGGAGGATTGGAACTACTGACGGACTTCGGAGTCAACCCATTTGGGGTTACCACCTGTGTCCGTCTCCCACCGAAAGGGGAGAGATGTAACAGAATGGCCCATGACAGACTGAGATATTCCTATGTCTAGGGTCACCTTATGTCCACTAGGGCCATAGGGTGACACAGAATCATAATTCATTCATTACATGAGATGGGACATTATTAATACTTCATATTTCAGGACTGAGATATCACAAGGAGTTCATGATGACATGACCAGGTCAGCCAGCCAGTGAGTCATACCTTTGTATAATAGGCTATTGAAATATCTTAAGGTGTTGGCTATTCACTGTAAAGACATTCCGTTGAAGGTGTTGATTACACCCACTCTCACAAGACTCTGCCATTGTGTGATAAAGCTGTCTAGATAACTTATTCAACTAGATGTCTGTGTTATTATTCAAGGTTAATTGAACCCTATTGATGATACGGTGCCGTCATGTCTAGCTACCAATTAAAGAATTATCCTCAGTGAGTGAATAGGGGGGTGGAGATTGCATTGTCCTGTGACTAACTGCATTATGCTTGAGACTGTATAAGAAGCTGAGAAAATACCAATAAATTGTCATATCTTTGAAGCAAGTGCAGAGCTTGAGTCTCGTCTTGTTTATGGGAATTGATATGGATCGTGTATGCAAGATTGTCAGAGTGTGTCAGATAAGCTTGTCGTGGATGGATGGAAGGTCGTAAGCGGTGGTGACCGTTACAATCCTAAACACACCTCAAAATCCACGGGGGATTACATCAAGTGGCGTAAACTGAAGGTTTTTGCCATTGACTTCAGAATCTCCTGACCTCAACATAATTGAAAATCTATGGATAGACCTTAAAAGCAGTGTGTGACAGACAGCCCAGAAATCTCAAAGAACTGGAAGACTTTTGTAAGGAAGAATGGGCAAAGATACCTCAAACAAGAATTGAAAGACTCTTGACTGGCTACAAAAAGCGTTTACAAGCTGTGATACTTGCCAAAGGGGCAGAACAAGATATTAACTCTGCAGGGTGCCCAGACTTTTGCAGACACCATTTTTTTGTTTTCTGTAATCTTGAAAGTATAAATGATGGAAATAAAATCTAACTTTTTTTGACATAAGCATGTCTAATCTGTAATTTAATGCCTTTTGGAGATTTTTCCATCTTTCCTTGGCTTCGTTTGGCACATTAATACACATTTTTACCTGGGGTGCCCAAACTTTCGATCCCCACTGTACTCGGCGGGCCGCGATGTCCGCCGGGCACCCGCGATCGCTCGTGACAGAATGAGAACGGGGATGTGTGTGTGTAAACACACACATCACAGTTCTCTCAGGGGAGAGGAGAAAGATTGTGTGTTCCTACTAAGTAGAAACACCAATCGGTCTCCTCCCCCAGTCAGTCACATCCCCTCTGCAGTTAGAACACACCTAAGGAACACAGTTAACCCCTTTATGGCCCCCCCTAACGCTAATTCCTTCGCTGCCAGTGACATTTATACATTAATCAGTGGATATTTTTAGCTATGATCGCTGTATAAATGTCAATGGTCCCAAAATAGTGTCAAAAGTGTCCGATCTGTCCGCCGCAATGTTGCAGTCCTGATGAAAATTATCCCCTATTTTGTAGACGCTATAAAACTTTTGCGCAAGTATGTAGAAGAATATGTATCGGCCTAAACTAACTTTTTTTTTTGGGGGGGGGGGGGATATTTATTATAGCAAAAAGTACAAAATATGTTTTTTTTTTTTTTTTATTTGTCGCTTATAGCACAAAAAAATAAAAACCGCAGAGGTGATCAATTACCACCACAAGAAAGCGCTATTTGTGGGAAAAAAAGAAGGACATACATTTTGTTTGGGTACAATGTTGCACGACCACAAAATTGTCAGTTAAAGCGACACAGTGCCGTATCGCAAAAAATTGCCTGGTCAGAAAGGTGCAAATCTTTCCAGGCTCAAGTGGTTAAAGCAGTATTAAACCCCCCAAAAAAACAACATTTATTATATTGCAGCTTATCAATTCTTAGATGTGATGACTGTATTAGTTTCCTTTTTTAAGCTTTCTTTCTTCTATTTTCATCTGGTAATCTAACCAGAAAGTCTGTTGTTTTTCACAGCACAAGATCTTCAGCAGAATGTATCAGTTTACATAGATGAGACAAACCACTTAAAGTGAATAAAAAGTCTTGTTTTTCTATAAAAATAACAAACACGTCATACTTGCTGTGTTGCAGTGGATTGCACAGAGCATCCCAGATCATCCTCTTATTGGGTCCCTGGCTGGAGCTCCTGGCCCCTCCCTTCTGTTGGGTGCCCCCACAGCAAGCAGTTTGCTATGGGGGCACCCGAGTAAAGTCACAGCTCCCTGTATCCATTCAGACATGGAGCTAGCCCCGTCCCCTCTTTCTTCTCATTGGCTGACTGACCTTGATTGACAGCAGCGGGAGACAATGGCAATGTGCTGCTGTCTTAGCCAATGAGGAGGGGAGTCCCAGACATTCCTACAACATCGCTGGAGCTAGAGCAGTGGTTCTCAACCTGGGGGTCGGGACCCCCTCGGGGATCAAATGATGATTTGTCAGGGGTCACCAAATCCTGGGCTGTTCCTGAAGCCCTTGCTGTTCTCCCAGCTTTTTCGCAGCCGCTCAGCTGGGCTGTTTTTGGAGCCTGCGGCCGCCCACTCAGCCTTTTCAGCCACCCATTCAGTTCACGGCATGGCTGGGGGACAGAGACTAGAGGTCAGCTGAATGGTGAGGAATGTGAAGTAGGAGGTGCTGCAGGAGACCATATGTCCTGATTTTGGCATAGGTGTCACTGCTACGAGACACCACACAGTCGGAGACACAGTGAGTAACACTACCAGTTGCCATTAAAAGTCCCCACTACAGTTCTCAGATCAGCAGATGACCTGACCACCTAAGTTGGCTGATCAGAACTCCCCCCAGCATTGCCACTCATCCCAACTCCTTGCCAGCACTGCCACTCATCCCAACTCCGCGCCAGCACTGCCACTCATCCCATTCCCTCAAAAGGAGAAAGGATACAAATAGAGAATGCATGAAAGAGAGAGGAAAAGAGGGGGAGGAACAAAGCAAAAGGGAAAGACAGAATACGAGAAAGCACAAGAAAGAAGGCTAGAGAGAGAAATAAACAAGAAATTAGCATAGAGAGAGATAAAAGGAAAAGAAAGGAGAACAAAAAAAAAAAAAAAGAGTGGTACATCCCTAAATGTACCATAAGGGGTTTTAATATTGTACAAGTGGAGGGGACTCAGGGAACGCTAAATGTCTGTGGGTTAGGGGCGCAAAATGACTTGTCTTGCCTTGGGTACCCTGACAACCGACTCTACAAAAATGTTACTGTTAGATGTCCCCACAACTTTGGAAATTTTATCAAGGGGTCACGGCTCTAGAAAGGAGAACCACTGAGCTAGAGGGATCTCAGGTATTAGGGACGCTGAAGGGGGCTGCTGCACAAAGAAGGCTTTTTACCTTAATACATAGAATGAATTAGGATAAAAAACCTTCTGCCTTTAGAACCCCTTTAAAAAGCATCTTCAGTGCCCCCCCCCCCAAAAAAAAAAAATCAAATACTGTAGCCGCTGGCTTTTAATATAAAGCCACTTACCTGTCCAGGGATCCAGTGCTGTCCTCACCTGAACCGGTTCTCAACGGTCTTCATTTCCACAGCACCAGCATCTTTATTATGGGATGTTGGCTGAAAGTCCTACATAGATGGCTTTCTACTGCACATGTGTGAGTTGCACTGCACTTTGTGAATGGTCCCACAATTCCTGGGACCTGTGATGTGTCCCAGAAAGCTGCAAAGGGGGGGGGGGGGTCAAACCTCCACTTGGATTGCCTAGGCTGACAATGTTGCTGTCCGTTTTCCCTCATATTCTCATTCCTCAAGAGTTGTGTCTCTCTAATACAGGAGATGTGTTACTGGGAAGATCAAGTGAAAACAGGGGGAAAAACTCAAAGAAAAGAAAACGGATGCAGCCACCACATCTAATGATTAGTAGGATGCAATATATTCAATTCATGGTTTTGGGTTTAATACTGTTTTAAGTATTAAGGGATATGTCATTAATAATATTAAAGTGGTATTAAACCCCAAACCAACATTTTTATATATTGTCATTGCCAGGCCCTGTAACTAGAATGCACGCCGCCATGGAGATCCCAGTCTACCCACTTGCTTGAATTTTTCTACTTGTAAGTGTAATTGCTTTTAAACTTTTAATAAATCATACATTATTATGTTATGGAAATCTTTCTCTTTATTGTATTCCATATTACAATAATACTGAGAGTCCTGTAATCAAAAAAGAGAAGGAAAGAACCATATTCACCCACTTGCCAAAGTATACAAACACCTTTTTTTTTAATCATACTATTGGTGTGAGGAATTCAGAAGGGCAGCACAGAGTGGCACCTTGGATTTTCACAAGAAAGAATTATCAACACTGGCACTTTGTTTGCACTGATGGAGTATTTTTTTAATGCACTGGCACTTTATATATATAGGGCCAGATTCAGGTAGTCCAGAGCATCTTTGCTCTGGAGTAACGCTTCTCATTTGCGTTGCGCTGCAGAAATTTTAGGAGCAAGTGCTGTCATTCACGAAGCACTTGCTCCTAAAGTTGCGGCAGCGCATCGCAAATGAGCCGGCGGAATTCAAATTGGGCGGGTACGGGGCGTGTAGTATGCTAACTACGCGCGATCCCGCCGCCAACGTACTGCGCATGCGTCGAGTGTCAAAACATCCCAGTGCGCATGCTCCAAAATCTGTGAATGAACGTCAATGACGTCACATTCCCATTCATGACCGTTTTACGCAAGCGACGTTTTTTTTTTTTTTCCCGACACGATGACGACGCCTATACCTAACATAGGATACTCCAACCCCATGTAGGTATATCTATGCGCCGCGTATCCCGTCCGGAAACGTCGTATCGTCATTGCGTCGCGCCGGAATTCGATCGTGAATTGCCGATTTCCGCTCATTAACATATTTTTTGAGCAGCGTAAATCGGCGGGAACGCCCCCGGCGCCATTTTTAAGTTGAAGTAACGATGCGATGGCGAAACTCAGTTACGCTGCTCGCATCGGAAATTCAACCCGGCGTTTCTTGTTTTCTGGTTACAGAAAACAGAAACGCCGACTCAAAGTCACAGTTAGGCTGGCGGATCACTCGATCCGCCAGCCTAACTGTTCGTGAATCTGGCCCATAGATGTATATCATGTAGCACATGTGATCTAGTATGTGGAAGCAGCGACAAGTTTAATTTTGTTGAAAGTTTTTATTGTTATCTAGGTTCACCCCTTTTAGGCCGCGTACACACGATCGAACATGTCCGCTGAAACTAGTCCGCAGACCAGTTTCAGCGGACATGTTCATCGTGTGTACGGCCTATTGGACCGTTTTCTAGCGGACAAAAGTTTCCAAACATGCTTAGAAACCTGTCCACTGGAAACCTGTCCCTCGGACATGTTCTATGGTTAGTACACAAAATCATCGGACCAAAATCCCGCGCATGCTCAGAATCAAGTCAGCGCATGCTTGGAAGCATTGAACTTTTTTCATCATGTTGTTGTGTTCTACGTCACCGTGTTCTGGTCCGAGGGGATTTTGGTCCGATGGTGTGTACGCACATCAGACCAACAGACTACAGACCTTGTCCGATGAAAACGGTCCATCGGACATGTTTCCTCGGACATGTTTAGTCGTGTGTATAGGGCCTTATTTGTCATGGTGACCATTGTTACTGGGATATAAAGTTAAGGGAGTTGCAAAATGTTAGAGTTGTTAACAGAACAAGAGGTTAAGGGAGATCGACTGTTTAAAGTGGGAGTAAACGCCCAAGGATTAATTTTGCCTATAATAAGGCTTACCTATAGGTTCTGTAAATATCCCCTGAATGTGCACCATTTTGATTTTTACTGTAGATGCAGCCAGTGACGTCTCTGGTGCATGCGCTTGGAAGAAACAGCATACCCATGCTGTTCCTTCAGAGTCCTGTGCCATAAATGGCGGCACTTGTTCTAAGGTAAGTTTGACATACTAGCAGATTATGACATCTTGCCTTGCAGGTTTACTAAATTACTACCACTTTAAAAGTGGAATTTCTCTCACTTTACAGAGATTCATTCTTACTTTCTGTTGTGGCACCAGGACAGAAAGTAAAGAAAACTCTTCAGAAACTAAATAAAAAAATAAAAAAATAAAAATCCTTTGTGAAATAAAGAACTTACCTCTAGACTAACTATGATGGTCTTGGCACAAGTTAAACCAGTGTCACTACATTGTGTATTTTCAGAAATAACTTTGAATGTTGAATTCTCTTTATCCTCTCCACAACAATCCTGAAAACAATCACATTGTATGAGTTTATGATGTGCTATGCAAAAATAGGCAATGCATGAATTGTTTTATAAAAACTATATATTTTGGAGCTGTTCTCATTATTGCATGCTATCAAATTAAAAATATTTTTTACATTTATATTATTTATTTTAACATCTCTGAAGCAGCTGGATTGGTCTAGGAAAATCAGTATGGTGAAGTTTTTCAGAATGTTTAGGTGATCGCTAAAGGCTGATGCCCTATACACACGATAATTTTTCAGCATGTAAAAAACAAAGGGCCAGATTCACGTACATCTGTGCATTATTGGACCGGCGTAGCGCACCGCTTTTACGTTAGACTGGCGCAATGTAGCGGCGCAATCACCCTATTCTGGTCAGTTTTACGTAGAAATTTGCGCCTGCGCAACGTTATTTCAGAGGCGCAAGGCGGAGTAATACAAATTGGGAAGGACGTGGGCGTGTTACATTGAAATGAGCCGTGACCCCATGCAAATGAAGGGCCGGCCGGCTCGCGCATGTGCGCTTGAAGCAGACCATGGTCAGCACCTCTGTGCGCATGCTCACAACTCGGGAACGGCGCAATCAGTGAAATTGGAAGTGGACTAGGGCAAAATAGTGAACTACGCAGACAGCATAAATAGACAGACAGAAACGCACTTCCTTTGCAAAAGTACATCCCTTTGTATCCCTCCCTATACAGCAAGATGCTTTTGTTCTGTTGTTAGTTGCGTTGTGATTTGTCTTTGTGATATTTGTGGACTGTGTGATTTAGTGTTTGTTAGAAGATATTTGAAAGTGATTTTCGGTGACTGCTTGTGAGACTTTTTGGTTGATAGTTTTTTGTTTGTTTGTTTTCTTGCTTGATTTTTCCTGCTTGTTTTTGTGAGTGATTTTTGCTGACTGTTTGGGAGAGAGTTGTTGTATGACTGAGAGAAAGAGGAAGTTAAATTTAACTTTGGGGGAGAAACAAATACTTGCCCCGGGTCATTTCCCAATATGGGCGTTTCCTCCATGGCCCGGAGAGTGCCAACACCACCCCGGCCAGGAGGCGTGATATCTTGCAGAACATTACTGACGAGGTGAATGCATCGGGGGGGGGGGGGGAGAACCGGACACTGTTGGGGATTGAAAAGAAGATCAATGACCTCCGGCGTCTGGTCAGAAAGAAGCTGGCCAAAATGGTAGCCCATGCCAGGGCCACAGGAGGGGGCCCACCATGCCCAGTTAGGCTGACAGCGGAGGAGTGTGCGGTGGCCCAGACCTTTTTATAGACAACAGGTGGAGGGCCTGCCCGGCTATGACTCAAGTCATGAAGGTGTGATGCCAGGTAAGGTTTTTTTTCCCTATCAGGTGTGTAGCATGTGTGGGGGAGGGGGTGAAAGGGAAAATGTGGCAAGTGTGTGGATCCTCCAACCTGTGAATGTTTTGTGTCATCCACAGATGAGCAGGAGGGTGCTGGGCCATCTGGGCTGACCGCACCATCCCAGCCTGATGAGGACCCCCCGACAAGGCCGGAGTCCTCGGAGGAGGTTGAAGAGGAGGAGGTTGAGGAGGAGAAGTTTGAAGAGGAGGAGGATGTCATGTCAGCCAGTGGATTGCTGTTTTTGGAGGAGTCTTCCTCTCTGGCTGGCAGCAGCCAGCCCTCCATAAGGGCTAGCCCCTGCCACTCCTCCCCCAACAGGGCTCCTCTCCCAAGGGCCTCCCCTTCTCCCCGGCCACAAGCCTCAGCTGGAGGCAGAAAGTCGTCCCAGAAGACCAGGGGGGTGGCCAAGCTTCTGCCCGCCAATCTGAGAAGGGACCAGTCCCTTCAGACCCGCCATCTGGGACAGGTCAGCCAGACTTTGGGACGGATGGAGGAGAGCCTGTCCTCCATAAAGGATACGCTTGGGGACCTGGACTGCCACTCCTGGGCTCTTACAAACTGCCTAAACGCACTGCATACTACAACAGCAGACGTTGGGCAGGATGTGAGGGCCCTCACCCAGGCTATCCAGGCCAACACGGCAACACTAGGTGCTGGCCTGAACAGAATTGCTGTGGCCTTGGAGGGCAGGCCGCCAGGTGGGCAGAGACCAGGGGCTGCTCCTCCTTCCCCAGATTACCCCCCTCCCCATGAGTCTCCCCTGAGGAGCTGGGGCCGTGGGCGCCCCAGGCGTGGCTCACGCCAACAGCATTAATTTGTTTTTCCCCTTTTTTTTCTGGAATCATTTTTTTTTTTTTGCTGGACATTGTTTTTTTTTTTTTTTTGTGATGTGATGTGAATGTTTTTGGAATGTGGGGGTGATATTCCTGCCGGCAAAGGGGTGTCACCCTCAGTTTTGGTGGAGAAGGGTTCCCCAGGACCAGGGAGAAGTGATTCCCAGGTCCGTTTGAATGGTGTATGAATGTACAGTGACATAATTGGAGCCGTGGCGTTGCTGCTCACAAGCCCAGCATGGTGGGCTTGTGCTAATCCAATTAGATGAGGATGAGATGTGTCTGTGCTAGGGACCACAGTGGTGTGCATGCATGCATTCTCATTGTGCCATGATTAATGTGTGTGTTTAACGTGCAAAGATGCCTAATGTGAGCTGTCTCCTGGCTGCTCTTCCCTCAGAAGATGGGGTAACCTCGTTTAGGGGGGGAATGTCTGGTTCAGGGGTCAGGTCATCACGTAGGTCAATCTGCAGGCCCTTTCTCACTGCGAAGTTGTGCAGAATGCAACATGCACCGATGATCTGGCACACAAAGTTTGGGGAATACAACAGGGTACCCCCAGACTTATCCAGGCATCGGAAACGTGACTTCAGGAGGCCAAAGGTGCGCTCCACCACTGCACGTGTTTGGGCGTGGGCTTCATTGTATCTTTCCTCTCCTGGGGTTTGGGGGTTCCGGATAGGAGTCATGAGATGGGGTCCCAGTGCATATGCAGAGTCACCTGTAAGGAAAAACACAGGAGGATGATAGTCATGCATGTGCCGGTTGTGATGTGTGCATCATGGGGGGGGACAGTCATGCCTGCCACCCATGTCACTCACCAACCAGTCAGCTGTCCCCATACACGTTCTGTTCGAATTCCATTCAGATGGGGCTCTGATTATATATGTAGCTGTCATGGCTGGATCCGGGGGGGTTTGGCATGGACGTGCCATATGAGGCCTTGGGCATCGACTATCACCTGTACGTTGATGGAATGCCAATGCTTCCGATTGTGGTATATGTGCTCTGTCTCATGGGGGGCTGGAGTGCCACATGTGTGCAATCAATGGCCCCCACGGTGCGTGGGAATCTGTCAATTCTGTAGAAATCTGACATTGCCTTCAGCCGCAGGTCCTCAGTGGTGGGTTTGATGATTTGGTTGGCCATGCGTCTGAGGATTGCAGGGACAACCTGGTGCACACATCTGCTCTCGGAGGATTGTGACATCCCAGCCACCACTCCACTTGTTCTTTGAAAAGAGCCACTGGCAAGGAAATGGAGTGTTTCCAGGACCTTGACCAGTGGCTGCACTGCATGTGAGCGGTGTGTTGGGCTGGTGATGTCATCCTCCAGGGTTATGGTTAATTCCAGGATGGCATGAGGGGTGAATCTGAAGATGCGATACACCTCAGAATCATGCCAAAGATGTCTATGGTGTGCGGTATATCCTCTCCCGTGCCCTCCTGCGTGGCCCCCTCCTTCTTTGCTCCTCTAAAGTCAGTAGTATAGCTATGAGCGAGGATGTCCCTGGCATGTTGGCATACAGATTGTTGGGCAACACGTGTGACTGCTCTGCTCCTCACTAACAGTGTTGCTTTTTCTGACATGTAGACGAATTGTCTAATTTTAGACCACCTTTTATATGGTCTAATTTTAGACAGGCCGTGCAGCTGTTGCGCACATCGCGTAGCCTGCGCTGCACCAACGTTCTTTTGTGGATCCCCGTAACTCCCTCATTAGCATATTTGAATAGCAAATCAATGGTGTGTCTAGCGCAGTTTTGCGCGGATGGATGCGCCGTCTATCGAAATTACGCTGGACAAAAAAAAGTATTGCAGAAGAGACTCAGTGGGGTATATTTACTAAAGCTGGATTGTGCAAAATCAGGCTCACTTCTGCATAGACACCAATCAGCTTTCAGGTTTTATTACCAAGCCTAACTGAACAAGCTGAGGTTAAATGCCGATTGGTTTCTATGCAGAAGTAAAAGCCTGATTTGGCACTTCCCAGCTTCAGTAAATAAAACCCAGTGTGTCTCTTCTGCAATAAATTCTTCTTACCTGTCTGCTAGCAAGTTTCTTTAGATTGTACACTGAGCTTTGTAATTGCAATTTGGGGCCAGATTCAGGTAGAGTTAGGCTGGCGGATCAATGGATCCGCCAGCCTAACTGTCACTTTAAGCCGGTGTTTCTGTTTTCTGTAACCTGAAAACAAGAAACGCCGGGTTGGAGTTCCGATGCGATCGGTGCAATTGAATTTCGCCATCGCATCGCAACTTTAATTTAAAAATGGCGCCGGGGGCGTTCCCGCTGATTTACGCCGAAAAAATATGTTAATCAGCGGGAATCGGCAATTTACGATCGTATTCGGGTGCGACGCAGTGACTTTCCGACGTTTCCGTAAGCGATACGCCGCGTAAAGATAAAGCAGCCCCCTAGTGGAGTATCCTATGTTAAGTATAGCCGTCGTCACCGCGTCGAAAAAAATAATAATCGCGTCGGTTGCGTAAAACGTCCATGAATGGGGATTTGACGTCATTGACGTTCACTGACAGAATTTGGAGCATGCGCACTGGGATGCATTGACAGTCGACACATGCGCAGTACGTTCGCCGCGGGATCGTGCTTAGTTTAAATAATACACGCCCCGTACCCGCCCAATTTGAATTCCGCCGGCTCATTTGCGATGCGCTGCCGCAACATTAGGAGCAAGTGCTTCATGAATAACAGCACTTGCTCCTAAAATTTCACCAGAGTAACGTAAATGAGAAACGTTACTCCAGAGCAAAGATGCTCCCATCTACCTGAATCTGGCCCACAGAGTGAACTGTTTGCTCATTCTTCTTTGCAAAATAGCTCAAGCTCGGTCAGATTGGATGGAGAGCGTCTGAACAGCAATTTTCAAGTCTTGCCACAGATTCTCAATTGGATTTAGGCCTTGCCTTTGACTGAACCATTCTAACACATGCATTAACTTTAATCCAAAACCAGGGGTCTCCATATTTTTCAAGCAAAGGGCCAGTTTACTGTCTTTGAGACTTCAGGGGGCCGGATTCTGACCAATGGGGGTAGAAAATGCCCAGGGCCGAAAATCAGTGAGAATAAACATGGCCCCAGTGTTGGTGGGCAGTAGGAGGAGGAATAGTGCTCCATCATTGCTATTAGTGGAAGAAAGAGAGCCCCATTGTTGGTGTTATTGGGAGGAATAGTGCCTCATATCATTGGGAGCAATACTGCCCCAAGGGCCGGAAAAGACTAGCAAAGGGCCACATCCGGCCCTCAGGCCGCAGTTTGGAGACCCCTGATCTAAACCATTCCATTGTAGCTCTGGCTGTATGTTTAGGGTTGTTGTCCTGCTGGAAGGTGAACCTATGCCCCAGTCTTATGTTTTCTGCCACACATAGGCCCGGATTCACATACATCGGCGCATATATATGCCGCCGTAGCGTATGTCTTTTACGATACGCCGGCGCAGCACAGAGAGGGAAGCACGGAATTCACAAAACAAATGCTCCCAACTCTGCGTCGGTATATCGTATATTTCGTAGGCGTAAGTCAGCGTAAGTGGAAGTGAGCGTGATACATTTAAATGAAGCGTGACCCCATGCAAATGATGGGCTGAGCTTCAGACAAGTACTTAAAATTAACTGCGCATGCGTCATACCTTGGACGCATCCCAGTGCGCATGCTCACAATCACGTCGAAACAACTGGCTAAGATACGTCGAATCACTTCCTACGACGTGAACGTAACCTACGCCCAGCCCTATTCACGTAAACAACGTAAAATTATACGGCGTTCGTTCCCTGGTCCTTACCTTTGCATGAGTTGCGCCTCCAATCTGGGGAATAACTTTACGCCGGACGTAAACCTTACGCAAATCGCTTAAAACATGCGCCGGGCATTTGTTAATCGGCGTATCTCCCTCATTTGCATATTTGCATCGAAAATCAATTTGAGTGCCAAATGCGTCCAGCGTTAATATGTGCCGACTATACGCCGGCGTAGGCAAGTTACTTTTGTTGGATGAAGCCAGTTTTTAGGCGTATCTTAGTTCTGTGGGCACGGCACACAGATACGATGGCGCATATTTACACTTACGCGGCGTATCTCGAGATACGTTGGCGTAAGTGCTTTGTGAATCCAGGCCATAGTGTTTTGCTTTTAGGACAAAACGTTCAAGTTTGGTCTCATCTGACCAGAGCACCTTCTTCCACGTTTGCTGTGTCCCTTACATGGCTTTTTTCAAACTGCAAACGGGACGTCTTATGGCTTTCTTTCAACAATGGCTTTCTTCTTGCCACTCCTTCATAACCACTTCAATACCCACCTATTGTAATATGATGTCCACAGATGGGATCTCCCATCCTGGGTGGACGTCATATGTCGTCCTGGGCTTTGCCGGAGGATATCTGAATGATGCCTGCAGCTAGAGGCATCATTCAGATATCCATGTCTTCAGCTGGCGATCCTGCGCACCATAAAAATGATCATAGTGGCGGTTCCATTCTTATAGGTGATTAAAAAATAAATAAAAAGGGGGGGCGTGGCCGACCGGAGACAGTGATGGACGCTTGAACTCTCAGTGCTGCAGACAGGGGACACAATCCAGCCGCCATCCTCACTCCTACAACGGACATCCACATAGCAGACAATCCAGTGACCAAAATGAGCGTTTCCCGGAAAAGATTGACGGACCACATACCCCAGAAACGTACAGAATTCGCCTACAAGCCGGCGGTGAAGAGCTATGGGGGACAAGATGGCGGCGCTGACGGAGCGAATACCTGGTCACATCGCCAGAAGCAGGTACTCATGATCCGCCCGCAGGTCCCCCGAGTGCTGACACCCTTCCTAGCAGCCCAGCAAAAGCTAAAATGAGGCTGGACGCGCCGCAGCAGCGGCCGCCACACACGCAAATCGAGGCCCAGGCTTTTAACCACCTCCTCTCTAACCAGGCCCTACACTCTTCCATGGCGTCCTTCCCCACATCAGGCCAGCCTGTCATGGACACAACCCTAAAGGACATGCTGCTCTCCCTGCAAACTTCCCTCATGACAGACCTCTCCCCCCTGTTTGCTAAAATCACCTCAGATATACACTCTTTAGGAGACAGAGTGTCTAATGTTGAATTGGGCCTAACTGACTGTACTTTCACTGTGAATGAGGTCATTGATTGCTTTGAGGACATTAAAGAGGACCATGCATGGATGTGCGCCTGTCAGTGATTAGAAATAGACCAGTACTGTGTGTTTGCAAAGAGAAATCCAAACAGATATAGGTAAAAAGGGTGATTTATTTAAGAAGGGGGGGGTAACACCCCACCACCTTCAACAAGCTCAGTGCAACAAACAAAGATCCACAGTGACAAAACAACACTAAAGACGATATGTACAGCAAAGGGAAATACCGGAATCATAAACAGGCCAGGCCGAGGTCATACACGGGGGATCAGGAAGTAGCTGCGGACGGGGAATGAACAGGAAGGAAAAGTCCAGGAGAGGGATCAGGTCAGGATGGGTCAGGATGAATCAGATCAGAAGTCCAGAAGGGAGACAACAGGTTCAGGGTCCAGATATCAGGCTCAGGGTCGGGTTGATAGACGGATACCAGGGCGAGTTCTGCTTGAACTTGCCGGGTATAAGTAGAGGCGTGCTGATTGCATTCATGTCACACCTGAACGCAGGAAAAGCTGTGTGCTCCAACATACCAAGAACCCCCCGCTGGTGGAGGCCAGAACTGCAGCCAAAATAATAGGCAGATTACCCAGCAGGGGGGACCATTCCTGACAGTACCCCCCCTCAAAGGAGCGGCCTCCGGACGCTCCAACCAGCTGTTGCTGGGGAAGGCTCATGGTGTCCTCGAGCTGGGCAGCGGACTCCGAGTCATCGAGCGGGTCAGCAGACAAAGGCTCCGGGTCAACAGGCTGGGCAGAGGGCATAGGCTCCGGGTCATCGAGCTGGGCAGCGGGCTCCGGGTCATCAGGCTGGGCAGCAGGCTGCGGGTCATCGAGCTGGGCAGCAGGCTCCGGGTCATCGAGCAGGGCAGCAGGCTCCGGGTCATCGAGCTGGGCAGCAGGCTCCGGGTCATCGAGCTGGGCAGCAGGCTCCGGGTCATCGAGCTGGGCAGCAGGCTCCGGGTCATCGAGCTGGGCAGCAGGCACAGGAACAGCAGGCTGGCAGACTGGCACAGGAACAGCAGGCTGGCATACTGGCACAGGAACAGCAGGCTGGCAGACTGGCACAGGAACAGCAGGCTGGCAGACTGGCACAGGAACAGCAGGCTGGGCAGCGGACTGGAAGTCATCAACCTGGGCAGCAGACTGGAAGTCATCAACCTGGGCAGCAGACTGGAAGTCATCAACCTGGGCAGCAGACTGGAAGTCATCAACCTGGGCAGCAGACTGGAAGTCATCAACCTGGGCAGCAGACTGGAAGTCATCAAGCTGAGCGGCAGACTGGAATCATCAACCTGGGCAGCAGACTGGAAGTCATCAACCTGGGCAGCGGACTGGAAGTCATCAAGCTGGGCAGCGGACTGGAAGTCATCAAGCTGGGCAGCGGACTGGAAGTCATCAAGCTGGGCAGCGGACTGGAAGTCATCAAGCTGGGCAGCGGACTGGAAGTCATCAAGCTGGGCAGCGGACTGGAAGTCATCAAGCTGGGCAGTGGACTGGAAGTCAGGCTGGAAGTCATCGGACTGGCAAGCTGGCACAGGAACATCAGGTTGGCAGGCTGGCACGGGAACACCAGGGTGGCAGGCTGGCACAGGAACACCAGGGTGGCAGGCTGGCACAGGAACACCAGGGTGGCAGGCTGGCACAGGAACATCAAGCTGGGAGGCTGGCACAGGAACATCAAGCTGGGAGGCTGGCACAGGGTTGAAAGGTTGAGCAACTGGCACTGAAACGGGCAGAGCAGCTGGCACAGGCAGAGCGGCTGGCACCGGAGCAGGCTGGTCGGATGTCACAAGCTGGGCGGCTGGCACTGGAACAGATAGAGCAGCTGGCACAGGAACAAGCTGGGAGACTGGCACTGGAACAGGTGGCACTGGAACAGATGGCACTGGGACAGGTTGAGCAGAGGGCACTGGGACAGGTTGAGCAGAGGGCACTGGGACAGGCTGGGTAACTGGCACGATGGTATGGGTTGGGAAGTACTTCCGTTTCTTTTTAGATTTAGACACTGCAGGTTTGCTAACAGAAGTGATGTATGAAGAGGATGGAATAAAGTAGGAGGAAGGACTGGAATATGGCAGAGACACAGGGATGGTGACTGGAGGAGGTTTTTGTGGAGTTGTTACTGGTAAAAAGGAAGAAACAGGTGGATTAAAGGCGGGGTAGGTACAACAAGTAGAGACTGGGTAATAATACTTGGTAGGAAGCGGAATTAACTGGGCTATAGCTGAGGTTGTCATTGGCAATGGACGGCTAGATCCTTGGGAAGGTAAGTGGTTAATGGCAGGGCTGGGATGCAGTGGCTTGGCTGGGATCAGGAGATCTGACCATGCCTGCAGCACAGGTTGAACAAAGGCTGGTTCACACACACCTTGTTTAATCAGAGACTGCACTGAACTAATGCAGTCAGATAATTTCTGCTGGGAACAAGAGCAATAGTGTTCATCAAATGAGGCTGGATCATCCTCCATCAACCATACCAGGGATTCAACTTGGTCAGGACTGAAGGGGGAGAGAAGTCGTCACTACCATCAGGAATAACAGACGGAGCCAATTCAACACATAACTGAATCAGTGAGTGAATATCGTCAAAAGACATATAACCCCGATCCACCAAAGAATGAGCTGATCGGATGGTTTCCATCAGCTGATCCCTTGTCCACCCCTCAAAAACCTGGCGACAATACTCCCCATCCTCCTCAGCCAGTAGGGAAAAGTAACAGATTTCATTGAAATCCATGCTTCAGAAAAACGCACAACAACAGGATGGTTCCTTAATGCAAGCACGTCTGGTCTAGGATGGCCCTGGTATACTGTCAGTGATTAGAAATAGACCAGTACTGTGTGTTTGCAAAGAGAAATCCAAACAGATATAGGTAAAAAGGGTGATTTATTTAAGAAGAGGGGGTAACACCCCACCACCTTCAACAAGCTCAGTGCAACAAACAAAGATCCACAGTGGCAAAACAACACTAAAGACGATATGTACAGCAAAGGGAAATACCGGAATCATAAACAGGCCAGGCCGAGGTCATACACGGGGGATCAGGAAGTAGCTGCGGACGGGGAATGAACAGGAAGGAAAAGTCCAGGAGAGGGATCAGGTCAGGATGGGTCAGGATGGATCAGATCAGAAGTCCAGAAGGGAGACAACAGGTTCAGGGTCCAGATATCAGGGTCAGGTTGATAGACGGATACCAGGGCGAGTTCTGCTTGAACTTGCCGGGTATAAGTAGAGGCGTGCTGATTGCATTCATGTCACACCTGAACGCAGGAAAAGCTGTGTGCTCCAACATACCAAGAACCCCCCGCTGGTGGAGGCCAGAACTGCAGCCAAAATAATAGGCAGATTACCCAGCAGGGGGGACCATTCCTGACAGCGCCAAGCTGGCAGACCTTGAAGACAGATCCCGCAGACATAACATTAAACTGCGTGGGGTCCCTGAATCGGTGCTGCCAGCAGATCTGAACAACTATGCTAGAGATCTGATGCACGTTATTATTCCTGACGCATCACCACCTGAAACAGGACCCCCTTACCACACAACCTTTGCAAATAGACATTGACCGATTCCTCTGTGACCTAAATTGACAACTTCCCAACTTGACACCCTTAATGCCCCATTAACAGTCCAAGACATTAAGTCTGCCATTGACTCCCTGCCCAATAGTAAATCGCCTGGACCCGACGGCCTAACTGGAGAATACTATAAACGATTCTCTGACATCCTAGCCCCACACCTCACAGAGGTGTTTAATAGAGCTGCCTCCTCTTCCTCTTTTCCAACTGAATATTTGAAAGCATTGGTTGTAACGATTCCAAAGCCAGGTAAGGAGCCGGATCTCCCCCAAAACTTTCGCCCGATATCCCTTCTTAACCTCGATCTCAAAGTTTACGCCAAAACAATAGCCACACGCCTGATAGATGTCATGCCCACCCTAATCCATAGAGACCAGACTGGATTCGCGAAAGGTAGACAATCCTCCGATGCCACCAGAAGACTGGTTGACCTCATTCACCACGCCGAGACCAGCGGAATGCCTTCTCTGCTTCTCTCTTTGGATGCAGAGAAGGCGTTCGACAGAGTCCATTGGCTGTACCTTAGGGCAGTACTCAGTAAATTCGGTTTTCAGGGCCACATACTCTCCGCCATTATGGCACTATACTCCGATCCCTCTGCCCAAGTATTCACTGAAGGTATGCTTTCTCGCCCACTCAACATCACCAACGGCACGCGGCAAGGCTGTCCGTTGTCCCCTCTAATCTTTAACATGGTTATGGAACCATTAGCAGAACATGTTCGGTCTCACCCAAACATCTCGGGCATACGAGTAAGTCCAACGTCACATAAAATCAGCCTATTCGCTGATGAAGTCATATTGATTCTCACAGATCTGGCCTCTTCCCTGGCAACAGTACAAAAATTGCTTGACTGGTTTAGTGCAGTCTCATACTACAAAGTGAACGCAACCAAATCCTTCATACTAGACATCAACATAGACGCTACAATGAAGAATCTACTCCAGCTACAGTACCCATTTAAATGGGCAGACACTGACATATCCTACCTAGCCATCCAGCTACCAAGATCCCTTAAAAATCTCTACTCACACAACTTCCATCGCTCTGTGTTTCAGCCCAGAGGACATGGAAGTGCAGAGGCTGCTTCATTCTCATCAACACACAGTGAGTACACCCTATAACACACACCAGCCACAGGGTCTCCCTCTCAGTGCCCCTTCTGAACAAAGACTGTGGCATTTTTGCAGCAGTCACCCACAAGAAGTGAGCTGGAATGCTTTGTCCAGATTGTTGCTATGATATAAATTGTATTTTTATTGGAAATATGGCTGGAAACTCCTTCAAATCATACTGTAAATATTGAAGGTTGAGCTCTGATTATAGTAAAGTCTTTACATAATTACAGCTCTTGTAGGGTATGACACTTGTATATTCATAATTTGAAGTAAGGATTGTAATGGAGAACTAATCGGAGGAACATGCCCAGACTGTATCAAGAAAGGTTTTTCCCAATTGTATACTATTTTGGAACATGTGATCTCATTAAGATCACATTACAGCTTATGGAAAAGTATTGTTGGATTGGGGTTAACCCCCTTGATTTAATTGTCAACGGATTGGGGAAATATACATAATAGACAAAATCCATTATTATGTAAAATATGTAGGACATATGATTGGTTACTTACCAGATGGATGTGGCTTCTTTAAAGATGATTTGAAATGATGATATATTTACTAGGGTTGTCCCGATTCCACTTTTTTAGGACCGAGTACAAGTACCGATACTTTTTTTCATGTACTCGCCGATACCGAATACCGATACTTTTTTTTAAATGTGTCCCCAAATGCAGCCGTGTCCCTTCACAAATGCAGCCATGTCCCTCACATATGCAGCCACGCACGCTGATTAACGTGGCAGCGGCGGCTTTGCGATATATGACAGCGGCGGCGGGGGGGGCAAGTATTCTATTCAGGCATCGGGGGCATTGTACTTGTACTCCCTCAAATACTCTGTATCGGTCTCGATACCGATACTGGTATCGGTATCGGGACAACCCTAATATTTACAAAGATATATATTTTTTTTTTTATAATAACTGTCCCAAAGACAAAACACCCATCTTCCTGTTTGCTTTTAGATACCATGGTAAATATATATATATATATATATATATATATATATATATATATATATATATCTTTTAGTATGACAACGTGCATTATCACGAAACGTGTTGGGACGACTCTACTTCCGCCATCTGTAATTATATGCGCTGTGTACTGCTTCATATGTAAGTGCATCTGCCCATTAAAATTTTAAGTTTGTTTACAGTATTACACTATGTTGCTCTTTCTTCTTCCTTTTTGTATTTGTGACTACGAGTACTGTTGAGAATCAGCTGTATGCCTTCAAGTTATCCATGGTACATGTGACGGTCTGGATATCAGTGGCTACCTTCTTTGTTCCTGGAGAGATTCTAACGACACCTGTCTTTACTATAAGCCTTTCTAAATCATGAAACATATGTTTGCCTGAGTCTGATAATTCTGGTAAGCCTACATCTTTATCGGTGGAGGGTTTTCACTCTGGAGTTTCTAACAACTTTTGACCCGAGACTATCAACATTTCTATTTTGGAACTATATTTTTATTTAGTATTCCATCGGACTTGTATTTTTCACTCACTGTCTGGACTTTACACTTGGTGCACTAATTAGTATATAATTTTCACTTCTGTATTGCTTATTTTGTGTTGCATTTTTATGTCAATATATGCAGCTTCTATGTTTGTTTAGCGCTACACTCTATATACACTTGTTCAATTTCTTCTTTATTTCACAGCCGTGTCAGCTGCTTTAAAATACTTTGACTAGCAGCGCGGTGTTTACACCATATATATATATATATATATATATATATATATATATATATATATATATATATCTTTTAGTATAAATAAAGTATGAATAAACAGTATATAAATGGGAAATTTTATGCCAAGTATTTTTTTTTTTTTTGGGGGGATATTATTTGTACTTCTTTTCAGATATTATTGACAAGATTATTGTTTGGTTTGTAGAAGTCCAAGGTCAGGGACTAGTTTTGGATATGTGATATTTTTTAATCCATTATTAATATATTTCTTTTAAAAAAAGGAAAAAGGTTACATTTTAAGCTCCTAAACCCCCATAATAAATTTCACTGTAATTTTAAAGTCTGTGGCTATCTGCATTCAGCCTAGTCACCAAATGTCAAGATTGGATGGGTAATCTTTTCATGTATTTCAAATATGGTAAAAGGTACATTTACTGGCCCTCTTTTGGTTTTCTTTGGTTGGAAATCTCAAACGCTTGTTGAGGCTGAGGCTAAACCGAATGAATAGAGCCCTGGTCTTTCACAAAATTTTGGCTATTGAGAATGATACTATTAAAAATTTCTATAAAAGTTGGCAACCGTGGGTTAATCATTACCTACTTACCGATTTTGATCAATCTTTGTTGATTCCTTGCTAATAATTCTTTAATTTTTCCTTTTTTTTTTTTGCTCCATTTTTTTTTTTTCTTAGTGTGTTAATTTTCTTTTTTTCTTGGGGCTGGGGTCGGGCCACCTTCGGGAGAGGATCCTACTCTTATCTTCCCTCCTTCTTTCCTCTTCTTTTCTTAGCAATTTCCTTTTTTTTTTTTTGCTTATTCATCAACAAGTACATTTTGGATTTTTTCTACAATTCTCTGCATATATAATTTAGAGTTTGGACTATTTACCTAATAGATTCCTTTATTAATACGACCCAACAACACACAGGAGATGTATGCTCCTTTTCTTGTATGTCACGATAGCTATATTTATCTTCTTGGGACTTAAGCTTTCTCATATTTTATCTATTTATCTTTCCTCTCACGTGCCCCCTCCCATCCACAGTTTGAACCCATTAGGAGTGGATGGGTGGTTCGGAGGCACACTAAGCCTGATACAGTATAAGGTATAGTCCTTTTTTTTATTATTTTCTTTAGTCCCTTATACCTGGCATTTGCATTTTTTCGGTATTTATCTTGTAAATAAGAAAATGCATTTGAGAACCAAACTCTACCGATATTTCAGTCATTGTTATGCTCTTTATCCCATATTTGCATTCTTTATACTGCATTTGTAACTTGTTTTCTTTTGCAAAACTCAATGAAAATATTAAACAAGAAAAAGTATTGAGGCCAGACACAGCCAGGCACCAATTATTTTTTTTCAAAATGGAGACCAACAATGACAGTCTCCATGCTTGTTTCATGACAGATCCCTAAGTTTTAAGTAGATGCAGGACAATTAGACCAGCAGATAATTTCATCTATCTTTACAGGCCCATTTTGGTCTGTTGAATGTTCCTAAATTTTGTCTGTAAACATCTGTTCATTATGAAAGAGCTCCCAATCCCTGCTGCACAGGAGGTTCTTGAACAAAGAAAGATGAGTGGGGACACTCAAAACTCCCAGGTGGACACGAACATAGTTGGGGATTTTGTCAGGGATATCAAACTGTTGGAATATCCAAGATATATATGTAAAACCAAGGGCTAGCTCAGTCCACCAAGGTCCATTTATAAAACCTTTGGGTGGACTGACCCTTTTAATCACAGTGTGATATCTTTGAAGCTCTAATCCTACCTGCAGCTCTAACCCTCTGTCCAACACCTGTTAATTCTCATACAGTACCTGAGCGATAATATATTCACATTCTCCACTGAATCGATATTGTCTTCCATCAAATGTCTCAAAATTTCCATCTCCATAAACTTTACACACTCCCATAGGGACATCATGGTCACATTCCCATTTACGGTTCTTGCAGGTACTGTTTTAGAAAAAAAAAAGATGGGATTTCACTTTTGCTGTGCTTATTCTGTACTCATGGAACATGTGTTGGTTTCCATACCAGGAACTTTTAACCTTCAAGTACAACCAGAACTGTGTTTAGCATATTGGCAATCATGTGTCAGTGTTTAAAACAACAGAGGAGGGGAAGCATCAAGTTTGTAAATGTACAAACATAACATTTTGTTTCCTTCTTCTATCCATCTCTGGATATTTGTAACTAATCTATACAAATTAGTTTATTTGAAAAGGATGGTGATAAAACTATATTTAAGAAAACATTAAACCATCACAACTTCTTCCAACAGAAGCGTGTCCTGAGACATGATTGGGTTTTAGGACCCGCTTCATGATTTGCCAGGAGGAAAATTAGGAAGACAATAGCGAATATTAACTCACTATTGTCACACAAGTTGGTGGGTTCGGGGGGCGCAGTGCTCGGCACCCCAAATACACCCTTTTTTAAAGCCAATTAGAGCTTCAGGCTCTAATCACGTGCTTAAAAAAAACAAAAAACATTGAATTGCAAGCTTATGGTGGTCTGCATGTATATAAGGGGCCTAATGCATTGGGTTAGGGGGGCGGTGCTCCTGCGCCCCTAATCGATAGGCCACTGGACTACTACTTATCTGCATCAGTGTGAATGAATGATTATATATAAAAAACAAATACAAATGGTAACTTCATATACATGTGACCAATTATGATATAATAAAGTCTCTTTATGCGGGTCCTTGTGCTTCAATATACAATGTCATCGTAAACCAGCTGTACATCAACTTATGCTCCAGAAAATAACTGTAATCCATTAAAGTGCACCACCACCTTACAGAGTAGCTCCTTGCCTCTAATTTAGACCTACACAAGGTAAGGTACAAACACATAGAGAAAAAAGCATATAGAGAAAACTCTCATGATGCAGTATCAAAGAAAACTCCAGTCTATTAAACCTTTAAATATACTCACAAATAAAGTGTACTTGTACTATCCAGTGTACCAGATGATTCACATCATAGCTAGTATACAATCATAGCTCCCTTATGAGTGAACTTCCATCAAGCGATTCTTAAACATGGCCAAAATCTTGCTTGTGGGCGCCATGATATCACAAAGCCCTGTATTAAATTGTTAGTGAATTTAACGAATACAAATTTATCCAAAGTTACGAATTATCCAAAATAACAAATGCTGCATCTAAAACAAATCGAATGTAACAAATTAATAATAATAAAAACGTATTATTATAATTTATTATTATTCATTGCATTCCATTCATTTAGATGCAGCATTCGTTATTTCGGATAATTGGTAACTTCGGATAAATTAGTATTTGTTCATAAACAGACACATTTTAAAGAAAATTCCAATACCTATAATTTAATAGATAGTAATAGTTATTATTATTATTTGTTAGTTATTATTTCAGATTTTAGAATTTTTGATTTTACGAATTTCGTGCATTTGATGCATTTCGTCACGTACAAAGGCTTATAAAGCTTAGATAACAATCTGGTCAGTCCATGCACATGGCCTCAAAAGGAATAAAGAGTCTCTAGGCTGCATCATGCCTTGCAGGCCCCTAAAGAAGTTCCGCAGCTGCAGAAGTCTCCAGGTGTCCAATGTAGTAGCACCAGCCAAAAACTGGAAGCACCTAATTTCCCCAAAATTGCACCTCCCCAGGCCAAAAAAAGCCCAATGTTCTCCAAGGACATCATCCGCAAATGCGGCAAGTTTATGTAGCGATATGGACTGTTACCAGAAAGCTTTGTACCTTTCAATGTTCTAAACATTGTTTGTCCCCATGATTATTCGTGTAGCCAGTGATCTCATACCTGTGGGCCTGAGAGGCCTACTCTTGCTACCCGCTGTCAGACATCCTTTTACTAGCATCATTTACAGTTCCTACCCATTGGTGCGGACGTGAGGAGAAAGTGACTACAGAAGGATCCGTTGCCGGAGTGCTGCCATCCGTGTTCCTATGTAGAAGACTGCAGATCGATTTGGGTCGTAGTGAGAGAGCAAGCTGCTCAATCTTTATCTATTTACTACCACCATTACAGAACACTTTACTGCATTGCTAGAACACTATACTCAGATGCCTTAGGCCTTCACCACTTGGTATCTATTGTTTCATCTTCAACCATCTTCAATGGATTACAGTTAACGAGCGCCAACTAGCTAGCGAAGAATAAGAGATCTGCCACATGGAACTCTAGTGCCATTACTCATAGGAAGCCTATATATATATATATATATATATATATATATATATATATATATATATATATATATGTATATATATATATATACATATATATATATATATATATATATATATATCATCAGCGGGAGATTAGCTCTCCTATTAAAGTAGCATAGGCTGTCTAGATTACATCTATGTCAGCGTTGCCACATGTGTAGTTAACTGAATCACCCACTAGGAGGTGACTTCAGATCTGAATATAGTGTATCCTTGTGTATATAGCATTATTCATTGTTTAAACAATGTTGGGTCTTTGGGAGGAGTTAATTTGCTGAGTTGGCGCTGTTATCACAGCTCAGGGGATTTACTAAATTGTTTGTAAAATAACTTGTTTTCTATTTGGTTCAAGTAAAGCATTTCAGAACCTTATAATACTGAGTTGCTTGATTCTTGCTTTATAGTATTAACAGGATGTCTGAACCCAGAGTGTCAGGTGGGTTGGAAGGTTCACTTGGTCATGGCCGTGCAGATGAGCAGGTAATTCTCAGCAGTCCCCAAGGGGGCCATGCTACATTTATGTTTGACAGTGCCAATCTGTAACCCTGTAATATTAGGATTAGCATACCCTTTGTGGAGAAAAGCCACCATTACTAAGACAAACAGCAGAAGTGATAGAGGACATGAGTCGATGGTGAGTTATTGTGCTACTGTAAATGAAAATAGCTGATAGCACTACAATATGACAAGATTGTATAAACGATGAAAAAATGCAGCGCTAGAGTGCAAATATAACCAAACTCAATAAAAACGTATACGTGACTGGTATTAAATGAGCGTATACCAATATTAAAGTGCATGCTTAAACGTGCATATTACACATATCACATATGCAAAATCAATTGCTAATGATTACAATGGATAAGGCAGTGAACAAAAACTGTGATCAATGCATTCAACAGTGAATAAGAGTTTGCTAATTATTAAGAGACTGGTAGAACTCCTGAAAACGCCTGGCCACCTGAGAGCTTGTCCCCATCGCTGGACATAACATAAGGCACATATGTTCCCCCGTAATTGCATTTGAGGGCTCTCACCAGCCTGTGGCCACATTTATGGCTCTAAACATAGAATTTGTGGTGAAAGACCCTCCACATATCACAGGTCTGTTTATTTAACAGTTGCTTCAGATGCAGTCTTAGGTCATTCAATTGCATAACAGCCTGAGGGTCAGCACCAGATTTATGTCGGTGTGAAAGGGCCGCAATATGTGTCAGTAAGGTGGTTAAATCAGATTGCAACTGTTTTTTATACAAAATTGTTCTGAAGAGCCATGTGAACTGTACCCGTCACTGCTGTATCATCCAAGTTCTCATTAAGGCGCCATATCCAAGACAAAATGGATTTACAGGGAGGTACAATAATCATATCATACCCATCATATCATTAAGAGAAATTGGTAAACATTACAGGCTTATAAATCAGCATGCAATACAAACAGTCAGATGGCTGAAGTTCCAATATTATATCACAATATTGCTCATACATGATCCAGATGAAGGTCCATAAGAGACTTTGCGGAAGAGCCAGAGAAAAGGGCTCCAGGATCACCATTTATTCCTTCTGGGTGCTCACAGGTGGGGAGCAAGGTTGGTAATGAATTGGTTTCCACTTGCATTGTTGCTCCTGCCAATCAGTACTGAGATGCAGAAAATCTCCCAAGCCCCTTAAATCAGGAAAGGCCACCTCTGACAGATTGAGATCCTAATGGAAATGAGGCAAATCATCTTTATCTCAAAGAAAAGCGGGGGCCCCTCTCTCTGGTAGCAGTGAGCTCTATCTCTCACTCTTTACTTTATTCTATTTTGTTTCATTTATCTATTTTTCAGTCTTTGAAACCAATCCTTACCTGTATTCCACTTGTTAGGAATACTATGGGTAATCTGGTATTTGTCCAACAGATGGCGATGGTAACCAGCATGTTCATGTGGCCGCCGTAGAGGACAATGCATAAAATAGGTAAACCCTCTCCTTCCCCCCCCTTCCCCTCAAAATTTGCAACATAGTTAATGGATATAGTTGAAATATATGTTGTGTGTGTCTGGTGTCTTGTGTATTAGGTATCAGGGATTGGTGGGGGTAGGACTAAGGTCAGCCAGCACATAGGGAGCACTAACAGTCTATTTACCAGAACTCCGATTGATTGTTTCCTTTCCACTAACGAGTGACGGACATGCGCCAATAGCATATAAAGGAGCGGCGCACGTCCCTCCCTCACCGTCCAGACGAAGCTACGTACCAACGTTGCGAAATGCGTTGACATCATACGGCGCCGGACGCCACTCCAACAACTCCCCGTTGCAGTGGGAGTTTGAAGAGAAGCTTGCAAAGATGATTGCACGAGCAGATTCGAGGCTCACATCCCTCTAATGCAGCCAGACCTGGTAGCCTGTTGAATATAACAGAGGCGGATCTCACGATCGAACACACGGCGTGGCTATTCTCTGTATATGTATCAGTAAAACAATAGACGCTGTCAGCTGCAAACCTGCAATTCAGGTGTCGGGAGTCAATTCCAGCCGCTTACCCCCAGACCTCTCCATTAAGAGCCTGGTAAGATTGTTCAATTTATTCCGCCAATAGCCCATATATCTGCTCATACCAGGAAGTCCACGGGCCATTAAAGAGCTGTTTTAATTCTATATGGCAGTGTGAATCTCATACATACCAACCCTGGTAATCTGTGGAGCCTAATATGCAGTAGTCAATGGCTATAAACACTGTATTCACAGAGAAATATAAGGGAACTTTGTTGCTCTTTCCATGCCTTTCAGGATACATAAGGCCGTGTACACACGGCAGAGAACCTCGACGGGCAGAACACATCGTTCCGCCCGTCGAGGTTCTCTGCCGGCCGTCGAAATCGGCGACCCGCCCGTCGGGAATGGCAACCGGCCATTCATCCAGGCGGGCCGTCGAGCAAATAGAGAGCGTGCTCTCTATTTCTGCTCGACGGGCTTCCCGACGGAATGCTCGCCGAGAGCGTACACACGGCCGAGGTCCTCGCTGGAATGCAGCTTCCAGCGAGGTTCTCGCTGGTTTCCAGCGAGAACCTCGGTCGTGTGTATGCCGCCTAAGGCCGCGTACACACGGCAGAGAACCTCGACGGGCAGAACACATCGTTCCGCCTGTCAAGGTTCTCTGCCGGCCGTCGAAATCGGTGACCCGCCCGTCGGGAATGGCAACCAGCCATTCATCCAGGCGGGCCGTCGAGCAAATAGAGAGCGTGCTCTCTATTTCTGCTCGACGGGATTCCCGACGGGATGCTCGCCGAGAGTGTACACACGGCCGAGGTCCTCGCTGGAATGCAGCTTCCAGCGAGGTTCTCGCTGGTTTCCAGCGAGAACCTCGGTCGTGTGTACGCCGCCTCAGACTGTCAACTCAGTGGATTCAGCGGAAACTACAAAGACCTCTGTATGTTAACTTTAAGAGCCTAAGAACTTTTTTGTGTCTACCTCTCTCATGCATATATCCACATGCTACATAGCATACTAATGAAAACAAAGAAAACTGTGCTAATATACAAAAAAAGTAAATAAAAATACTGGTGGACACTGCATTTTTTAGTCCACCAGGATAATTCACCATTCAACCACAGGGGGGTTTAAAACAGAAAGCGCACCATAGTGAAATTCCGTATGAAAATGTATTAAAAAAAAGCACATTCTACTTACAGAATAAACGATAAAATCATGCATATAAAAGCCGGCCGGCAAGCGATAGGGAATCTCCCCACGTGGTGACGTCACTCAGCGTCCCCCAGACGCATTTCGTCATCAACGGACGTTTTCAATGGGATGGGCTATCGCAGTGACTCACCATGTTAAATACCCCGCCCTCGTTGTGAATTGCAGAACGAGCGCAGCTCGGGCGCTATTTTTGAAGTGGTAAAAATGCCCTCAATAGACACTGTTCGTGAAAACAATACCGGTAGTAATGATTACAACCGGACATACAAGTGTTCAAAACTTGTTTAGTTAGTGAGGGAGGAAGGGGGAACTGGTATGAAACACAAGATTCAACCCTCCTACTTCCTATACTCGGAAGTGTGTATTGGGACGGAGCTAATCTAATACAAAAACTATTCCTCATATCCTCAGACTCCGGGACCGACATAGCCCAGGCGCCATCTTGGATATGGTGATTATGCCCTTAGTTATTATATACATTCGCTCTCTGACCAGAAATGGAGGAAGCGCTCTTATACCCTACGGGACTGTACTATCTACCCCCTAGAAGAAAACAATATTACAGACAACGCTAGTCTACAACGGGGATGTGCGTCTTGTATTAAAATACAGGACAAAGATGACTGGAGCGCCATCTTTGTTTGGGTTAAAAATGCCCTCTCTTAAACATTCTGACATGACTCTGTGCATTTCTAGATCATTGCATCCAGGCACAATGTAGATGTTTAGAGGTCTATATGACACTCAAAAGATCTCACTCATTTCAGATTTATTTGAATAATTAGACAACGCTGATCTGGCACAAGATCATGTGTCACGTACCCAAACAATCAAGATATAAGTATCTCCAATACGGATGGTCAAAACCGATTAAATTAATGCAAGTGGGACAGCATTGGACATCTACCCTGTGAAGAGGGATGGACCTCACCACTCCTTCAAAACTATATTTCTCCTAAAGAAAAATTACTAATATATGAACTAACATGGAACGTGTTTAGTGTTCTTTATGAGGTGAAATTAAAAATTATATAAAAAATATATCTATAAATAATTATATATGAATAATCACTTATAAATTGTATTCGCTATTAATATTAACTTCAATATATTTAATTTTTGCTACCTAAGTGCACTAAAATAATATAATATTAATAATAATAATAATAATAGACTATCCACACATGAGACATTAACCCAGAGCTGTATCCTGGCCTAGGCCAACAAGGCCCAGGCCTAGGGCAGCACATTGCAGGGGGGCAGCACGGAAAGAGTCTCCGCCGGCTTGCACTATTAGTGTAGCACTGTTAGTGTAGCGCCAGTCTTATGGGGCGGACTGGGCAGAGAGGCAAGCATTCCGCAACTGTAGGGGAGGCGGAGCTTCTAATTTTGACTGTCCTATCATCCTGGACCACAAACCTTCCTCACTGTGCTATATGTTTTCTGCTGTACCATTGGCATCGTTATATCTTTTTAGTCCTCTCCAAAAAATTATCAGAATTTTGGGCCTTAAGTAGAACTTTAGAAACACTTTTCTATTTAATTTTGGATAGAGTAAGGATAAGGTAAGGGCAGGTCTTTAACAGCAAGGGGTATGTCCTTGACAGGAAGGGGTGGGTCATATTTAAATTATGGGTGCACAAGTTTAGTCAGGCCTAGGGCAGCACAAAACCTAAATACATCCCTGCATTAACCCATGGATGGACAGATATGTGTAATAAAGTGATATATATGTGAGAAAACTAAGGTGATATTAATGTTGAATGCCAACAAAAAACTAAAAACTAATTAGGCCACGCCTCTGTTGGTGCATTTCACAACGAGTTCACAAAAAATATATATCATGCGTTATTGATAAATGCATGTACATCTGTCTCTATGTTTAAACCATGAGGGGTGTACGTTTTTAAACGGAATATCCAACTCATTTCCATCCGCAAGATTTCTCTCACTAGATGGCTACCCCTCCAATGGGGTTTAAACTTATCTATCCCCAGGAAGAGCGTATTCATTGGATCCCTATGATGTTTAAGCCTATAGTGTTTAGAGACTGAGTGGTCTTTAAATCCCGATAACATTTTAGTTATGTGTTCATTAACACGTACTTGGAAGGCCCTTTTAGTCTTTCCTACATATTGCAGGCCGCACGGACACTGCAATATGTACACCACACCTGTAGAGGAACATGTAATGCAGGGCTTAATTTTATGTTCCCTGCCCGTAGCTGTGGATGAAAAAACGGTCACCCGTCTCTGTACATTTGAATTTAAACTACACACCCTACACCTTCCACATTTGTAGTAACCAGTTAGTTGGTTAAAAAAAACGAAGGTCACTCCGGGGTGGATCTATAATATTGGTCGCTACTTGGTTCCTTATAGATTGAACACCTCTGAACACTACCCAAGGTTTAGGGGGCAGTACTTCTTTCAATAGTGGATCATTTCTGGCTATGTGCCAATGTTTGTTGACGAGATGAGAAATTGCCCTATCTTGTATTGAGTAGGTGGTGATAAAGGGCACCCATTCGGGGAATTTTCTTCCCTCATCAAAAGTCTTCTCCTGGAGAAGATCCTCTCTCCTGGTGTTGAGTGCTTCATTTACAGATCTCTTTAGGGTTTCTTCAGTATAGCCCTTCTCCAGAAACCGCTCTGTCAAGATCTCGGTCTGGGATAAGAACTGGCATGGGTCAGAACAGTTTCTCCTCAGACGGAGATACTGACTCTTAGAATGGCTCTGAGCCATGGCTCATGGTGACAGCTGTCTGTCAGAATAAAGGAATTGCGGTCTGTTCCTTTAAAATAAGTGGAGGTAATGAACTTACCTCCTTTGACCTCAATCCTCAAATCCAAATAATGGACTTCCATCTGGCTGGCCTCATACTGTAATTGAATCCCTCGTTGATTTTTGTTCAAGGACTCGATGAATGAGGCCAAATCCTGCTGATCACCAGACCATAGGAGGAGGATGTCATCGATATATATGTAGCCCACAGGGTTATCTGGGGTCTAGCCACAGAATCGATTACATCCTCCTCCCACTTGGCCATAAAGAGATTGGCCAAGCTGGGGGCATATTTGGCCCCCATGGCAACTTCTGTATCTTGTGAATAGAAGTTGTTAGCAAACCAAAAGTAGTTTGATGCAGCTGCAAATTTGAGTAGGGACATAATGAAATCAATTTGATCCGCTTTTAATCCAGAGTCTTTAACCAAATAATACTGTACTGCCTCAAAACCCAAAACATGAGGGATAATTGTATAGAGGGATGATACGTCTATAGTGACCATCCACATATCCATGGTGGGAGAGCAGCCTGAAAGAATGTTGATAATGTGTCTGGAGTCTTTAACATATGAGGGGATCTTTTTGACAAGGGGTTGTAGATAAAAGAGAGCCATACTAAATGGGATATAGCCTATTTAGAAACATACGTAACACATGGTATGGTCCCCAGAAGCTTGAGGTGGGAGGTATCACCTCAGAAAGGGGATTCTGACCTGCAAGATTGGTTTAAATACTTTAATACTGCAGGAGTATCCTTTTTTACGCTTCTTGATTGAAAGAAAGACTCTCAAACTAAATAAAATCGATGAAGAGGTTAAAACTATTAAAGAAAAACTTGACCCCTCTAAAGAGACAGGTGACTATAAAGATAGATCCCAGAATCTCCTTAATCTGCTTGAAAAAGAAGACAAGGAACAAAGAGCAAAAAAGAAAAAGAAATTTAATAGAGATCTGGAGGATTATCAGAGCAGTATGGTGTTCAATTGGCATAGGAAACTAATAGAGGAACAAAATAGAGCTAACCCCAATGAAATAGAGGTTACTAATTCTCCAATCCCTACTTTACCTTCGACTCATCAGGGTCAGGGCCCCTCAGGGCCTAGAAGAAGCTTCTCCAATATTAAAACAGGAGGGCCACAGGCCAGACATTCCCCCCGCAGGGGTGTGGGTAGTTTTAGGGGATCCCATGGTAGAGGTCAGGGACGTTTTCCTTCCACCTATAGCAACTACTCTGGACCTTCCCAGGGAAGTGGGCCCCACTCTGGGACTTCTAATTATGCGACTCCTCAATATGTGGGACCATGGAATCAGGCACCGCCTCTGAGCCAATTTGGACAGGCACCATCAAGGGATTGGAATCAGGTGGGCCAATGGAATCAGGGTCCCCATGCTAACATCAAGGATAGCTGGAGACCAGTTCGTCAAGGGGATGGGAATCAGCCATCTCCCTCATATTTCCACCAGGGAAGTGGCCCCAGATGGGAGTATAGCGTACCAACGTCTAATACTTTCTTTCCTTTAAAAGATAAGTTAGGCCCAGAGGGACAACAGGCCCCATTGGGTTCTGGGTACCCCACAGCAAATGCAAACGCTTGGTTTGCCCCTCCCCCTTGTCCACCTCAGGATGGTTCAAGCTTCCAGGAGGTCCCCCGGCCCCCAATGGTTCTGCACATTGGGATTTTCACAGGCCAAATCAGGGCACCAAGAGGCAAGGAGAAAGAGGAGAGGGTGTAGAGGGGGGAGGCGGTGTAGGGCATCCAAAGCGTACAAAAACGTGAAAGGAAAAGGAATTTTCAATTTAAGTTCCAAACCATTGTCCAATTCAGAAAAAGCTCTTTTGGACAAAGGACTTAAATTTGCACCACCAAAGGTTTTGAACAAATTTGACACATATATGGACATCCACAGATTCATCAGGAAATTAAATATTAAGCGTTATATGATTGGGAATTAATTTTCAAATCCTGTACCTAGTAATGGCTATACACATTCAGGGTTAGCCAATGCTTCCTTATTCAACCCTCCGGGGAGGTTGGCACCATCTCTTAAAATCCTATTGAGATGTATTAATTAGAGACCTAGAGGACATTGAAATAAAAAAGGAAAAATTAAATAAGACCCTTCAGGAGGGCCTAGATACACTATGTAATAATAAGGAACTGGTAATCAGACCAGCAGATAAGGGGGGGGGGGGGATTGTGATTTTGGATAGAGGGGACTATTTGATAGAAATGCATAAAATTATAGATGATTCAAAAACCTATACTATGCTAGGAAGTGACCCTAAGATCAGGTTTATAAAAGACCTAGAACTACTTCTTCACACAGGGCACTATGAAGGTTTTTTGTCCCTAAGAGAAAAACTTTACCTCCTACCGAAAGCTCCACGGACCCCTACAATATATTACTTACTGAAACTGCATAAAGATCCGGTCTGCCGGGCATTTTTACCACTTCAAAAATGGCGCCCGAGCCGCGCTCGTTCTGCAATTCATAACTAGGGCGGGGTATTTAACATGGTGAGTCACTGCGATAGCCCATCCCATTGAAAACGTCCGTTGATGACGAAACGCGTCTGGTGGACTCTGAGTGACGTCACCACATGGGGAGATTCCCTATCGCTTGCCGGCCAGCTTTTATATGCATGATTTTATCGTTTATTCTGTAAGTAGAATGTGATTTTTTTGAATACATTTTCATACGGAATTTCACTATGGTGCGCTTTCTGTTTTAAACCCCCCTGTGGTTGAATGGTGAATTACACCCAATTAATATCCTGGTGGACTGAAAACTGCAGTGTCCCTTTCTGCCTTTTCCGGGGGATCGTGGCTTACAGCTGTCTTGTGGATACCAAGGCCGTGGCTGAGCTATAGCCAATTGCTCCTTCTGAGCTTGCTTCTGGTAAGCAGCCATTTCTAACATCGGTGAAGGGATCACTTTCAAGCTTATGTTTGTCACTGCGGTGGTGTGCTACTGTGGATATTTTCATATATGCAGCATATACAACATTGGAGGCATTCAGAATCACATGTTGGACTTATTTGTGTTGAAAACTGCTTTATTGACTGTTTTTTAATCTTATATTTATTTTTGTGGCGCAGCTTTACATAGCATACTAGTTTTGCAACTTCTATCTTCTCCCGCAGGGGTACTCCTGCTGTTAATTCCCCACCATATAATAACAAAAAACTTTTCTTTTTTGTCGGCACCATACACGGTAATTACCGACAGGAATTTTCAGCAGAAGTGACCCACTAGGCGTCCGGATCGCCTCAGTTACATGTTTTTCATGTTTGTTATATGTCTGTGTTTTTTATGTGTTGTCCTGTTGCACGTTATATGAACTAGGTTCATTAGTGCAGTACTGGCTGGCCGCTGCAAGTAGGCTCTTATTTGAGCGTTTTTTAGCATACATTAGGAAACATTAATTTTCTATATCCCGATCATTTGTATATTTGTATTATCTTTTGATTAAAACCTTTTGTCTATATTATTGTCCATCACTGCCTTAGTAGCTCCTTGGTTGTCCTCAGGGATACTCTTTCTTGGTCTCCCCGTGGGATAACATCTCTCTTTTTCGTATGCCCCTCTCTCTGGTAGCAGTAAGCTGAAAGGGGAAACCCCACCGATATGTGGCTCATGCAAGTTTGAGAGCCTTGAAGAGGGTGCATACAGCTTTGCGAAGTGCCAAAGTCTAGAACAAAAGATCAGGAAACAAGTAAAGTGTTGTCTCTTCAAAGTCCAGGTGAGACCTCTTCTGCATTCCTCTCATGATGGTGTTTTTATCCTGACAATTAATTTGTTTGCAAATCACATCTGTTGGTTTAATCACATCAGGATTCTGAGGTGCCAATGCTTTATGAGCATTCTCAATTTCAATGGAATGTTGAAGGGGTCTATCTAGTGCTTTATTAAACATGGTAAGCAAAGTTGAAATCAAGTCCATGGTATTTACCGCCTCCGACAAGAGTTGTGCACTGATATTTGCTTAACTCAATCACAAGGAATCGCACACTGATCCCACACATGGTCCACCCTTTTCGCTGGGACGTCAGTCATCCATAGTATTTGGATCATGCTGTGACCACCGTGTTGTGCTTTGGGTGCTGTTCTCCATCCCTAGAGGGTTACCCCGTCTCAACCCTGTGGGAGACATCATGCCTGTAACCCCCGGTTTCTTTGGCGGATACCGGACTTGGGCTTGAGGCTGTGCATATATTACGTCACAGCACTCCTGATGAATGGCTGTAATGCCAAGAAACACGTTGAGTGCCACTAGATGCCAACAGTTACTTGTCTCTATTACATATGTTTTTCAATCGATTTATTTTATCGTGTATATTTGCCATGTCTATTTTCAAATTGTATTGCACGTTATGAGCAGCATATTTAGTGTAAGTCTTGTGACTACCTATATTTGATACAAAATATCTGATATGAATTCTAGATTGTAATAAATAAATCATGTACTGTAACTTAATTTCTGTTATTCTTACCTGACATGGTGGTCCCTCATTTAAAGTCCCACAAATTATTCCTTCCTACCTACCAAATTAGGGATGAAAGCCGCCATGTGTTTTATATAGCGTGTGTGTCAGGTCACATTCATTTACTTGTATGCTGATAGTTTTCCTTCAGTTTCTGTTCTCATAGTCATCAAGTTGTGATAAAAGCACCTCAATATTGTGATCCTGTTCTTCCAGTCTAGCTTGTATTGTTTGCAGTGCAGAAGTGGTCTCAAGTGATTCTACCCTGGCCCCCATCTGTGATGTTTCTGCTTTAAGTTCCAGAAAACCTGTTTTGTATGTGTCCTTTATTGCTCCAAGAATACTGCCAGGTCTGCCTTTGTTGGGACATCTTTGAGATATTGGTGCAGGTCCCAGGGGACCCCCCCCCCCGTGATGAAGTGCAGATCCAGTCCCTGAGGGGTCCCCCGTGCATGGCAGAGAAGGAGACATAGGGAGAAATGACTCAACCTATGCAGAAGCTTCCATCTGTGTGTCTTCTTGCAGTAGTGTTGAGACATTACCAGACAAGAAGGGATGGAGAAGGTCTGCCATATTAGACCCAGCCGAGTCCAGCAGTCTTTAGTCTATCAGGTATGCTGTTGCTCCCCCTTTCTTTACTCTAATAGATTCAGCAGGAGTGTCTGGCTCTCCCTTTCTCCGCAGCATGACAACTAAGCTGGGCAGGTGGTAGACAGGCTGATTGAGTTGTTGTGGAACTGATGAGCAGCAGGAACTAGAAAGTTCAGCAGTCGCTCAGGATGGCAGATTCTAATGTAATCCCTCCAGCTCTTGCACCTGTTTATCCTTTATGGATCCAGCCATAGTTTCACATTTCCACTATGGGCCAGATTCAGGATGGAGAGCGTATCTTTTTGCTGGCGTAGCGTATCCTATTTACGCTACGCCTCCGCAACCTATACAGGCAAGTGCTGTATTTACAAAGCACTTGCTCCGTAAGTTGCGGCGGCATAGCGTAAATGGGCCGGCGTATCCGCACGTAATTCAAATTGGGCAGGTAGGGAGTAGTGTTGCTCACGAATATTCGCATTGCGAATATTCGCTACGAATATTGCATATTCGAGTATTCGCGAATATCTCGAATATCGCGGCGAATATTCGCTATTGCGAATATTCGTATTTTTCAAATTTCGCAATAAATTTCGCAATGAATTTCGCAAAAAAAAATCGCAATCAATTTCGCATTCGCGAATTTCGCATTCGCGAATTTCGCAATAGCGAAAATTCGCAATTTTTTTTTTTTTTTTTATAAAATATCACGAATATTCGATATTAACGAATATTCGCGACCGCATATGTGAAATTTCGCTTTTTTTTTTTTTTTATAAAATACACTGAATATTCGTAAATATCGAATATTCGTGATATTTTATAAAAAAAAAAAAAAAAAAAAACGAGAAATTTCGCATTAGCGAAAATTCGCATTGGCGAAAATTCGCAATTTTTTTTTTTTTTTTATAAAATATCACGAATATTCGATATTAACGAATATTCGCGAATATTCTTCAAAATATTCGCGAAATATCGCGAAATCGAATATGGCGTATTCCGCTCATCACTAGTAGGGAGCGTGTTGTATGTAAACTAATCGTGACCCGGCGTAAATGACGCGCTGAACGAACTGCACATGCGCCGGCCGTGAACGTATCCCAGTGCGCATGCTCCAAATCACGTCGCAAATAGTCAATGAAAACTACATGAACGTAACTTACGCCCAGCCCTATTCTGAATCGGCTTACGCAAAACTACGTAAACGACGTACAATACGACGCTGTCCTGACGTCCATACTTAAAGCGGGGGGTTCACCCTAAAACAATTATATGGCATCCCATCCAGCATACTGGCGTCAACTACAGTATGCTGTTTTTTTTATTTTTTATCTCTGTACCTACGGTCTAATCGCTAATTCTATTTTTTTCCTCCCGTGCGGCTATGGCGCGGCTATGGAGCGTCACGCCCTCCGACAATAGCCGAAATAGGACTCGGGTATATACGGCGCCTGCGCAGTCAGCTCCTAGGTCTGTGCACAGGCGCCGTATAGCGCCGTGAATAGTCCAGCTATTTTCGGAAGGCGTGACGTGCCATAGCCGCACGTCAATCATGTAGGAATGCCTACTCTCCGCGGGTTGAAGAAAATAGAATTAATGATTAAACCGTACGTACAGCGATAAAAAACAAAACAAAAAAAACAGCATACTGTAGCTGACAACAGTATGCTGGATGGGATGGCACATACATGTTGTTTAGGGTGAACCCCGCTTTAACATTGCCTGCGCCTTCTATAGCAGGGGTAACTTTAACGCCGGACGTAAGCCTAACGTAAACGGCGTAGCAGCCGCGAGTACGTTCGTGAATCGGTGTATCTCCCTAATTTACATATTCAACGCGTAAATCGACGGAAGCCCCACCTAGCGGCCAGTGTAAATATGCAACTAAGATACGACGGCGTAATAGACTTACGCCGCTCATATCTTAGCTAAATCCCGGCATTTCTGATTCATTGAATCAGGCGCCGGGATAAGACGGCGCACATTGAGACTTACGACGGCGTATCTGTAAATACGCCGTCGTAAGTCTACCTGAATCTGGCCCTATGTGTCTATTCACAAGGCTATAACTCTGTAATTAGTTATGGTACAGAATTGATATTTAGGATAGATAGATAGATAAACACTATTTAACAGCTGCAGCTCTCTCACACAGATATCTGTCTGGGAACTGAGGTGAACCGACAGCTACAGAATGATTACTGTGAGTGGCTGTCACCGTGATCATTCAGTGAGTAAGGCCTCTGATTGGGAGCTCTGTTTTCTTCAAACACCAGGTTGCAAGCAGGAGAGAGGAGACCATGCAGGCAGTCTTCTGGGCGTACAGGAGCCGCCTTGTGTACAGTGGAGGAACTTGTTTTGGGGGTGTCTAACATTAACTAGTTAATATTCATAATCTGCTCACAGAAGCACACTAGCAGAATTCCCTGGTTGTAAACCTTTTTTTTTTTAATAACAAACAACAAACATTCCTATACAGTACTTACCTGCTCTGTGCAATAGTTTGCATTCTATTCATTAAGATAAAAAAAAAGAACTTCTGTCTGCAGCAGCCCCCCTAAAACTTACCTGAACTCCACCTGAATCCAGAAATGTTGCAAGAGAAACTTGTCTGCCAAGGACTCTCCCTCCTTATTGGCTGAGACAGCAGCAAAGTGCCATTGGCTCCCATTGCTGCCAATCAAAGTCAGTTAGCCAATAAGGAGAGAGAGGTGGAGCCAGGCCACAGCTCCATATCTGAATGTACACAGGAAGCTGTGGCTCATCTTGGGTGACCTCATAGCAAGCTCCTTTCTGTGGGGCACTCAACAAGAGGGAGGGGTCAGGAGCGCTGACGAGGGACCCGAGAAGAGGAGGGTCTGGGTCTCTCTGTACAAAAACACTGCACAGAGCAAGTAAGTATGACAATGCTAAACTTCAGAGTTTATACTTAACCACTTAAGACCCGGACCAATATGCTGCCAAATGACCAAAGGGGTTTTTGAGATTCGGCACTGCGTCGATTTAACAGACAATTGCGTGGTCCTGCGACGTGGCTCCCAAACAAAATTTGCATCCTTTTCTTTCCACAAATAGAGCTTTATTTTGGTGGTATTTGATCGCCTCTGCGATTTTAATTTTTTGCGCTATATACAAAAACAGAGCGACATTTTTGAAAAAAAAACAATATTTTTTACTTTTTGTTATAAGAAAAATCAATAAACAAAATTTTAGTCAAACATTTAGGCCAAAATGTATTTAGCCACATGTCTTTAGTAAAAGAAAATCGCAATAAAAAAAAATAGCTACCTAGCGGGAACAGCGACACTAATACAGCCATCAGAAAAATGATCGCTTAGTGACGCTGGCAATAGGGAGTGAAAGGGTTAACTAGGGCAGTGATCAAGGGGTTAAAAATTTATTAGGGGGTGTACAGGGCTACCCTGAACCTAACACTAACTGACTTTTACACTGCCTGTCACACTGACACTAAATACAGTAATCATACATGTATGATTACTGCATTCAGTGACACTGTGACAGGGGGAGGGGGGGCGATCGGGGGGTTAAATGTGCCTGTGTGTAGTGTAGGGTTGGTGCAGGAGTTACTGTGTTGTGATCTCTCCTCAGCAGTGGTTGAAAAAAACGCAGAGGGAGAGATCACATCGCTTCCTCCTTCCTGTGTTTACACAGGAGGAGGAAGTGACAGTGCGGGCAGGCGCGCGCATTGGCTGGGAGCGATCCGGAGGGGGCGGACAAAAATGAATAGCCGCCCCCTCTTGTCGGATCACTCCTGAAGCCACGCAGACCGCCGCATGTACGGGAGGGGGGGTCCGATCGGACCCCTGATCCCCCCCAAGGCACCAACGTATATATATAAGTTGATGTGCCTGTCGGTGCCATTCTGCCGACGTAAATGTACATGCGGCGGTCCTTAAGTGGTTAAAGGAAACTTTTACTGAGGAAAACACCTAGATCTGTTAAGCTGCTTCTGAAATTCTAGTTTTCTGTCTGTCTCTTGATCTAAAACATTGTGCCACTGACCTGGATCATGGGAGTAAAGTTGAAACTCCTGATCTGTTTACTTGTTCTAGGTCAGCAACAAAGTGCTAAAGCCAATTGATCAGCATGACAAGCAGGCAAATTGCATTTTCAGATAATAAGGTCTTCTTTCTTCAACAATACTTTTAACCTTTCTAACGCTTTAGGTTACAATAAGCTAAGCTTTACCATGCCATAAAATTTGCATCCCAGTGCTTACAGTGACAATATCATGGCTCTGAAAAGAAGTATGATATATGTAAAATGAACAAAGAAGAACTTTGAAACTTCTGCCTGTATTGAGTTAATATTACGTACCACATGTTACATCCAATCGTGGTTGTTTGCATGTGCTCATATACAACGTTATTGAACATACAAGAGCAGCTGTCCATGGGAACACATCCTCCTATTCCATCAGCTAACAGGTTGTCTGGACAAACACAACCCGACACACATTCAACGCTATACTGTTAGATAAAATAAATAGACATTTGGACACAGATGAATTGTTAGTTCAGCATAAAACTGTCAAAAACAAAAATGCAGAAGAATATGGAAAAAAAAAACTTTGCACTCAAAATTAATCTGAAAACCCAATACAATTCAGTGAAAAGAACGAAAATAGAACCAGAGAAGACCATACAAGTTTTAGAACGCAGTCATGTGGTAAAAATTGGTCAATGATGTGACAAGCATACTCTCCCCTTCTGTGAAGGGCAGGAATGTTCTGACTGCAGCTGTCAGTGCTACTTTTCAGTGCTGTTGCACTTTAAATGACAATTGCACGGTCATGCAACACTGTACCCAAATGAAATCTTTGTTTTTTTCCCCAACAAATAGAGATTTATTTTGGTGGTATTTGATAATCTCTGCGGTTTTTATTTTTGTGCGCTATAAACAAAAGAAGAGCAACAATTTTGAAAAAAAAAACACAATATTTTTTACTTTTTGATTTAATAAATATCACAATTAAAAAAAAAAAAAAGTTTTTCCTCAGTTTAGACAGATACATATTCTTCTACATATTTTTGGTAAAAAAAAAAATTGCAATATATTGATTGGTTTACACACAAGTTATAGCGTCTACAAAATAGGGGATAGATTTATGGCATTTTTTTTTTTTACTAGGCGACTTGCGATTTTTATTGGCGGACACTTTTGACACGTTTTTGGGACCATTTGGGATCAGTGCTATAAAACTGCACTGATTACTGTGTACATGTGACTGGCAGGGAAGGGGTTAACACTAGGGGGTGCTGAATTGGGTTAATATGTTCCTTAATGTGTGATTCTAACTGTAGGGGGAGGGAACTGACAAGGGGAGGCGACCAATGTGTGTTCCTCTGTACTGGGAAGACAAATCAGTCTCCTCACCGCTGACAGGAGGTGGATCTGTGTGTTCCTCCCCCCTAGAGGGCCGGGAATGAAGGACATAATATGACGTCAAGGGTCAAGTTCGGGTCCCGAACCCAGACTTTTTTCTGAAGTTCGGCCAAACCCGCCAAACCCGAACATCCAGGTGTCCGCTCAACTCTACTCTTTAGTATTTAGTAAAAACAAATGAGTGTGGACAGTAACACGTTTTGATAAAGGTAGAAACATAAATTATTCATACTGACAGATTTTCACTCATAGAAATATATCTAAGAAGGTGATAGATACATCAGAGATATTATCCTACCCAATGTAAAATGTATATTATACTCACGCAGTCAATATCTAATCTTTGACAGCTTTCTAAACATTCAATCCCAGTGGTGCCAGGAGGTTCCAAAGAGCAATTAAAGTAGACCATGGGTGGTTTACAATCTGAAAGTTAAAGGAGTTGTAAATAAAATAAAAATGTTATGCTGAAATGACTGTTTACAAGGTATAGAGACATAATAGTTAAAGGGGAGTTCCACCCACAATTTCACTTTTTAAATATAAATACCCCTGTAATACACAAGCTTAATGTATTCTAGTAAAGTTAGTCTGTAAACTAAGGTCTGTTTTGTTAGGTTGTTACAGCATTTAGATAGTTTATAATCTAGAAATACTGTAGACCGTGGCCATCTTAAGTGTGGGCATCATGAAGCCAGACTGTATGACTTCCTGGATTTCAGCTTTGCATATCTCGCACATGCTCAGTGCTGCACAAGCAATGTAATAGGTTTCAGTCAGGTTTGCAAGGACTACTGGGAAACATGATGCCTATCCCAGAAACCCTTGCAAATAGCCTTGTGACTTACCTACAAAATAAAGGTATTTACAAGCAACAAAATAAATACAAATTGTCCATTCTGAACACTATGGGCCAGATTCAGGTACATCTGCGCATTATTGGATCGGCGTAGCGCACCGCCTTTACGTTAGACTTGCGCAATGTAGCCGCGTAATCACCCTATTCTCGTAGCTTTTATGCAGAAAATTGCGCATGCGTAACGTTATTTCAGAGGCGTAAGGCGGAGTAATACAAATTGGGAAGGACGTGGGCATGTTACATTGAAATGAGCCGTGACCCCATGCAAATGAAGGGCCGGCCGGCTCGTGCATGTGCGCTTGAAGGAGACCATGGTCAGCACCTCTGTGCGCATGCTCACAACTCGGGAACGGCGCAATCAGTGAAATTGGAAATGGACTAAGGACTACGCAGACAGCATAAATAGACAGACACAAATGCACTTCCATTGCAAAAGTACATCCCTTTGTCCCTTCCCATTTAACAAAGTGCTTTTGTCCCGTTGTTAGTTGCGTTGTGTTTTGTATTTGTCAGATTAGTGTACTGTGTGATCAAGTGTTTGTTAGTAGATCTTTGAAAGTGTTTTTTGATAAGTGTTTAAGAGACTGTTTGTTTGATATATTTCTGCTTGTTTGTTTTCTTGCTTAATTGTCGCTGTTTGTCTTTGTGACTGATTTTTGCTGAGTGCTTGTGTGATTTTTTGGGTGTTAGTTTTCTCTTTGTGTGTGTTCTTGCTTGATTGGTAGTGCTTGTTTTTGTGACTGATTTTTGTTGACTGGGAGTGAGTTTTTGTATGAGTATGACAGAGAGAAAGAGAAAACAAAATTTCACTTTGGGGGAGAAACGAATTCTTGCCCGGGCCATTAGCGATTATGGGCGTTTCCTCCACGGCCCGGACAGTGCCAACACCACCCCGGCCAGGAGGAGGGAGATTTTGGACATCATCACTGAGCAGGTAAATTCAGCGGGGGAGGGGGAGACACGGAACCGGTCTGGGATTGATAAAAAGATTAATGACCTCCGGTGTCTGGTCAAAAAGAAGCTGGCCAAAATGCTTGCCCATGCCAGGGGCACAGCAGGGGGCCCACCATGCCATGTTAGGCTGACAGCGGAGGAGCGTGCGGTGGCCCTGACCTTTCATCGGCATGAAGTGGAGGGCCTGCCCGGCTTTGACTCAAGTCCGGAGCCCGTGGTGCCAGGTATTTTTTTTTTTTATATCAGGTGTGTAGCATGTGTGGGGGAGGGGGTGAAAGGGAATATGTGGCAAGTGTGTGGATCCTCCAACCTGTGAAAGTTTTCTGTCATCCACAGATGTGCAGGAGGGTGCAGGGCCATCTGGCCTGACCGCACCATCCCCAGGACAGCAGCCTAATGAGGCCCCCCCGACAAGGCCGGAGTCCGCAGAGGAGGTTGAAGAGGAGGAGGAGGAGGTTGAGGAGGAGGAGTTTGAGGAGGAGTCCATGTCAGGCACTGGCCTATTGTTGTTGGAGGACCGTTCCCCTCTGGCTGGCAGCAGCCAGCCCTCCCTAAGAGGGAACCCCCCCCCTCCTCCCCCAACATGGCTCCTCTCCCAAGGGCCTCCCCTTCTCCCCGGCCACAAGCATCAGCTGGAGGCAGGAAGGCGACCCAGAAGACCAGGGGGGTGGCCGATCTCCTGCCCGCCACTCTGAGAAGGGACCAGTTTCTCCAGACCCGCCATCTGGGACAGGTCAGCCAGACATTGGTGCGGATGGAGGAGAGCCTGTCCTTCATCAAGGATACGCTGGGGAACCTGGACTGCCACTCCCGGGCTTTCACAAACTGCCTTAACGACCTGCAGACTACATCAGCAGGCATTGGGCAGGATGTGAGGCCCCTCACCCAGGCTATCCAGGCCAACACGGCAACACTAGGTGGTGCCCTGGACAGAATAGCCGTGGCCTTGGAGGAAAGGCCGCCAGGTGGGCAGAGATCAGGGGCTGCTCCTCCTTCCCGGTTTTCCCCCTCCCCATGAGTCTCCCCTGAGGATCTGGGGGCGTGGCCGGGGGCGCCCCAGGCGTGGCTCACGTCAAGGGCACTAATTTGTTTTTCCCCCTTTTTTTTTTTTGCTGGAAATTTTTTGATTTTGCTGGTCATTTTTTTTGGGGGGGTTGTGAATGCTGTTTGAATGTGGGGGTGACATTCCTGCCGGAAAAGGGGTGTCACCCTCAATTTTGGTGGAGAAGGGTTCCCCAGGACCAGGGAGAAGTGATCCCCAGGTCCGTGTGAATGGTGTATGAATGTACAATGACATAATTGGAGCCTTGGCGTGGCGTGGCGTTGCTGCTCACAAGTCCTGCATGGTGGACTGGTGCCAATCCAATTTGATGAGGATGTGGGATGTGTGTGCTAGGGACCACAGTGGTGTGCATGCATGCATTCTCATTGTGCCATGATTAATGTGTGTGTTTAACGTGCAAAGATGCCCAAAGTGAGCTGTCTCCTGGCTGCTCTTCCCTCAGAAGACGGGGGACCCTCGGTTAGGGGGGGATTGTCTGGGTCAGGGGTCAGGTCATCAAGTAGGTCAATCTGCAGGCCCTTTCTTACTGCAAAGTTGTGCAGCATGCAACATGCACCGATGATCTGGCACACGAAGTTTGGGGTATACAAGAGGGTCCCCCCAGATTTATCCAGGCATCGGAAACGTGACTTCAGGAGGCCAAAGGTGCGCTCCACCACTGCACGTGTTTGGGCATGTGCTTGATTGTATCTTTCCTCTCCTGGGGTTTGGGGGTTCCGGATAGGAGTCATGAGATGGGGTCCCAGTGCATATGCAGAGTCACCTGTAAGGGAAAAGACAGGAGGATGTTAGTCATGCATGTGCCCCTTGTGATGTGTGCATCATGGGGGGGTACAGTCATGCCTGCCACCCATGTCACTCACCAACCAGCCAGGTGGCCCCATACACGTTCTGATCGAATTCCATTCGGATGTGGCTCTGATTGTATATGTAGCTGTCATGGCTGGATCCGGGGTGTTTGGCACGGACGTGCCATATGAGGCCTTGGGCATCGACTATCACCTGTACGTTGATGGAATGCCAATGCTTCCGATTGCGGTACATGTGCTCTGTCTCATGGGGGGGCTGGAGTGCCACATGTGTGCAATCAATGGCCCCGATGATGCGTGGGAATCTGGCAATTTATTTTCGAAATCTGTCATTGCCTTCAGCCGCAGCTCCTCAGTGGTGGGTTTGATGATTTGGTTGGCCATGCTTCTTAGGATTGCTGGGACAACCTGGTGCACACATCTGCTCATGGAGAATTGTGACATCCCAGCCACCACTCCACTTGTATGCTAAAAAGAGCCACTGGCAAGGACATGGAGTGTTGCCATGACCTTGACCAGTGGCTGCACTGCATGTGAGTGTTGTGTTGGGCTGGTGATGTCCTCCTGCAGGTTTGTGGTTAATTCCATGATGGCATGAGGGGTGAATCTGAAGATGCGATACACCTCAGAATCACTCATGCCAAACAGGTCTATGCGTGTGCGGTATATCCTCTCCCGTGCCATCCTCTGTGCCCTCCTCCTTCTTTGCTCATCTAAAGTCAGTAGTATAGCTATGCGCGACGATGCCCCTGGCATGTTGGCATACAAATTGTTGTGCAACACGTGTGACTGCTGAGCTCCTCACTAACAGTGTTGCTTTATCTAACATGTAGATGTTTTTTCTCTTTTTAGACCAGCTTTTATATGGTCTAATTTTAGACAGGACATTTTGCTGTTGCGCACACTGCGTAGCCTGCGCTGCCCCAACGTTCTTTTGTGGATCCCCGTAAGTCCCTCATTAGCATATTTGACTAGCAAATCAATGGTCTGTCTAGCGCAGTTTTGCGCGGACGGATGCGCCTGTCTAACGAAATTACGCTGGACAAAAAAAAGTAGATTTCTTGCGTATCTCGTTTTGGGGATGCCGTGCATCGAAACGCACGCGCACATTTAGACTTACGCATGCACATCTCCTGTTGCGCAGCCGTAATCGCTCTGTGAATCTGGGCCTATGAGATTAGGGCATGCAGCACAGACAAACATAAAAAAAAAAGGTGGAAGTCCACTTTAACTGATTCCTTTTAAAAACGATTAAAAATAAATAGGGATCAATCATATAATGTACCTGTAGTTTCTAGTTTCGTTTTTGCATGTTGTTTCCTGTCTCTCTGATGTACAGAGCATACAGAGCAGTGATGGTTTGGAAAACGAAACTGGGGTTTTAGACACACAGTAATCACACCTCCTTGAAGTTAGTGACCACAGAGAGAAAGCTGCCAGCACTGTGGTTATCAGGAAACAGACAACAGGAAGTGTGGAGATCAGAGAAGAATTACAGCAACTTGAGAGCAAAAACGAACAATAAGGACATTAAAACAGCACTGCATTAGGGTAAAGGAAGCTATTAAGATAAAAAAAAAAAAAAAAAAAAAAAACATTTTCCTGTACAAACCCTTTAAGGTAAGAGAGGCACATCAGGACTACTATGTTTTCCTTATTGATTAGCAAAGGTTTTTTTTGTTTACTATAATTAAATTATTATTTTTTCAGATGTAAAAATCAAAGAGGTTACAGTGATATGGGCTAAAATAAATCAAAGTATCCTCCAATACAATAGTGCAATGTACAACAGAGCTTTAGAGCCACTGTAGGTAGCTGCATAATTGCAAGTCAGTGCCATCAGAAATCAAAAGAACGTTGGGTTTATTCTTCATTTAAAGTGTATCTATATCAAAAACGTTTTTTTTCCTCAGCTTTGTAGAGTGGAGAAGGAATAAAACTCTTGTCAGGTTTTACTGCCATTGGAAGCTCCAATGTAGACTTGTTTACTTCCTGTCTGGTTTAAAGGTTATCCTCAAGCTAGGAAGAAAGGGGGGGATCTCTCTAATAGCAACACAGACAGAGATAAAAGGTGTTTTTTTTTTTGTTTTTTTTTAAGTAGTGGAACTTCTGTCAGCTTTTATTTTTGCCTGTTTTTGTGTTGCAGATTTACCCATATTTATGGACTTGAAAAGGTTATCCTCAAGACAGGAAGAAAGACAAAATCTCTCTAACAGTCCTGGAAAGCAATAAAACCTGACTGCAGTTCTGATTTTTTCTCATTCCACCAAAGTACAAGATCTGTTTTGGGTTTAGATGAGCTATTTATTCCAAACTGCATACGGCTGTTTCAGGCTATAAACCTATTGTCATTGGAGTGAGAAATGCAGATATCTTCTGGTTATAGAATTTTTAACGGTCACCACTGTTACGACCTTCCATCAACCCAAGACAAGACAGCTTATGCGATACTCTGACAATCTCTGTAGACACGATCCATTCCGTTCCCCAGAATTAAGACGAGACAAGCTCTGTTCTCTCTAGTTTCAAATGAATGAAGCCTTCAATGGTACACTCTCAGGCCCAGATTCACAGAGCGATTACGCCTGCGTAACAGGAGATGTGTGTGCGTAAGTCTAAATGTGCGCGTGCGTTTCGATGCACGGCATCCCCAAAACGAGATACGCAAAAAATCTACTTTTTTTTGTCCAGCGTAATTTCGTTAGACAGGCGCATCCGTCCGCGCAAAACTGCGCTAGACAGACCATTGATTTGCTAGTCAAATATGCTAATGAGGGACTTACGGGGATCCACAAAAGAACGTTGGGGCAGCGCAGGCGACGCAGTGTGCGCAACAGCAAAATGTCCTGTCTAAAATTAGACCATATAAAAGCTGGTCTAAAAAGAGAAAAATCGTCTACATGTCAGATAAAGCAACACTGTTAGTGAGGAGCTCAGCAGTAACACGTGTTGCCCAACAAACTGTATGCCAACATGCCAGTGGCATCCATGGTCATAGCTATACTACTGACTTTAGATGAGCAAAGAAGGAGGAGGGCACTGAGGAGGGCACTAAGGAGGGCACGGGAGATGTTTTTTTTTTTTTTTCTTTAACTTTTTATTTGCTTATATAAACTTTACAATTTAACCACTTCAGCCCCGGACCATATTGCTGTCCAAAGACCAGAGCACTTTTTGAGATTCGGCGCTGCGTCGCTTTAACTGACAATTGCGCGGTCGTGCGACGTGGCTCCCAAACAAAATTGGCGTCCTTTTTTTCCCACAAATAGAGCTTTCTTTTGGTGGTATTTGATCATCTCTGCGGTTTTTATTTTTTGCGCTATAAACAAAAACAGAGCGACTATTTTGAAAAAAATGCAATATTTTTTACTTTTTTCTATAATAAATATCCCCAAAAATATATTAAAAAAAAATATTTTTCCCTCAGTTTAGGCCGATACGTATTCTTCTACATATTTTTCGTAAAAAAAATCGCAATTAGCGTTTATTGATTGGTTTGCGCAAAAGTTATAGCGTTTACAAAATAGGGGGTAGTTTTATGGCATTTTTATTATTATTTTTTTTTTACTAGTAATGGCGGCGATCAGCGGTTTTTTTCGGTACTGCGATATTATGGCGGACACTTCGGACACTTTTGACACATTTTTGGGACCATTGGCATTTTTTTAGCGATCAATGCTATACAAATGCATTGGATTACTATAAAAATGCCATTGGCAGTGAAGGGGTTAACACTAGGGGGCAGGGAAGGGGTTAAGTGTGTTCCTAGTGTGTTCTAACTGTATGGGGGGGGGGTGGCCTCACTAGGGGGAATCACTAATCTTCTGTTCATACATTGTATGAACAGAAAATCAGCGTTTCCCCCGCTGACAGGAACGAGCGCTGTGTGTTTTCACACACAGCTCCCGTTCCCCGCTCTGTAACGAGCGATCGCGTGTGCCCGGCGGCGATCGCGCCCGCCGGGCACACGCACGGGACTCGGGGGCGAGCGGGGGGCGCGCGCGCGGGCCGCCGGCGGCGCGCACGCGCCCCCTAGTGGCCGCGAAAGGCGCGACGTAGAGCTACGGGCTCTCGCGCACCCGTGCCGACCTGCCGCCGTATAACTGCGGCGGCTGGTCGGCAACTGGTTAATCTAATCTAATACAATATTCTTATCTGATACAAGCCCCTCACTCTTCACTCTTCACGGGAGAGGATATATCACACACGCATAGACATCTATGGCATGAGTGATTCTGAGGTATCTCTCATCTTCAGATTCACCCCTCATGCCATCATGGAATTAACCACAACTCTGCAGGAGGACATCACCAGCCCAACACATGACACCACCCATGACACCCATGACAGCTACATATACAATCATAGCCCCATCCCCACAGATTTCGAACAGAACATGTATGGGGACAGCTGGCTGGTTGGTGAGTGACATGGGTGGCAGGCATGACTGTCCCCCCCATGATGCACACATCACAAGGGGCACATGCACTACTAACATCCTCCTGTCTTTTCCCTTCAAGGTGACTCTGCATATGCACTGGGAGTCTGGGACCCCATCTCATGACCCCATCTCATGCCAGCTCACATATGCATCTTTGCACGTTAAACACACACATTAATCATGGCACAATGAGAATGCATGCATGCACACCACTGTGGTCCCTAGCACACACACGCCACATCGTCATCAGATTGGATTGGCACCAGTCCACCATGCAGGACTTGTGAGCAGCAACGCCACGTTAAGGCTCCAGTTATGTCACTGTACATTCATACACCATTCACACAGACCTGGGTTTCACTTCTCCACCACAAATGAGGGTGACACCTCTTTTCTCGCAGGAATATCACCCCCACATTCCAAAATCATACACAAACAGAACCAAAAAAATTAAATAAATGACGAGCAAAAATAAAAAATGCCCAGCAAAAATATAATTTAAACAAAATAACAACAAATAAAACACATACAAGACAAAAATCACTCTGCAAAACAGTCCCCAAATATCTCAAAGACACGTCACAAACAAACAAACAAACGCTAATAAACAAAAGCACCTTGCTGTATAGGGAGGGATACAAAGGGATGTACTTTTGCAAAGGAAGTGCGTTTGTGTCTGTCTATTTATGCTGTCTGCGTAGTTCACTAAGTTGTCCTAGTCCACTTCCAATTTCACTGATTGCGCTGTTCCCGAGTTGTGAGCATGCGCACAGAGGTGCTGACCATGGTCTGCTTCAAGCGCGCATGCGCGAGCCGGCCGGCCCTTCATTTGCATGGGGTCACGGCTCATTTCAATATAACTCGCCCACGTCCTTCCCAATTTGTAATACTCCGCCTTACGCCTCTGAAATAACGTTATGCATGCGCAATTTTGTGCGTAAAAGCGACGAGAATAGGGTGATTGCGCGGCTACATTGCGCAAGTCTAACGTAAAGGCGGTGCGCTATGCCGGTCCAATAATGCGCAGATGTACCTGAATCTGGCCCTCGGTTTTTATACAGTTCAAGCATGAAAGGAACAAAGAAACTCTCCACCCCCCTCAACACACAGTGGGGCTTCAATCACATTCCTTTATATAATAACATTCGGGTGAGTTAATTATCCCCAGACGTCCCGTCTCTGACAACAGCTATTCACCTGCAGAATACACATTCCTATGTCAGACGTACGGGCCCCGAAATATAGGAGTTAATTACTACAGCTGACAAGACGCATTCCACACATAAAACAGTATTAGCATACATAATGATAGGGCTAGGAGCCAGGCTGACTCTCAGTTTCAATCCACAGTAGTAGTCTTATGCCTCGTTTCCACTGCATGGATTGGGTCGGGTCAGTAATTTTGGAGCGGTTCGGATGGGACCGGTTTAATCGCGTGAGCGTTTTCACTGCAAATCGAACCATGAGGGACCATTCAGGGTTTAGAAAAAATTCCTAGCGCATCCACCAATCAGTGAGATGCATTTGTATGTCCGCCCTAACCGAACCGTTCCACTCTCTCTGGTCCCTCATCTGAAGCAGGACCCTTGCTGGTGCAGTACGGTTCGGTTTTACGGTACTCTTTAATAATGGAAACACCCAAAATAGCGTACCGAACTGAACCGATCTGCTCAGTGGAAATGAGGCATTAGTTAGCATCTAAACAACCTCGCACAATGGACAATGAAAGGTCTTAGGAGCTGACGCATTTAACACCTCAAAAGCATGTGTCCCCTACATTGAATAAAACATTGACCTTTACAGCTTGTAATATGTCCAGATCTCCTGCAAAACATGAATTATCATTTATCAGCCACCCTATGCCCAAAAGTGGCACAGGGTGACCTTAGACCCAAGAGTCATCAGTGACACTGGCACAGGAGTACCCCCCATCCCTATGTATGTAGACATAGACATGACATGTACATGACATGTACATGACATAGACATGTACATGACATGTACATGACATGTACATGACATAGACATGTATGTAGACAATTTTTTACAACCCTTAGTTTCCTCCACTCCAGCCTTCCTGCGTGACACCACTGAGGTTCGAAATATATTAAGAGAATTCCAATGGAAGGAAGGGTTCATTCTTGCGACGGCTGATGTGGCCTCGCTGTACACTGTGATCTCCCACCAACACGGGTTACAGGTGGTTGATTTTTATCTTCAACAAAACCCTGATTTACCAGCCTTACAACGAGAATTTATTTTGGAATTATTAAAATTTGCTACAACACATAACTATTTTTGGTTTGGAGGCTCCTTTTTCTTGCAAATCTGCGGGGTCGCTATGGGGGCTAAATTTGCCCCCAGTCTAGCTAATTTATTCATGGCTTATTGGGAAAGAGAAGTAATTGACACTCAGCCACCAGTCGAACTACGATTATTGAAACGCTATATTGATGACGTGCTAATGATCTGGGAGGGAGACATTACATCACTGGAAACATTTTTCTCCCAACTCAATGACAACAGAAGAGGGATTTCGCTACAATACGAAACCAGTACCTCTCAGATCCATTTTTTAGACCTCAATATTTTTGTTAAGGATGGAAGACTTATTACTAATACGTTCTTTAAGGAGACGGACCGTAATGCTTTCATCCCGATTACAAGCTGCCACCATAGATCTTGGTTGACAGCAGTACCAAAGGGCCAATTCCAACGTATAAGACGTAATTGCTCGGAATTAACAGACTTTCATGAACAATCCAACACTTTGAAACAAAGGTTTCTAAATAAGGGTTACCAAGAGGATACCATTAATGAAACAATAAATAAGGTAGAGGAGATGGATAGAGAGTCCTTGCTGGTAAGAAGCAGTAAAACTAATGTCGCTTCCTCTGAGAGATTTGGTTGGTCTATGACTACAAGATACTCCAACCAACATTTCTCTATCAAGAAAATCCTTAAAAAACATTGGGGGGTTCTAAAGAGCGATAAAATCTTAGGGACACTTATTCCCCCCGATCCTGTCCTTATCTTCAAAGGAGCGCCATCTTTGCGAAATAACCTAGCCCCAAATGTTACCGACCCACCAAAAACTTTACTATTTTTTCAATCCTTAAAAGGTTTTTTTCCCTGCCGTAAGTGCAGTATTTGCAAAATTAATTCATTCAGGGATCGTAAATGCACTACGTTTCAATCCTCGGTTACGTCCAAAACCTACGAGATCGAATCCTTCATCTCTTGCTCAACCAAGTATGTAGTTTATATGATACAGTGTCCATGCTCGAAACAATATATCGGCCGCACTAAAAAGGGAACTACATATCAGACTTAGTGAACATGTGGGCAGGATCAAAAGCGGTTTTCCAAAACATAACCTCTCCAGACACTATGACAAGTACCACGGTAGACAATTAAAAGGAACTAGCTTTTTTGCTATAGACAACATCCGCCCCCACTGGAGAGGTACTAAAATGGTTCGAGCCATTTCCCGTCTCGAAACTCGTTGTATTTTTTGTTTAAAATCCTTTATTACGTTCGGTCTGAACGTTGATTGGGATATCAACTGCTTTTAAAATAATTCTTAACATTTTTAATTAGCCCGTAGGCTGACCTATTCTTCTATTCGTTTATAGAAGCATTTCTTTCATGATTTGAATTATGTTTTATATATAAATTTTATTAATTTTAGAATATAAATTTTCCTTTTTAAAAAATACATTATTTATTTAATGTTGTATTTTCCTGTTACTTTCCTGAGTCACATGATGCTTGTTTCATAACTTGACTTGATGAACTCATGTGTAGACTCAGGTAATTGATCTATGTAACTATCTACCGATCCAATTACTGTACAATCCGATGCCTCCCCTGTTTACTGTTAAACTTTGCAGCGTCTTCTATATATATCAGCTCTGACCTTAATTCAGTTTGTATATATTTATTCTGATTTGAATACTTTTCTATCAGGATGATGTGTTATTTATATATATTATTTATATTTCTCTTGCTATTCTTTTGTTCTATTGGCCCACAGCTAATACAGAAGCTTGCCCCGGCCTTCCCTTTTTCAAAATGGAGTCCATGGCTTCCTCTTGGTTAGCCCTTAGTTAACACAGTGGCCTAGCCATTGTTTTCCCTTTTTCAAAATGGAACCCGTGGCTATTTAAACTCTCACACGTGATGTCGTCAACATCCGGCGAATCCCCCGTGGAAGTCCTATCGAGACGAAACGATCGTAGGGTGCCGTGACGTCATCGCGTTCCGTTCTGTACGCAGGCAGAGTTTTCCCAGTTGAATAGCGAGAGGCATCGGATTTCGGATCTAATTGTTTTATGCCGTTTTTTCACCGAATCCATGTAAGTGCAAGACTTATTAAACCTATACTTTTATACGTTATACGCTATGAGAGTTTTCCCTTTTTATTTGTCCATGTACCCACTTCGGAGCCATCATTGAGAGCTAGTTGGGATCCATACTGAGTGGTCTTGGGGAGACCGGATGTCCCTGTGCTTCCCTGGTGCAAAACAGTCTTTCTTTGCGGTAAGCAGGCAATCCTACCTCACACATTTTTGGTGTTTTCTCCCCTTTCTCCATCTGGTTGTTATTGGACTTCATCTGACCAATCTCTCTTCACATTTATTTTCATCACCAAGAGCAACACCGGACTTTACTACTAGATCACTTATTGTTAGAAGATTTTCTCTTTTTCAACTCATACTATATATCCTCAGTGTTATATTATATTTGATTACTGCTATTGGTAACCCTTATCAATTTTTTCACTATCACCATCCTCACCGGACTTTACCACTAGATCCTTGAACATTTATGCTGACTAAGTTCTCAGCAAGGTGTATATTTGTTTCACACATTTTTTTACCACATTTATTGATGACTGTTGTTTCATATCAATTCTTTTATTATTTTAGCGCTGCACCCTTTTATTATTTATTATTTATTTTTTATTATATATAATATTATGATAAGGGTTACACATATGGAATCTTTTGAAAAGCTTTATACCCTGTACACATGATCAGTTCATCCGATGAAAATGGACCGATGGATTTTTTCAACAGATATCCGATGAAGCTGACTTTCATCAGTCTTGCCTACACACCATCAGTTAAAACGTACAGCCCTATTCGCGACGAGTTACGTAAACGACGGAAAAAACCGACACTGTCCCAACGTTCATACTTAACATGGCTTACACCGGACTTATATAGCAGGGATAACCTTACGCTTACGCAAACTACGTAAACTACGACGACGGCGCGCAAAAACATTCAGGAATCGGTCCGACAGTGTAAGTGACTTACGCAAGTCGGATCTAAGCAAAATCTATGCATAACTGATTCTAAGAATCAGTCGCATAGATGCACAGTCCCGCAAACAGAGATACGGCGGCGTATCAGGAGATACACCGTCGTATCTCCTTTCAGAATCTGGCCCAATGACTTTAAATAGCTTCAGATAATTTATGGTTTTCTTTTTTCTGCCTAAAGTTAAAAGTTATGTAAAGATTGATCTTGAAAAAACTAAAATTATTTTCAATACATTTCTTATCCTATACTGCCCCTGCTGGAAACTATGTGTAGGGAACTACAATTTTCTTATAGGACCATCCAGGAAACTAGGTGTGTTTTGACATCTCTTGTGACGGGGAAAGGCAGTTCCACATTCTAGAGGAATACAGAGGGTCACACACAGCTGGAAGGGGGGACTGAAAGAATTTTTGAGATGGAAAGAATCTTGGAAGGCGAAAGGATGTTGAGATCTTGAGTTCAGAAAAATGTAGGAATGTTGGAGAATTCTTTTGGACATGCAGTTGATACTTCTCAAAACAAAAAAGCCTTAAGCCATGGTAAAGTGTTAATGTTTTTATTTCACCTTTTGGGTAATGAAAGTTGTTTGAGCATATGCTTAACTAAACTAATGAATGTTGGTAGTTGAATTCTAATTTCAGTATGAGTTATTCTTCCTTTTAAACAAAGATACATATCTTGTTATATACCAACAAAACGGACTTCAAATTATTATGATTGGATTAGTATGTGTTGAACCATAGCTTCATTCTAAAGCCCTGTACACACGATCGGTTTGTCTGATGAAAAACGGACCAATGGTTTGTTTTCCCATCAGTGAAAAAAAATAGAACATGTTTTAAAATTATCGTCTGTGTGGAAATCCATCAGAGAAAAATCCATGCATGCTCAGAATCAAGTCGACGCATGCTCGGAAGCATTGAACTTTTTCTCAGCACGTTGTACTGTTTTAGCCCTGTACACACGATCGGTCAAACCGATGAGAACGGTCTGATGGATTTTTCCATTGGTTAAACGATGAAGCTGACTGATGGTCAGTCGTGCCTACACACCATCGGTTAAAAAAGCGATCATGTCAGAACGCAGTGACGTAAAACACAACGACGTGCTGAAAAAAATGAAGTTCAATGCTTCCCAGCATGCATCGACTTGATTCTGAGCATGCGTGGATTTTTAACCGATGGTCGTGCCTACAAACAATCATTTTTTTTTCTATCGGTAAAGGCCGTGTACACATGATCAGTCTATCCGATAAGAGCGGTCCAAAGGACCATTTTCATAATTTAAGCGATGAAGCTGACTGATGGTCTGATGCGCCTACACATCATCGGTTAAAAAAACGATCGTGTCAGAACGCGGTGACGTAAAATACAACAACGTGCTGAAAAAAACAAAGTTCACTGCTTCCAAGCATGCGTCGACTTTATTCTGAGCATGTGCGGCTTTTTAACCAATGCTTTTGCATACTAACGATCAGTTTTGACCTATCGGTTAACTGTCCATCGGTTCAATTTTAAAGCAACCCCTTTGACAGAAGGATAACGGACCGATGGGGCATACACACGATCGGGTTGGAGCGATGAAAACCGAACCTCAGTCCGTTTTCATCGGTTTAAACCGATCGTGTGTATGCGGCCTTAGGTATCCATCGGTTAAATTTAAAAAAACTTTGATTTTTTTTAACCGATGGATGAATAACCGATGGCGCCCACACACGATCGGTTTGGTCTGATGAAAACGGTCCATCAGACCGTTCTCATCGGTTTGACCGATCGTGTGTACGCAGCCTTAGACACGGTCGGATTTTTGACTGATGGTGTGTAAGCAAGACTATCCAACAAAAAAAATCCATCGGATTAGATTCAGATATCCGATCATGTGTACAGGGCATAATATTATATACGTACTTGTTTTATTTAAAATAATTAGTCTTGGTTAAATTACCAAGTTTGTATGTGGTTAACAAAATTGTTTGTTTACTGTAAAATAGGTGTAAGCTTTAATTTCTGTTTGTTTTGAGAAGAATCACAAGTATGTAAGTCAACATTTAGCCTGCTTACATAAGTTCGTAGAGCCATGGAAAGCTATTAACTGAGGCCCCGTACACACGACCGAGCTTCTCGGCAGAATCCAGCGAGAAGCTCGCTGGGATCCATATTCTGCCGAGAAGCTTGATCGTGTGTACATTTTCGCCGAGCAAACTGTTGAGCGAGGCGTCGAGCCAAAATAGAGAGCAGGCTCTCTATTTCCTCGACGGGCCATCGGGACTAATGGCTCGACGCCTTTTTCGACAGCCTGGTCGACGAACTCGACGGCCGGCTGAGAACCTCATCGGGTGGAACGATAGGTTTAGCCCGACGAGGTTCTCGTACGTGTGTACGCGGCCTAAGTGTTACTAAGTAGTGTTACTAAGTAGAAGTTTACCAAGTGTTAAAAAATTACACCGTGTAACAAGAGCTTGTGGTAAAATTGTATTATCTGTATTAACCATATATATTTGATATTTTACGGTTAACCACTTAAGGACCGCCTACTGTACATTTACGTCAGCAGAATGCCACAGTTGGGCACATCAACGTATATATACGTTGGTTCTAGTACCCAGCCGTGACTCGGTCCGATGCTCCGGGACCAGGACCGCGGGACTCGTGGACCCGATCGCCGCTGGAGTGCGGCCGCTGGAGTGCGGTGATCGGTCCCCGGCTCTCCACGTTCGTCAGCTCCGGGGACCGATCACCGCACTTCACTGTGGCCGCAGCATCGATCACGTCATCCCTGTTTACACACGGCTCTCCCCGTTCTTCAGCTCCGGGGACCGATCACCGCACTTCACTGTGGCCACAGCATTGATCACGTCATCCCTGTTATAGGGGAACCTGATCGATGACGTCACACCTACAGCCACACCCCCCTACAGTTGTAAACACACACAGGGAACACACAAATCCTACAGCGCCCCCTTGTGGTTAACTCCCAAACTGCAACTGTCATTTTCACAGTAAACAATGCTATTTAAATGCATTTTTTGCTGTGAACATGACAATTGTCCCAAAAATGTGTCAAAATTGTCCGAAGTGTCCGCCATAATGTCGCAGTCACGAAAAAAATTGCTGATCGCTGCTATTAGTAGTAAAAAAAATAAAAAAATAAAAATGCAATAAAACTATCCCTTATTTTGTAAACACTATACATTTTACGAAAACCAACCGATAAACGCTTATTGCGATTTTTTTTACCAAAAATAGGTAGAAGAATACGTATCGGCCTAAACTGAGGAAAAAAAATAATAATATATATTTTGGGGGGATATTTATTATAGCAAAAAGTAAAAAATTGCATTTTTTTCAAAAATGTTGCTCTATTTTTGTTTATAGCGCAAAAAATTTAAAACGCAGAGGTGATCAAATACCATATTTGTGGGGGAAAAAGGACGCCAATTTTGTTTGGGAGCCACGTCGCACGACTGCGCAATTGTCAGTTAAAACAACGCAGTGCCGAATCGCAAAAAGGGGCAAGGTCCTTTAGCAGCATTTTGGTCCGGGTCTTAAGTGGTTAACCACTTAACCCCCGGACCATATTGCTGGTCAAAGACCAGAGCACTTTTTGTGATTCGGCACTGCATCGCTTTAACTAACAATTGCGCGGTTGTGCAACGTGGCTCCCAAACAAAATTGGCGTCCTTTTTTTCCCACAAATAGAGCTTTCTTTTGGTGGCATTTGATCATTTCTGCGATTTTTATTTTTTGCGCTATAAACAAAAATAGAGCGACTATTTTGAAAAAAATTCAATATTTTTGACATTTTGCTATAATAAATATCCCCCAAAAATATATAAAAAAACGTTTTTTTTTCCTCAGTTTAGGCCGATACGTATTCTTCTACATATTTTTCGTAAAAAAAAATCGCAATTAGCGTTTATTGTTCGGTTTGCGCAAAATTTATAGCGTTTACAAAAAAGGGGGTAGTTTTATGGCATTTTTATTAATATTTTTTTTTTACTAGTAATGGCGGCGATCGTCGTTTTTTTTCAGTACCGAGACATTATGGCGGACACATCGGACACTTTTGACACATTTTTGGGACCATTGGCATTTTTATAGCGATCAATGCTATAAAAATGCATTGGATTACTATAAAAATGCCATTGGCAGTGAAGAGGTTAACACTAGGGGGCAGGGAAGGGGTTAAGTGTGTTCCTGGGTGCGTTCTAACTGTATGGGGGGGTTGACTCACTAGGAGAAATCACTGATCTTCTGTTCATACATTGTATGAACAGGAGATCAGCGTTTCCCCCGCTGACAGGACCGAGAGCTTTGTGTTTACACACAAAGCTCCTGTTCCCCGTTCTGTAAGGAACGAGCGCGCGTGCCCGGCAGGGATCGCGCCCGCCGGGCACGCGTGCGGGACTCGGGGGATGAGCAGTGGCATGTGCGCGGGCTGCTGGCGGCGCGCACGCACCCCCTAGCAGCCGCGAAAGGGAGGACGTAGAGCTACATGCTCTCGCCCAGCAGTGCCGACCTGCCGCCGTATAATGATGGTGGACGGTCGGCAACAGGTTAATATACATGCTTTTAGTTAATAAATATATATTTTTAACACATTGTTGTAATAACTTGTCTTCAAAATAACACGGATAAATTTACTTGAATTAAAGGATCATTAAAGGATTATTTTTTTTTAGCTAAATAGCTTCCTTTACCTTACTGCAGTGCTGTTTTCATGTCCTCATTGTTCGTTTTTGCTTTGAAGTTGCAGTAATCCTGCTCTGATCTCCACACTTCCTGTTTGTCTGTTTTTTTTTTAACCACAGTACTGGGAGCTTTCTCACTGTGGTCTAAGCTGTCATTACTGTGTGTCTAAATCTTCCCAGAACCAATCAGATTAATTTTAAAAACAAAACACTGCCCTGGATTTGTTTGTTTTTGTTTTGTGTGTCTCTTTACTTCACAGAAACATGAAACCAGTTTAAAAGTGAAACTAACCTGCAGGCACATTATATGATTGATTTTTATCTATTTTTAATCATTTTGAAAAGGAATCAGTTCTTGTCTAAATGTTTTATGCTTTTTAAGTATTCTATCTACTCACTGATCTTGTACGAACCATTATCTTCTCAATAAAGATATTTTGACAAGGAAAAGGAATCAGTTAACTTTTATGTCTCTATACCCTGTAAACAGTCATTTCAGCAAAAAAAAATAAAAAAAAATCTCCTAAACCACAGATATCTGCAAAATTCCATGAATAAAATGTTGTTTTAATATTATAGTATAAACATTCTGACAAGAACAACTAGAGTGCCAATGTTGCTTACCCCTGGCCTAGACTTTCATGCATATGAACAGCACTGAAGGGAGCCTAGACTTGTCATTTATGTATGTATTCTGAAAATGCCTCTAACAGATTTATTTTAACATTTACAGCCGATCTCCAGGAATTACGGGCCAGATTCACAGAGCGATTACGCCGGCGTTACAGGAGATGCGCGGCGTAAGTCTAATTTTGCGCATGCGTTTCGATGCGCCGCATCCCCAAAACGATATACACAAGAAATCTACTTTTTTTTGACCAGCGTAATTTCGATAGACCGGCGTATCCGTCCGCGCAAAACTGCGCTAGACACACCATTGATTTGCTATTTAAATATGCAAATGAGGGAGTTACGGGGATCCACAAAAGAACGTTGGTGCAGCGCAGGCTACGCGCTGTGCGCAACAGCTGCACGTCCTGTCTAAAATTAGACCATATAAAAGGTGGTATAAAATTAGACAATCCATCTACATGTCAGCTAAAGCAACACTGTTAGTGAGGAGCTGAGCAGTCACACTTGCTGGACAACAAACTGTATGCCAAGATGCCAGGGGCATCCTTGCTCATAGCTATACTAATGACTTTAGAGGAGCAAAGAAGGAGGAGGGCACGGAGGAGGGCACGGGAGAGGATATACCGCACACGCATAGACCTCTTTGGCATGAATGCCATCCTGGAATTAACCATAACCCTGCAGGATGACATCACCAGCCCACCACACCGCTCACATGCAGTGCAGCCACTGGTCAAGGTCATGGCAACACTCCATTTCCTTGCCAGTGGCTCTTTTCAAAGAACAAGTGGAGTGGTGGCTGGGATGTCACAATCCTCCATGAGCAGATGTGTGCACCAGGTTATCCCTGCAATCCTCAGACGCATGGCCAACCAAATCATCAAACCCACCTCTGAGGAGCTGCGGCTGAAGGCAATGACAGATTTCTACAGAATTGCCAGAATCCCACGCACCGTGGGGGCCATTGATTCCACACATGTGGCACTCCAGCCCCCCCATGAGACAGAGAACATATACCGCAATCGGAAGCATTGGCATTCCATCAACGTACAGGTGATAGTCGATGCCCAAAGCCTCATATGGCCTGTCCGTGCCAAACACCCCGGATCCAGCCATGACAGCTACATATACAATCAGAGCCCCATCCCAATGGAATTCGAACAGAATGTGTATGGGGACACCTGGCTGGTTGGTGAGTGACATGGGTGGCAGGCATGACTGTCCCCCCCATGATGCACACATCCTCCTGTCTTTTTCCTTACAGGTGACTCTGCATATACACTGGGACCCCATCTCATGACTCCTATCCGGAACCCCCAAAGCCCAGGAGAGGAAAGATACAATGAATCCCACGCCCAAACACGTGCAGGGGTGGAGCGCACCTTTGGCCTCCTGAAGTCACGTTTCCGATGCCTGGATAAGTCTGGGGGGACCCTGTTGTATTCCCCAAACTTCATGTGCCAGATCATCGGTGCATGTTGCATGCTGCACAACTTCGCAGTGAGAAAGGGCCTGCAGATTGACATACGTGATGACCTGACCCCTGAACCAGACAATCCCCCCCTAACTGAGGCTACCCCGTCTTCTGAGGGAAGAGCAGTCAGGAGACAGCTCACATTCGGCATCTTTGCACGTTAAACACACACATTAATCATGGCACAATGAGAATGCATGCATGCACACCACTGTGGTCCCTAGCACAGACACATCACATCCTCATCAAATTGGATTAGCACAAGCCCACCATGCAGGACTTGTGAGCAGCAACGCCACGCCACGGCTCGAATTATGTCACTGTACATTCATACACCATTCACATGGACCTGGGGATCACTTCTCCCTGTTTCTGGGGAACCCTTCTCCACCACAAATGAGGGTGACACCCCTTTTCCGGCAGCAATGTCACCCCCACATTCCTGAAATCATTCACAACACAAAAAAAAAAAAAAGTCCAGAAAAAAAAAAGAAAAAAAGGGGGGAAACCAAATTAATGCCGCTGGCATGACCCACGCCTGGGGAGCCCCGGTTCCTCAGGGGAGACTCATGGGGAGGTGGGGGGGTAATGCCCACCTGGCGGCCTGCCCTCCAAGGCCACGGCAATTCTGCCCTCCAAGGCCATGGCAATTCTGGTCAGGCCAGCACTTAGTGATGCCGTATTGGCCTGGATAGCCTGGGTGAGGGCCCTCACATCCTGCCCAACGTCTGCTGTAGTAGTCTGCAGTTGGTTTAGGCAGTTTGTAAGAGCCAGGGAATGGCAGTCCAGGTCCCCAAGCGTATCCTTTATGGAGGACAGGCTCTCCTCCATCCGCACCAAAGTCTGGCTGACCTGTCCCAGATGGTGGGTCTGAAGAGCCTGGTCCCTTCTCAGATTGGCGGGCAGAACCTCAGCCACCCCCCTGGTCTTCTGGGACGACTTCCTGCCTCCAGCTGATGCTTGTGGCCGGGGAGAAAGGGAGGCCCTTGGGAGGGGAGCCCTGTTGGGGGAGGAGTGGGAGGGGCTAGCCCTTATGGAGGGCTGGCTGCTGCCAGCCAGAGAGGAAGACTTCTCCAAAAACAGCAATCCACTGGCTGACATGACATCCTCCTCAAACTTCTCCTCTTCCAACTCCTCCGAGGACTCCGGCCTTGTCGGGGGGTCCTCATCAGGCTGTTGTCCCGGGGATGGTGCGGTCAGGCCAGATGGCCCAGCACCCTCCTGCACATCTGCGGATGACACAAAACATTCACAGGTTGGAGGATCCACACACTTGCCACATTTTCCTTTCCCCCCCTCCCCCACACATGCTAGACACCAGATAGGAAAAAAAAAACCTTACCTGGCATCACGGCTTCATGACTGGAGTCATAGCCATGCAGGCCCTCCACTTGTTGTCTATTAAAGGTGTGGGCCACCGCACGCTCCTCCACTGTCAGCCTAACAGGGCATGGTGGGCCCCCTCCAGTGCCCCTGGCATGGGCTGCCATTTTGGCCAGCTTCCCACGGAACAAACGCTGGAGGTCATTGATTTTCTTTACGATCCCCTCGCGTGTCCGGGTCTCCCCCCCCAATGCATTTACCTGGTCAGTAATGTTCTGCAAAATCTCCTTCTTCCTGGCCGGGGTGGTGTTGGCACTCTCCGGGCCTGGTCTGCTTCATGTGCGCATGCGCGAGCCGGCCGGCCCTTCATTTGCATGGGGTCACGGCTCATTTCAATAAAACACGCCCACGTCCTTCCCAATTTGAATTACTCCGCCTTACGCCTCGGAATTAACGTTACTCCGGCGCTAATTTCTGCGCAAATACTACGAGGATACGGTGATTGCGCCTCTACATTGCGCCGGTCTAACGTAAAGGAGGTGCGCTACGCTGGTCAAAATATGCGCCAATGTACGTGAATCTGGCCCTACATGTTTTAAACTTAGATTAGGCCAGTTTGGGTACATCTAATCCTTCATGGCTTAAATCTGGAGGATTCAGAACGTCTCTGTAGTAGCCTGTGCTACGTAAACTCAGTGCTGGTGTCTTCTGGGTGTTGCTTGAGCAATTTGTCTTCTGCATACTTAACACAAGGGCCACTTGCATGGCACATCTGCCATTCTTAAAAACAAATCTGTGAATACAATGTATTTTCTCATTTGACAAGATGGAGAGGAGGGGAGGATGATGTCACAATCTCTGCCTCCCCAATCAGAGGATGTGTTGCATTCATTGAAAAAAATACAAGCTGTTCTTTGAGTGACACAGATGCCAAGCAAACACCCCTTGTGTTCAGTATACAGGTTGCTTAAACAGCACCCTTAAGAGACCAACACTGATGTATGCAGTAAAGGCTGACACCAAAACATTAATAGAGGGAAAAATCACACTTGGCATGTTACACATGCATTATTGTTTGTTTGCCTACCTCACTCAATAGCTAGAGCATGCTCTATGCAGTTAACCCCACCCTTCTTCAGCCTTCATTCCTCACATGTTGTCAGGAAAATAACAATGGTGCCCATGGCAGACATTATCTGCGGGTTCACGCACATGCACGGTAGAATTGCGGTTCGGCGCATTTGGGTGCACAGCGGAATGGGCCCGTACACGGTAGTGTGTGCATAGCATGACATAGCATTGGGCCACTCTGTGCAAAACGAGCTGCACAGTGGAGGTAAGTATAACATGTTTGTTATTGAAAAAAAAAAACATATATACCTTTACAACCCCATTAAGGACTGCACCTCATCAAGTTGCCAGGAAGTGATCATCTGCACATCCTGCTGGCAACCCATGCTTCTTTGAGCATTATACCCTCTGTGCCAACTTCAGGGGTATACTGCGCTCAGCTGGATGGGGAGCCACTATCAGCATCTCGGCCTCAAAAAGGTATACTGACAGTACAATCCAGCCATGTCAGAGGCTGACATAGATGGCTCCCTACTCACGGCTCTATACCAACAGGTTTCTGCCCTTACCCAAGCAGAACAGGGACTGCAGCATTTGACTGTATCACTGGCACCTGCCGACCCAGGCCCCTCATAGTGCAGCCACAGCTTCCTCTCCACAAGAGCAGGCCAGCTCAAATCCTACTGTGGTAATGACTCCCGCTAAACCAAGAGTTCCCACGCTTGAACGTTTCAGAGGTGATCGGAAGAAGTTCAGAGCCTTCAGAAATGCTTGCTTACTGTACCTAGCTATCCAACCCAGAACTTTTTCTGCAGAGTCTGTAAAAGTGGAATGCCTGATCTCTTTGCTGTCAGAAGAGCCCCAGGCCTGGGCCCACAACCTGCTCAAACAGAAAATCCCTGTATTAGATTCTGTAGAGACTTTCTTGGAATTAGTGGCTCAGCTTTATGACGAGCCACAGAGTATGGCCACTGCTGAAACCATCCTGCACACACTAACCCAAGGTTGGGGACTATACTGTGGACTTTTGTAAATAGTCTGCTGAAACCGGGTGGAACGAGGCCGCTCTCAAATATTAATATCGCCATGGCCTTTCAGAGTCTCTTAAGTATGAACTTGCCCAACCATGTATGTGTGCTTACAATAAACACGCTTTGTTTGATTTAAAAAAAAGTATGAACTGGCCCAAGTTGAGACCACCGCTACCCTGGAGGGCCTAATCCAACTAGCCATCAAGCTGGACAGGCACCTGCGAGAGCAGTGGTCAGAACGTTTCCAGACTTCCCGGGAAACCTGGATGCTACTTAAAGTTCCACCAGTTCACTCCATTCTACCTGCCCCTTTCTCTTCTCCTGCCTCCGAATGTGAACGTATGCAACTTGGTCTGGTCCATTCTCCCTTGACTTTTGATGAGAAGCAACACAGCCGTCAGGCCAGTCTTTGCCTTTACTGCGGAGAAGCCAACCACTTTCTAGTAAATTGCCCTGTGAGGCCCAGTAAGTCTCATCAAACGCATACAGTAAATTGTCAGATGGCGTGTCCTTTCTCAGCTCATCTGGTCCTCCAAGTCTCTCTGCAGGTGGCGGAAAAGGAGGTACAATTCCAAGCCATCGTTGACTCCGGGGCATGTAGCTGCTTCCTGGACTCTTCTTTGGCAAAGAGACTTTGTATTCCACTCCACAACAAAATGCATAGGCTTAAAATACACATGGCCAATGGCTCTGTACCCTGCTCTGGACCCGTTACCCAGGAAATCAGGTCCATTCTCACCACTACAGATTCCAGTCATCAAGAATTTATCTGCTTTGACATCATGTGTTCATCTATGTCAGAAATTCCGACCGTGTTTAGGCCCCAGCGGACATTTTCTGTCGGATATTTCCAGACAGCAAAATTTTGAGAGCTGGTTCTCAAATTTTCTGACGGGAAAAGTTCTTGTCGGAAATTCTGATTGTCTGTATGCAATACCGGCGCGAAAAAAAAAAAAACATGCACGCTCTGAATCAATTTAACGCATGCTCGGAATCATTGAACTTAATTTTTCTCAGCTCGTTGTACGTCACTGTGTTCTTAGCGGTCTAAATATTGTGTGACCGTGTGTATGCAACACTAGTTTGAGCCAAAATTCCGCCGGAAAAAAACAACACGGTTTTCTTGCCGGAATTTCCGATCATGTGTACGCGTTACTAAACTATTCCAGCATGAATCTTCACAAGGGATACAACAGTTACCACTGTCTAAACAAGGAAGTCTGGGAACATGTCTTTCTGGGGTTGTTTGTTACATATTTGGCTCCAACACCATATTTCGAACATTACATAAGACAAAGTGTCCCAAAAGTCCTTCTTCACTTTTAAAGTGAATGTAAAGGACTGCACAGACACTGATTATAACAGTCTTTTGCTTATTTAGAATCACTCATTATACTGTAGTTCCTGAGGAAGTGATGTTCATTGTGCAACATGTAGAGCTTCTATCAAAGACCACAACATATCAAAAGAACCCTGCTGAAGTACATAGTACCAGTTGATGGTCCCCACAAGTATATCTTCAACAATGGGGCCCTTAGCCTGGCCTAAAAACATTGCTATTGTTGTATATGTCTTGTATTTTATAAACATTGTTGCTATATATGTATATTGTGATTTTATTTTACTTGTTTAATAAATATTTGGTGCCTAAAAAGTCCATGTATACAGTAATTAGTATATTTCCATTGTCTTGGACAGTGGTGGCCTGTCCATAGGGAGCACATGGGCCCGCTACCCCAAAGCTATTGTCAAAACAAAACAAAAAAAAAAAAGAAAAGGTCCCTTTTTTTAATTTTTTTAAAAAGTTCTTCAAGTTCACTCTGCTCGGGCGCCGGCCCCAGTGCACTATAGGAGCGTCATGCCGATGCAATCCCGTGATTGCAGGAGAGACGCTACATTTGCGGGGGTTTTGTGTTGCTATGAGGCACAGAGGTAATAGCCCCAGCACTCTTATTGGGTCAGACTTCTGCCTGTCTTTGTATCTGACCATTAGCACCCGCCATAGGACTTGGAAGGTGCTTTCCCCGGGCAGTCATGTCACTTTCACTTTCTGTTCTAGTGAAGTCGGCTCCAGGGCTTTCATAATTAGAGGGCACAGCTTTTTTACTTTATGTATGTAGTATTTTCCCCACTGTTTCTTTGCTGTACAGAATGATTGTTCACATAGTTAATGCAGAGCTCCACCCAAAAGAGGGATGCTCCGCTTGTCCGCCTCCTTCCTATCTGATGTCTGTTTACATGCACTCTCTCCATTGTAGGGGCCCCAGAGCATTACTTTGCCCAGGGGCCAGTGATGCTATTAAAGCAGATCTCCACCCTAAAGTGAAGATCCGCTGATCAGAACCCTCCCCCCTCCGGTGTCACATTTGACACCTTTCAGGGGGAGGGGGGTGCAGATACCTGTCTAAAGACAGGTATCCGCACCCACTTCCGGCCCGCAGTCTCGGGCAAAAGTCGGGTTTTTCGCGTTGTGTGCTGGGAACACTCGGCTCCCAGCACACAGCGGGAGCCAATCGGCGGGCGCAGCGCGACTCGCGCATGCGCCGTGGGGAACCGGGCAGTAAAGCCGGAGCGCTTCACTTCCTGGTTCCCTCACCATGGATGGAGGGGGGAGCAGCAGGGAGACGAGCGATCGCTCGTCCTCTGCTGCGGACGCCGCTGGACTCCAGGACAGGTAAGTGTCCTAATATTAAAAGTCAGCAGCTGCAGTATCTGTAGCTGCTGGCTTTCAATATACCTTTTTTAATGGGCCATCCGCTTTAAGGCGGCCGTGGTCGGCTCCATGAAGAAAGGTAATTTGATCTGACGGGGCATCAGTTTATCGAGAGAGCCGGGAAGACTGTAGCTGGAGGGACTATTTTTTTTTTATTTCTGCTCCTATGCGGATTTACACTGGCCACACTTGCCTGACTCGGCTCACACCGTTTGCCTCCTTCAGCAGGTAAGTGCTGAGGCAATCAGCAGGAGAAAAAGCAGTCTTCCATCCATCTCCATGCGACAGCCAGCAGTGCACACAGAGTGATCACTGAAAACACACAGAGAAGCTATTGTCACTGTTCTGACTCCTGCTACAGCAATATCTTTCACCTCTAACTTTTCTACCCCCTCTCCTGTACTGCAAGTCTGTAGATCTTCCCTATCACACCCTCTCCCCTTCCTTCACTTCCTGCTGTTTTCTTTCCCCTCACATATATCTTCACTGCTGACACATCCTGCATCCTCTGGTGTCAGATCTAACCATTCGAATCACTGCCTGACACACCCTTTCCATTCCACATTACTGTATATCTCTTTTACCTGTTCAGTAGCTCAATATATTATAGATAGATAGATAGATAGATAGATAGATAGATAGATAGATAGATAGATAGATAGATAGATAGATAGATAGATAGACAGACAGGTAAAAGAGATATAAAGTAATCTGGAATGGAGGGTGTTGGGCAGACAGTCAATATGTGGACCCTTAGAGAGGAAAGCCCAAATTTGAGACCTTACTTGTAAAGAAGACCTTAGGGGCTCATTCACACAGCTGGGAGGGGCAGTACAAACAGGCGCTTGAGCTTGCCAACCCTGACCACCCCACCTGAAAAGAGATGCAGCCACTCAGTGCTGTTCAATGGCAAAAATTAAATGGCATTTCACCATGAAAAGTCTGTGCAATGAACATGGCTGGGGCATTGTGGGTCTGCATTTGACGGGCACAATGAGACTGTAATTGACTTGCACAGTGGCTGCATTTTATGGGGCACAGTGGTGGCAATTAATAAGGCACAGTGGCAGCAATTAATGGGGCACAGTGGCGGCAATTAATGGGGCACAGTGGCGGCAATTAATGGGGCACAGTGGCGGCAATTAATAGGGAACAGTGGCGGCAATTAATGGGCCACAGTGGCGGCAATTAATGGGCCACAGTGGCGGCAATTAATGGGCCACAGTGGCGGCAATTAATGGGCCACAGTGGTGGCAATTAATGGGGCACAGTGGCGGCAAATAATGTGGCACAGTGGCGGCAAATAATGGGGGCAAGTGGCTGCGTTTGATGGGGGCAAGTGGCTGCGTTTGATGGGCACAAGTGGCTGCATTTGATGGGCACAAGTGGCTGCGTTTGATGGGCACAGTGAGGCTGCAATTGATATTTTCCCTGAATTTTGTTTGCACCCCCCCCCCCCCCAATTTTTTTTAGCACCAGCTGCCACTGATCTGGGATCAGGGCCGTCTTTAATATGGTTTGGGCCCTGAGCAAACATTTTTTTGGGGCCCCCCTCCAGCTTATTTTTGGCTGGTTCACATTTATGTGTTTTGGCGGCCCTCATTTGTGCAGGCACAGCAGCCCATTGATTTGAATGGGCTGCCATGCCTTTGTTTCCTGCAGAAAAAAGGTGCATTCAGCATTTTAAAAATACAGTTGCCTTGAAATCCATTCTGCTTTTGCACCATGCTACTTACCTGCAGTTCTTGCACAGACAAACTGTGTTTTTAAAAGCGTGACCTAAAATGTCTAAAAATACAGCAGGTTTGACAGTGCAGGAACTGCAGATAAGTCACAGCAGACAGCAGAATGGACAGACAGTGCTGTATTTCATTGCTTGATGGGCATAGGTGTGCCGTGTGCGCAGCCTAATACATGAGGCATGCGCTTTTCTTTGCAGAAAAATGCAGGCATGGCGGCCCATTCAAATGAATGGGCTGCTGTGCCTGCGCAAATGCGGGCCGCCAAAATACATACATGTGAAACAGCCAGGCCCAAAATAAGCCTATCAAGCAGTTAAATACAGACAGTAATGCCATGTGCTCTGAGGCCTTACTCAGCCTGGACTGCAGGTCTTGTCTGTAAAATAAAAAGAGTTCCTGTATTTTACACATGGCATGGCCTGGGGTCCCATGGTGCTAAAAGCAGAATGGACAGACGGTGCTGTGACCAAATGCCATGCCATGTGTAAAATACAGAAACTTTTTAAAACACTGACCAGGTCTGCAGTGAATCATCAAATATTATAAAGACTTTGGGCACACTCTACAGAAAACTTCTATTTACAATATAGATTAGCAAACAGTGACATACCTTGGAGTACAGGACATGAAGAAGAAGTCAGCCTCAGGAAGAGCAATCTAGGGATGCTATAAAATCACATTCTAATTCATTTTTATATACAAGCAGCACCCAGTGGCAGGAAGGGAGAAGTGCACGTCTAAAGAGAAGCCAGGGGTGCTGTACATTTTTAAAACACTGGGAAGGGAAGCAGTACAGTTTCAGCGCTGATTTGTGGGCAGCACAGGGGCTTAACAGGCGGCTTTGCTTTGGGCCCCCAACAGTGACAGGGCCCTGGGCTGTTGTAGTATATTTAGTAATATGTTGGGTGTTACTTATATAATATATATATAAATATTATATATATATTATACTGTATTATGTGAGTAAAAGATTGAACAGGCCAAATCTTAGTAACCTGTAATTGCATTACACATCAAAAGATACTTCCATTGTCCATTATCAAATGGACAAAGAGAAGGATATAGGAAGTCCTTTTTTCACATCAGACCTGTAATTCACATTAAGAGACGCTTGTCTATTGTCAAATAGCCAACTGGACAGGATGAGCTCTTGCTTACATATCAAACCATTTCTTAGGCCACAGGTAATCTAATTACTTATTAAAGAGAGCTAATTGGTATGCAAGGATGTATGCTAGTTGGCTCCCTAATACTAATTGTTGACTCCTGCTGGGAGTGACATCTACAAGACAAGACGCTGGGTCATGTCTTTCAGATCAAAGACGGCCAATCAAATTGTCAGCTATTCAGTAAAAAATATATTTATTCTGTTAGTCAGCTTTGACATTCAGTTCATTTTGTCAGAGAGAAAGTACTCTCTGTATGAGTATGGGGGCGCAGGTAGAAATCTGAATTACTGTGTTGGACCTTTTTTATATCATCTATGGATTCTTTGGACTTTATTCTGTATTGAAGTCGTTGAATTAAAATTGCGTTCTCTGGAGGACCTGGTGTTTTGCTGCGAGAACAATCTACTAACATCATACTAGACACTATACTATAGACTATACACGCTATAATATCTGAAGACTACCATGGTGCCGTGACCCGGATTAACAGAACATTATTCTGTTCGTAACAGAACATTATTCTGTTAGTCAGCTTTGACATTCAGTTCATTTTGTCAGAGAGAAAGTACTCTCTGTATGAGTATGGGGGCGCAGGTAGAAATCTGAATTACTCTGTTGGACCTTTTTTGTATCATCTGTGGATTCTTTGGACTTTATTCTGTATTGAAGTCGTTGAATTAAAATTGCGTTCTCTGGAGGACCTGGTGTTTTGCTGCGAGAACAATCTACTAACATCATACTAGACACTATACTATAGACTATACACGCTATAATATCTGAAGACTACATTGGTGCCGTGACCCGGATTAACAGAACATTATTCTGTTCATAACAGAACATTATTCTGTTAGTCAGCTTTGACATTCAGTTCATTTTGTCAGAGAGAAAGTACTCTCTGTATGAGTATGGGGGCGCAGGTAGAAATCTGAATTACTCTGTTGGACCTTTTTTGTATCATCTGTGGATTCTTTGGACTTTATTCTGTATTGAAGTCGTTGAATTAAAATTGCGTTCTCTGGAGGACCTGGTGTTTTGCTGCGAGAACAATCTACTAACATCATACTAGACACTATACATTGGTATGAAGGATGAAGTCTATTATACCTAATATCTGAAGACTACATTGGTGCCGTGACCTGGATATAATATATATATAAATATTATATATATATTATACTGTATTATGTGAGTAAAAGATGTCACTCCCAGCAGGAGTCAACAATTAGTATTAGGGAGCCAACTAGCATACATCCTTGCATACCAATTAGCTCTCTTTAATAAGTAATTAGATTACCTGTGGCCTAAGAAATGGTTTGATATGTAAGCAAGAGCTCATCCTGTCCAGTTGGCTATTTGACAATAGACAAGCGTTTCTTAATGTGAATTACAGGTCTGATGTGAAAAAAGGACTTCCTATATCCTTCTCTTTGTCCATTTGATAATGGACAATGGAAGTATCTTTTGATGTGTAATGCAATTACAGGTTACTAAGATTTGGCCTGTTCAATCTTTTACTCACATAATACAGTATAATATATATATAATATTTATATATATATTATATAAGTAACACCCAACATATTACTACATATACTACAACATGGGCAGCTGCCCCTGTTTGCCCTATGGTAAAGACGGCCCTGTCTGGGATGTGGTACTTGCATACAAATTTTGCACTCAGAGGGCTAGATTCAGGTAGGACTTACGCCGACGTATCTCGAGATGCACCGCGTAACTCAAAATGTGCGCCGTACCCACAGAACTCGATACGACCGAAAATAGGCTTCTCCCGACCGGCGTAACTTTCCTACGTCGGCGTATTGTAGGCGCATATTTACACCGAACGCATCTGGTGCACCCATTGATTTCCTATGCAAATATGCAAATAAGGGAGAGACGCCGATTCCCGAACATACACGCGTTCGGCGCAAGCTACACTCGGTGCACCTAAGCTGTACGCCCGGTCTAAAGTTACCCCTCATAAAGCAGGGGTAACTTTGCACCAGACTTGCCCAAGTCAGCTGGAGAGTAGCTTCAGCAGCACAGTTACGGACGAGCTGAGCAACCACACTTGCAGGACAACACATGGCAGCCGTGGTCCTAGCACTACTAAGGGGTCCACCGCCACATAGGTGGAGGGGGGCACGGGAGAGGATATACTGCATGCGCATAAACGTCTTTGGCATGGGTGATTCGGAGGTGTTTCACATTTTCAGAATTAGCCCTGAAGCCATCCAGGAAATAGCCACAACCCTGCATGATGACATCACCAGCAAGACACACTGCTCACAAGCAGTGCAGCCACTGGTCAAGGTCCTGGCAACACTGCATTTCCTTGCAAGTGGATGTTTTCAGTATACAAGTGGAGTTGTGGCTGGGCTGCCACAATCCACCATGAGCAGATGTGTGCACCAGGTTGTCCCCGCAATCCTCAGACGCATGTCCCACCACATCATCAAACCCACCCAGGAGCACCTGCGGCAGAAGGCAATGCAGGATTTCTACAGCATTGCAGGATTCCCACGCACCATCGGGGCCATTGATTGCATGACACAGTGACACAGAGCATGTATACCGCAATTGTAAGCATTGGCATTCCATCAACAGACAAGTGATAGCCGATGCCAAATGCCTAATATGGCACTTCCGTGCCAAACACCCCGGGTCCAGCCACGACAGCTACATATACCGTCAAAGCAACATCCCAATGGAATCCGAACAGAACGTGTACGGGAACAGCTGGTTGGTTGGCGAGTGACATGGGAGTCAGGCATGACTGTCCGACCCCATGATGCAGGCATCGCGAGGGGCACATGCACGGCTAACATCCTCCTGTCTTTTTCCTTTCAGGTGACGTGGCATATGCACTTGGACCCCATCTCATGACTTCATTCCTGGGATCCCCAAACCAGAGGAGAGAGAAAATACAATGAAGCACACATAAGTACCCGCGCAGTGGTGGAGCGCACAATTGGCCTCCTGAAGTGGAAGGGGAAGCCTCCTGAAGGGGACCCTGTTGTATTCCCCAAACTTTGTGTGTCAGATCATCGGTGCATGTTGTGTGCTGCACAACTATGCCATGAGAAAGGGCCTGGAGATTGACATATGTGATGACCTGAAACCCAACCACACTGTCCCCCCCTGCCCGAGGCTACCCCATCTGCTGAGGAAACAGCAGTCAGGAGGGTCCTCATGGAATGCATCTTTGCACGTTAAACACACACATTCATCATGTAACACAGACAATGCACGCATGCACATCACTGTGGTCCCTAGATCACACACACCACATCCACATCACATTGGATTAGCCCAAGTCCAACATGCAGGACTTGGGACCAGTAACGCTGCATCAAGGCCCCAATGGTGTCGCTGTCCATTCATACCACATTCACGCGGTCGTGAGGATAACTTCTCCCCAACGACCGAGGGTGACTACCCTTACTGGCAGGAGTGTCACCCCCCACATTCACACACCAGTCACACTGTAGCCTGCACTCCTCACCGTGTGCACTGTGCAGATACTACAAAAAAAAACGAATAACTTGAGTATACAAAAAATAATATAAATACTCATAACCTGAGTATACAAAAAAAATATATAAATACTCATAACCTGAGTATACAAAAAAATAATATAAATACTCATAACCTGAGTATACATAAAAAAAATATTAACTCATCACATGAGCCAAAAAAATTGAAGAAGGCACTTATCTGCCTTGACGTGGGATTCGCCTGGTGCCAAGGCTCCGGCTCCTTAACTGCCAGGGAGCCTCAGGGGGGGGCATCAGGAGGTGGCGGAGCATCCCCTGGACTCTCCCTGGCTGGCTGCCTGCCCTCCAATGCCAGGGCAATGCGAGTTAGGACCACATTTGTGTCTGCCAGCAGCAGCCTGGTCTGCCTCCCCTTCGCCACGACGGCCACTGCCAGGCTCTTTACCTCAGACGCAAGGCCTGCTGTGGTGGCCTTCAACTCCCCCAGGCTGGTGACAACAGCAGCACAATTGCAGTTTAGGTCTTGGATGTTGTCACTTAGCTGGGATGTTGATGCCAGGCTGTCAGCAATACGCCGCATCTGAACAGCCGCATCACCCATATTGCGGGTCTGGCGGGCCTGATCCCTGGCAAGGGTTTCTTGTATGGCGTCAGGAACACCCCTTGTTTTGCGGGTTGCCTTCCGGGGGCCATGAGAGGCTTGGGGCCATTGGTACGGGGAGGCCTTTGAGGGGCTTCCCCTGATGGGGGAGAAAGGTGAGGGGCTTCCCCTGATGAGGGAGGAAGGTGAGGGGCTTCCCCTGATGGGGGAGGAGGGTTGGGAGGGTACAGGGATGGTGGGATCCTCCATGAAGTAGACGACTCCCTTGAGGTCCCCGTGCTCCTCCACCACTTCCTCTAGATGAGAGGAGTGGGCACTCTCCTGTGGGGATGGCGTGGGTTGCCCAGCAGCCTACGATGGCCCAGCTCCCTCCAGCACATCTGTGGATGACACAAAACATTCACATGTTGGTGAACCCACACACTTGGCACATGTTCCCTTCCACCCCCTCACATGCTACACACCGAATAGGAGATAAAACACACTTACCTATACTCAAGGCCTGGTCACCGGAGTCATAGCCCCCAATGCCCTCCACCTGCTCCTGCTGCAGGCATTGAGCGATGACCTCCTCCTCATCAGTCAATCGCTCAGATGTGGCTGGTCCTCCTCCTGTGCCCCTGGTGTGCCTCCTTATGCGCGCCAGCTTCTCTTTGTCCCGACGTCTCAGGTCATTGATTTTTTTGGAGCTCTCTTCGGGCTTTCTGGTCTCAATCCCGACCATATTCACCTGAAGGGTGATCTCCTCCAAAATCTCAATCCACCGTGCCTTGCTTGTCTGGGCACTTTGGGCACCATGGAGGAACCGGTCATATTTGGCCATTCCAGCCACTATATAAGCCCTCTCCTCGTTGGAAAAATTCCTCTTCCTCCTCTCCTTGCCTCCTTTGCCAACTGCCACCATCGCCAAGAAAAAGTACCTTGCTTCAGGGGGGGGAAAAAGCAGGATGTACTTTTGCGCCAGACGGGCGCATGTCTGGGCGTATTTATGCGATTGGCATAAGCCGATGGGCCTGCGTATCCCAGGAAGTTGTGCCGGCGTAGTTGTGAGCATGCGCATAGGGACGCAAATCGTACGTCCATGTCACTGGGTATGCGTCGTTTTAGATACGCCGGGCGTAAAGCATTGCACCACGCTCTGATGATCATTTGCATAAGATCACACCCACTTCCACTTACGCTGCCTTACGCCAACAAAATTACGATACGTCGGCGCACCGTTGGGCGCACTTTCTTTCTGAATAGTGTGCTCGCCGATCTGCTCCTCATCAGCGTAGCGTATATTCGCTATGCTATGCCCGCCTAAATATGCGCCGAGCTACCTGAATCTAGCCCACAGTTGCCACCTTGTGATGGTGTGCTATTGCTATTGAAGTATGTGCAGATTGAGCACTTTAGTTGTGCTTTGGTTCATTTCTATGTCTAGTGTGACAGCTCTTTACTTATCCACACATCCATATTTTTTCAACTCAAGAATGCACATCCAATTGTTCCATAATATGCTGAACATCTAAAATCTCAATCATACATTTTCCACCAAAATTTGTAATTACAGGTACCTGTTGTTCCTATGCTTGTGTAATCACAAGTGAATTTTCCATTTCTGCAAATACTGTAAAGAAAAATCATTCATGGGAGTTATTAATTAGCCATCATGTTTGCTCTAACAATGCACCTACTTATCAATATCAGCCAGTATCGACCTAACTTAACATAATTTCCTTTCTTTAGTCACTCATTACTGTTAGGATCCAAAAAGCATATATAGAATATCAAATAAAAAAAAAAAAATTGCACAAAATCAAGCACATACTGTAGTCAAGAAATCTCCTCCATAGGGCCTATACCTCTAGTCCTTTTAAAGTGTTCATAACCCTTGTTATAGTGCTTGTGCTCTGTCATTTGGACATCTGTATTACCTAAAATACCTGGCAGATCCTGTCTGGTTCTTCTCTTCCACCTGTAAACATGTTTACCATGGCTGCTGAACCCTGACACCGTGGACAGCGTATGTGCCTCTGTCATCCGCAGCTCTCCTTTCTGTTTTTCTCTGTCTTCCACCCCACTTCCCTTCCTGCCTGTCAGCTCTGACTAATGCTATAATTTCTGAGTGTCATTTCAATCCCTTCTATTACATGAACTGATGTGCCCAGTGTATGTCGTTTTGTAAAAATAAGCAACCGACCACCTCTCTCCTTCCCCTTCTTCGCCTCCTCTCAGCTGACATCAGAGGGGGTTTCTCAGCCCCTCCCACTGTAGCTGTCAGAGGAGAGAGGTGGCCAGTCACATGAGTGCCGAGCGGCTCTCAGAAATACAGAATAGAACGGCTTATTTTTACAATAGGATGAAGTTGAATATCAATTGCGAGCCAGGTCTTCTATTCCTAACCTCACAAATGTTCTTTTGGCTCAATGGGCCCAACACCGAAATTTGGTCATTTAGTATGGTTTGTTCACATATTATGGACACACAAAGGCAGCTTGGGAGTGAGTATGTACAAGCACCCCCATAGCAAGCAGCTTGCTATGATAGGCATTCATCAGTGCTGGCAGGGGACCCTAGAAGAGGTTTGGTCCGAGCACAAATTTGGACTGAACCATGGAAGGAGCCGAATGTCATTCAAAATAGCAGTATTATTACCGCTATTATACATGTCAGATTCTAGTGGTTGTTGAAAGACGTTGACGGGTGCAGGCAAAGCCAAGCCTTTAACAACCTTGTAATCCCCTGCTGTATAAGTAAAGGGGCAGAGAGGTGGTGACATCACTGAACAAATATGGCCATATACAAATTCCCAGCAAGTAAGTGAATGGAACCAGAGATGTCATTGTATTTAAAAGTAAAGACAGCTCCCAAGAGCCATAGTTTGAGTCACAAGCAGACAGACTAGCATATCAATGTTTTTTTTTTTTTTCTTTCCATGATTGGCGGACGTTGTTTATTGTGACTGATGCTGGGTTTACAATGCTGGGATTTTTTTTTATAGTTTTATATTTTTAATAAAGCATCTGTTTATTTACAACTGACTTACCCCTACCCCCTTACTTATTCATGTAGTGGGGAGCCAGATACTTGGGACCCTGTTATCTTATGCTCCCTGCATCCCCAAAATCAACAGCCCAGGGTGCCCCCCTTCCTAGCCTGCCAGCTGCTGCTCAGATTAAGAGTCTGATATAAATTTGGGGGGAACCACGCAGGTTGTTTTAGAAAAGGGTCCCCTTTTAAAATCAATACCAGATCCGATATGGATATTCAAGGCCCCCCCCCCCCCCCCATGTCATGCAGCCTCATGTTTTTTTGCATGGGCCCCACCCCCTAGAGTTAATAACAGATCTGAAAATTTTGATATTGATTTTGAGAGTGGGGGCCCGCGTAATTTTTTTAACATGTAGAGCAAAATTGACATATAGAAGAAAAAAAAATCTGTTAATTCACTTTTCCTTGTAAGCTTCCTTTTGTAAAAAATGCAATGCCGCCCCCCTCCCTTTGCAAAAATATATATTAGAACCTCGTCTTTGATGAGGCTCTTGTATGTATTTTGGGGATCCCTATTGCATTATTTCCAGAATACTTGCAAGTAAATGCAAGTAAATGTACATTAAAGGCATTTCAACCACCTCCCGTCCTCCACACTGGGGGCACACAGCGCAGCGATCAGTGGTGCGCTCTGTCTCGGAGATCCCGATAAAGACCCAATGACGAAGCTGTTTACTAATCAGCTGTGTCCAATCACCTTTTGGGTGTTCGCCAAACACCTGGATTTGCAGACTGTTTCCCCAATCAGGGTGCAGTGTAAGCTGGTTGTTAAGGAGCAGGGCCAGGAAGCCAGCTGCGGCATCCTTAAAAACCAACGGCATAACTAATTGCAACGGGCGCACGTACGTTCGAGAAATCGGCGTATATCTAGCTCATTTGCATAGTCATTGCGGAAATCAACAGAAGCGCCACCTAGCGGCCAGCGTAAATATGCACCCAAGATACGAAGGCATAGGAGACTTACGCTGCTCGTTTCTTGGCCGAATTTATGTGTAACTGATTCTGAGAATCAGGCGCCCATATACGATGGCACAGATTCGGACTTACGACGGCGTACGTGGAGATACGCCGGCGTAAGTCTTTGAGAATCTGGCCCAATGGGTTTTCCCGCTGACAGCTAAATAATAATAATAAAAAAAAGTGCAGGTGAAAAAAGTTAATAAAAAAAAAAAGACAAGGGGTCCCTCCCTCCCCTGTCAATACCAGGCACTTTGCCAAAATATTTTTTAAATGGCGTGGGGTTTCAAACCACAAGTGCCTTATGCCCAATGTGACACCGGAGGGGGGGATCCAAAAAGCGGAGGTTCACTTTTTGTGTGAAATTCCGCTTTAATCAGGGACTTCATAGCTGGCAATCCAGGACTGATTCGTTTTTATAAAAGTCAAATGGTCCATGGAGTCTGTGGACAGACGCGTTCTATGATCAGTGCTGCCAGAGGTTTACTTACTGAATGCCCGTTCTGAAAGCACACTGGATGCAGGGCAACCCAACTACTCAATAGCATACTGAGCAAGTTCTGGCCAGTGTTCTATTCTCATGACCCAGTAAGCCAGTAGATCGTGAGCTGGAAAGTTCTCCATCTCTGTTTTGGCCCTGAGGTAATAGTCCACTATGTGATGCAGACGCTGCCAATGGGATGTGGAAGCTGACAGCCCTGGGCGGCAAGGACTATAAAAAATCTGAAATGCCTAACGCAGGCAGACGCCTTCTCCAACGCTACTTTCTTGACTAACAGAAGACTCAAAATGACATTATCCATCACACTGTAACCTACTAGAGTCAGGAAAAACTTTCAATAAAATTCTCTTGAATGTGTCCTGAAGAGATTTTATCCTCTGCACTCTGTGGGGATGGGATGAGTTCAGAGACGTTCCCCCTATAACGGTGGTCAAGGAGGATTGCCAACCAGTAATCATCCTTCTCCTTTATGCCACGTATTCTTGGGTCCTTTCTCAGGCTTTAAAGCATGAGGTTGCCCACGTGCCTCAAATTTTCAGAGGCTTGAGAAGCAGATGACTCGGCCCGGGGTTACTCAGGATGACAGCATCTGGAACTTCCTCCTCCAAGATTGACGCATGTCTTCCTCAAAGCCTATGAAAGTGCCAGAATCCTCCTTCTCCTCATCTTCCTCCCCTCTCTCCTCTTGTGTGTTCTGTGACATAAGAATTATGGTGTCTGAATTAAATGGGCCTTGAGAGGAAAGAAAGTCCTCCTCTTCCTCCTGCGTCCTGTCCATAATGTCACGCAGAGTCTGCTCCAGCAGGAACACAACAGGGATTGTGTTACTGATGCATGCACTGTCACTGCTCACCATCCTTGTGGCCTCCTTAAATGGTGACAATACAATGCATGCATCCTCAATGATCAGCCATTGGTATGTGAAACAAAAAACTGAGCACTGGCTGTGTATGACCACCTGAAATGGCTACAGACTCTTCTGGCCTGCTTTAGTACATCTTGCAACCCTGGGTACGTAGGAAAAGATGCACAACCAAATTGAGGACATGTCAACTTTTTCCTGTCTAAGGGCAGACAGGAGGTTTAAGCAATTATCAGACACCATCATTCTTGGCTCCAGCTGGAGTGGTGTGCTCCGGTGTGGTTCCTGTCCCCTAAACACACCAGCTGAAGCACTGCATGGCACCTTTTAGCCTGACTCTGGGAAAAGCCAGTTGAACGCTTAGGGGGGTACCTGATGCTCATAGGACAGTTCTGCAGAGGAGGGCATGGAGGAGAAGGAGGGGGTAGAGCTCACAGGTCTGGCATCATCACCACCAGCTGTATGGAGACTTGGGGGCACAACAAGCTTCAGCACTGGGCCCTGTCCTGCATCCTTTGAGGTTGCAAGCAGCATTACCCAGTGTGCTGTGAACAAAATATATCATCCCTGCCCATGCTTGCTGGACCATCAGCAGTAAGATGGATTTTACAGATGACTGCCTTGGCCAACGATGCCAGAACATTCCCTTCCATGTGATGGTAGAGAGATGGACCGGCCTTACATGAAAAGTAGTAGCGACTGGGAACCAGCCATTGTGGTACAGCACATTGTGGAAATTCATGGAAGGGGGCAGAATTCACCAGGCTGAAAGGCAGAAGTTGGAGAGCCAACAGCTTTAACAAGCTTGCATTGAGGCACTGGGCATGTGGATGGCAGGGAGTGGGACTGTATTTATTTTCTGCTGCAGAAGATTGGGCAGAGAAATTTGGCGGCTACAGTCTACAGCTGGTGGTGTGCTGCTGGCAAATGACCTGCTAGGACCTTGAACACCCTGTGCTATACCATCATCCCTGTCAGTGGAGGCTGCTGAAAGACAATGACTTGGTGGTTGGACATTAAATGCCTTGTTAGACATGTGGTACTCAAATGGTTGGTGTTTTTGCCACGTTTGATGTGCCTGCGACACCGTTTGCAGATAGCAACAGTGTGATCTGCTGTAGATGTGCTGAAAAAAGTCCAGACAGCTGTGGGGAGTGGGCTGGGAGATAACAGCTGCAGAATGTGATGAAATAGGGTGGCTGCTCTCTACTCTATCTTAATGTCGACCTCCTTGGGGTTGTGCCACTTCACCTTCAGTTTTCTCCTCTGTGCTAGCTGGCACCCAAGTGGCATCAGTGACATAATCATCATCTCCATCTCCTCTATCTTCAACATTACCACTGGAGACAACTTGGCAATACGCTGTGACTTGGGGAACATGAATGCCAATTTGTCTACCAGTGTTCCTCCCTCTCTCTAGGCTCATGTTCCTGTCATCCTCAGAACCAGCATCTGAATCCAGTAATGGCTGGGTATCATCAAGGAGCATGTAGCTGATGCTGTGGTCAAATAACTCAGCCCACTCCTCAATGGTTGAGGTTAGGGCTATAGCAGGAATAGATCTGGACAAGGAGGCAGGTTTATCCACTCTGGAAACTGCAGGGGACTACACATGTCTCTGCTTGTGTGACAGAAAATGAGGAGGATGACAAAGGTTTAGTAAGCCAGTCCTGCATGCTGTGGCTGGATAGCACAGACAAACTCACTGAACAGAGTAAATGATGCCCTGCCTGAGAACTGACCACCACCACATCCATCTTTGCTTGTAGACACTTGTTGCTGGCCTCCTTACAGTGCCAAGGTAACATCAGCCTCTCCTTGTTGACCTCCCAGATATAATTGGGAGGGAGGGGGTAGTGATTAGAAGCAAATGTAAAGGAGAAGTTAAAATCCTTACGTAGATGCACTTTAATCAATGTAAAGAGGCGTTTGATGCACATAACTATATGGCGTTAAACTGGCAGTAACGCATGCAAAACTATATGGTGTTAAACTGGAAGTAACGCACATAGAAGTAAATGGCGTTAAGACTGGCAGTAATGCAATCAAATAGACAGTGTTCAACCATCACTACACTGACACTATCTGAACTGTCCCTACTGTAGCTATACACTAATGTCAAGATTACTGACATGTCTCACTTCAATACACTACACTGAAACTATCTGAGCTGTCCCTACTCTAGCTGCAACTATGCAAAGCTGAATGATGGTTCTCCTCACTACACTCACACTATCCCTAGACTGACACAAAACTAATATTCTACACTGACAATTGAAGCAAAATAGCACAGTATAGCACACTAATAGCACTGAACAGAGCCATGTTCTATCTCTCTCCACACCAAAATCACACTGATAATGGCTGCAATTGCAAGAATACTTTTATACTGGGAGCGGGAATGAGCCATCATTGGATAAAGTAATGACGACAGTGTCCAATCATGACTGACAGTACTCTGTGCCCTGATTGGCTGAAGCTTTTACTGCTTCAGCCAATCAGGGCTTGCAATGCACTGTTCAGCACCGCAATGCATTGTGATTGAACAAAAGGTTGAACGTCCAGGAAGTTCGGCTGTTTTCCAAAGAATCGAACAACGAAAGTTTGGCCCGAACTTATGCTTGGCCCGAATCGTTCGTTCGCTTATCCCTATTAATTAAGGATTTACATCGAGGGACACTATTTTTTGATTCTTTTTAATAAAGGATTTGTCTCTTGTTTACTTTTTGTACACTTTTTGGTGAATGGGTAGGGGTTCCGCAGACCTCCCCCTGCTCCAACACACCCAATACAATACAAGAGCACTGTTCCTCTGTGCTTGGTGTCCCTTCCCCCCCAATCATCTTCCACCGAGCTCTGCAGAGTGTAACTTCAGCTCCCTGCTCTCTGCTTTCTGAAATCTTAGACAAAATGTATAAATTCTGTACTTTGAACAGATGTAGAAAACAGATTACGGCAGATAAACAGGTACAACTTCTGTAGAAGGATTTGTTTCATTTCTGTTATCACCTGTGGCTAGTCACTTTAGTTGGTATATGTGAAGCCCCATACACACTATCAGTTTTCCTGCAGGTTTCTCTTCAGGTTTACCAAAACCATGTAGTGCAAGGGCCTGCCTCATTGCATACAAATTGAAACTCTTGAGGTTTGACCTCATATTAGATGGTTTTGGTAAACCTGAAGAGAAAACCTCCAGGAAAACTGATAGTGTGTATGGGACTCAAGGGTTTACAACCACTTTAAAGGAGAATTGTGGAATTTAACATACATATTCACCTATGTGGCTGCAGCATCGATCTGCTGCTGAAGCCCCCCCCCCCCCGCTGGCTCTAAGACTGAGAAGCGAGTGATCACATGATCACTGATGCTCAGTTCTTAGCCTTCACTGAGCAGGAAGCAGTGATGGTCAGTCACCAGCTCTCTACTCTGCCCCTCCAGAGCTCACTGGGTTGTCAGGCTGTAGAGAGGAAACAAGCAGCTAACTCAGTGGCACACAGAGACTGCGTCAGCTGCCGGTCAGGCGTCTGGATGGCTCCTGACATTAAAGTCAGGATCCTTGCACAGCTTGAACCAACTCCGTGCTGTCAGCAGATAGCAGGCCGCTGTCAGCTGAATCTGGGTGACAGGAGTGCAGAAACAAGTGCACTCTGTGACCCAGAAAAGAAGTATGGCCAAACAAGCTTTAAAGCTAAAGCTTGTACACACGTCCGGGAATCTCTTTAGGAAAAAAAACACTGGTTTTCCTGATGAGATTCCTTGCAAGCTTTCCTGCTCGCCGAGTGTACACATGGTTCATTCAAAGGAACCACCGTTCTTTTGAATGGTAAGAACGCAGTGAAGTCTTCGCATGCGCTCGTCACATTCAATGCCATCGCCGCCATCTTGCTACACCCTACACTGCCCTTGTAAGCTACCACTCATGCGTCAAAGTCTCATCGAGCATGCGCGGGCTTACCGGGGACAGGTAAGCATAAACACATGCTCCATTTTCTCAACAGGAAAACACTGTTGAGAATCCCGACGAGAAAATAGAGAGCAGGTTCTCTATTTTTCTCGTCAAGATTCCCGGCAGTTTTCCCGATGAGAAACCGTACACACGCACGGTTTTCTGGAAAAAGCTCTCCCAGCAGCTGTCTTTCTGAGAAAACTATGCGTGTGTACGATAAGGTGACCAGATTTTTAAAATTAAATCCGGGGACATATTTATTCTTTACTAGTAATGGCAACAATCAGAGACTCTCTGCCCGTCGCTGCCTGCCTCACAGCCTCTCAAGTCTTACTCTTCGGGCACTGGCTACTACTGGATGGGGAGCGGATGAAGATCACTCCGCCAGGGAAGGCAAGGAGATAGGCAGGTAGCTGGCCAGGATTTGAGTCAAGGCGGAAGAACATGCAAGCGAAGCAGAATGGGCATGCGCCTGAAACTGAAAAAATAATCCCTCCGCTCCGACCAGCACATGATCATCAAAAAGGGGCACAGATAATGGGAAAAATACAACCCCACTATGCTAGAAGGCAGGGTGGAGTGCGGGGGTGATTCAATTTATTTTATTTTAATTCTGCACCGACTGTCTTTGAAATTGCTCTTGACCCTATTAAATCCTATCTGGGGACAAAACAAAGGACAGACTTGGTCCGGGGACAGTGTCCTCAATCAGGGGACTGTCCCCTGAAACTGGGGATGTCTGGTCACCCTAGTGTACGAGGCTTTACACTGAAATGTGCACGAGTCCTAACACAGACCCAGTGAGTGTTTTCTAGTCACAAAATAACCAATTTATACTCCCTGATCAGGACTAAAGTCTCGTACACACGCACGGTTTTCTCGGCAAGAACCAGCAAAAAAATGCTTGCAGAGACTTCTTGCCAAGTAAACCATGCATGTGTACGAGGCTTTGAGGTTTCTTGTTAAGAAAGCTGCCCAGAATCTAGACGAGAAAAATAGAGAACCTAAGCCACCAATCTTGGAATAAAATACATACCACTCTACGCCATTTCGATAAATCCTTTCTCCAGGGTTGTGGTAGAATCCAGCATGATAACATGGACAATGGATGGCGGCAACACAATCCCCTTTCTCATTCATGTACAAATCTTGGTTACAGACGCAGCCTTCGGTAGAGGCAAATGACAACAAGCAGGATTCATCTGTTTCACTCAAAGCCATGCAGGTGTGCTGACATGTATCTACATTGTACTGGAAGTTCATTGTAGATGGACATTCTTTTACATATTTATCTGAAAGGAAGAAAAACTGTTGATATTGCTTATCAAATAAATGAATGTGACATATTGAAAGATTTTAAATGAGGCAATATCTCTAGACATAAGTCTTCTAGATTCTAAGTTTCCCTGACTCTACATGAAATTAATTGCTTCCAGGTCCTCAACTGGGACTTTAAATAGGAATTGAGAAACATATCCTGCACTTCCTGTTCTCAGAGGCATATCTAGTGAAAATAGCGCCTATGGCAAGCACTGAAACTGCGCCCCTGTCAAAACATTTGAAATCCATCTTTCAGATAACCTTAACAAAAAAAACAGCTATCAAAACTAGTGATATTTATCATCCCTTGTGACACTTTGGGTAGTAAATAATCCTCTTTATGGAGAAATCTGGGGATAAACCCCTGATCCCTCCTCTGCCCCCCAAGGCCAGATAAATGCAGAACCAATACTGGAAGTGATGAAATCTTCATCACTTAAGGCCTCAGTATTCACAGAGGAGAGGGAGAAACTGATGCTCGTCCTTTGTGCGCTGCCAATCCGACCAGATGGAATGGGAGAGCCTGGGAGAACAGGGGAGGGCTGTGGCAGAACGTAGCAGGGATAGCACTGCCATTGTCCCTTAGTAAAGGTGCTAAAAAGGAGATCCTGCCTATGGGAAGGGAGGAGGGAAGAAGAGACCCTCAGACCCTGGTAAGTGCCTTGCTGCCCAGCCACTCAACAGCGCCCCCTTCATATGGCGCCCATGACACTTGCCATGGCTGCCATACCCTAGATACGCCACTGCCTGTTCTGTCTTCATATACACAAGCAGTGAGTAGAAATCTGCCAAATTAGGCTGTAGGTGGCAATAAATGTTCACATACTGTAGGTACTTTTTGGCTACAGAACGTTTTTTTTTTTTTTTTTGTTGTTTTGTTTAATGCATGCAGTGACGCTTGTTAATGCATTACTGCATTGCAACAGAATTCATTATTGTGATTGGGCCCTGAAGATAAGCCAGGATCTACCCACACATCCTTCTCCCCTTACTATATGAAGGGATAACCATAAGTGTACTGGCTACCCTTGTGTGTCATTTGTCTGTAGGGATAGTAAATTTGTCATAACACAGCATAATAAAGTTTGCAGGCTTTTGAAAAAAAACCTGGATCTTACCACAAATATGTTCTCTCCAGTTTTGAAGCCTGATTCCACGCTCAGTACAAGCTCGGATGTAGTTTGAAAATACTGCACATAAACAGTCTTCTGAATTCTTGCACAAACAGGCATCATACAAGCATCTCTACAAGCAAAGAAACATTACAAACTGGACCATGAAAGGCAAATACATTTATGTTTAGTATAAACAAACATAAAACAATACAGACTTTATTTCCAAGGTAACATGGTCCAGATTTGGAATTTATCTTTTTAGCCTCTGCTTCACTAAAAGTTATAAAAAAGGCTTCTGATGGCATATTAAAAGTGATAGTAAGGGCTTTAAAAAAAAAAAAAAAAAAAAAACATGTTATACTCATCTGTTCTGTGCAGTTGTTTTGCAAAGATCAGCCTGGATCCTCCACTTTTCCGGTCTTCCGCCGGTGCTTCTGGACCCTCCCTCCTGCCAAGTGCCCCCACAGCAAGCTGCACCCAAGCAGGTGTGCTCCTGGGCCCCTGCTCTGTGTGTCCATTTATCACAAAGAGCTGCAGGCCCTGTCCCTTTCTCTTCTGCACAGGCTATGTCCAGGACAGTGATCATGTTGTTGCTACTTTTGTAAGATAATATCTGGATTTACAGAGTCATTTAGAGTATGCAAAATGGGTTTACATACTTTGGGGCTATTGAGTATTATATTTAAATTACAATTTTTACGTCTGGAGTTTAGTTTTAAAGGTACATTTGTACAGATGTCCACAAGCATAACAATCTCAAACACTGGACCTACTGTATGTATATAACCATCAATATAATGCAAAAAATAAATAAAAAATCATCCATATAATGTTATTTTTGTACTTTTTGTTATTATAGATGTAACTACATAAGTTACACATCAACATAAAAAATAAAAAATAAATAAGAATTTGGCTGCACCAACGATGACCTAGGTGTCTCGTGTCCAAGAGGGTGAATACTTTAATCAGTTATTTTATGGGTAAGCTTTGTCTGTATTTTAACGGTCCAGGTGCCCAGCTATCTCCCCCATCTGCTGGGTCTGCCTGGCCTGGTCCCTCGCCATTTGGTCATGGACCACATCAGACACCCCCCTGGTCTTCCGGGTCGCCTTCCTGGGGCCAGGAGATGGTATTCCCCAGGGGGATGGAGTCGCCCTTGAGGGGCTTCCCATGATGGGGGAGGGGATTTGAGAGGGCCCTGCTGAAGGGGAGGACTCCTCCAAAAATAAAACAAACTCCTGATTTGTGACGACAGGCTCCTCCTGAACCACCTCAGCAGGTGAGGTGTGGGCACTCCCCTCCACCTCTGTGTCTTCAGTGCCCAGGGGGTCAGGCTCAGGATGCAGTTGGGGGGATGGGGTGGAATGGCCGCCGGCAGATGATGGCCCTGCTCTGTCATCTGTGGATGACACAAAGCAGACACATGTTGGTGGTCCCAAACACTTGGCACATGTACCCTCCCCCCCCCACATGCAATACACCAAATAGGGGAGAAAAAACAATTACCTGTCCTGGAACCTTCCTCCACAGAATCATAGCCCGGTACCCCCTCCAACTGCTCCCTCTCCAGGCAGCGGGCGACCACCTCCTCCTCCGTGGTCAGGCTGACTGCACATGGTGGTCCACCCCCCGTGCCTCTCTCATGCCTCCTGATGGTGGCCACCTTGCCCCGGACTTTGCGCCTCACATCATTGATTTTTTTTGCAATGTCCGCAGCAGTCCGCGCGGAATAGCCAAAACTGTTCACCCTGGCAGCAATGGACTCCAGGATGGCCTGCTTCCTGTCCCGGCTTGTCTGGCGACTTTTACTGCCATGGAGGAACACATTGTAAGTCTCCATAGCCGAGATGACGGCAGACAGCTCCTGGGCATTGAAATTGAGCTTTCTCCTCTCTCTGCGGGGAACAGGAGCAGCCATCTCACAGCAAAAGTTACTTCCCTGGGGGGGGGGGCCGGATATACTTTTGCGCCGGAAAGGCGCATCTGCGGCCGCTTTTATACGCGCAACGTAAGACATTGCGCCACCGTTTCCCATGAAGTGGTGCCGACGGAAGTTGTGAGCCTGCGCACAGGGGAGCGAGTGGAGCCCTCCCTCACTGCGCATGCTCCGTGGATGATGCGCTGAACGTAAGTCTCTGTGCTGGGCTCCGCCCATCATTTACATATGGTCACACCCACTTCCACTTACGTCGGGTTGCGCCATTGCATTTTCGTTACTCCGCCGCAAAGTAACAAACAAGTGCTTGGTGAATACTGTACTTGACTCACTAGTTCGCGTCACCGTAACGTATATGCGCTGCGCTACGTCGGATAAAATATGCGCGCATCTACATGAATCTGGCCCTATATATATATATAAATATATATATATATATATATACACACACACACCGTATTTTCCGGTGTATAAGGCGACCGGGCGTATAAGACGACCCCCCTTATTTTACAGTATTTTTACGATTTTTTGCCTGTACTCACCGTATAAGACGACCCCCCTTCCGAGGCTTCCGACACTTCATATTTCTTCTTTCTGCAGCCATATCCTTCATTCTTGCTGGAGCTGGAGCCAATCACGGCAAGCGATGTATTCTATTAATGAATACAAAGCCTGCTTGGATTGGCAGAGGCTGTAACATCATCAGCCCACGCCTCTCTGACTCTCAAAGCCAATGCGAGCAGGCTACTGTATGTAGCCTGCTCGGATTGGCAGAGGTTGTCACTCCAATCCGAGTAGGCTCTGTATTCATTTGAATACATTGCTCACCGGGATTGACTAAGTGGTATATAGAGCAGGCATCTGAGCAGCTGACCCAGCGTACTGTATAAGACGACCCCTGCTTTTTGGACAGTTTTTTTAAGTCTAAAAGGTAGTCTTATACGCCAGCAAATACAGTATATATTAAGGTAAAATTCGGGGAACCAGCTAGATCGCAGGACACAGGATTTTCAATCAAAAAGGAGGTTTATTAAACTTAAATCGGGGTTCCGGGCAGAATTTTATTTTTTGCAAGCTAAAATTAATCCCTAAAACATATTAATAGCTCCCCAATCGTTCCAGAAATTATTGCAAACACTTGCCTCATGTTTTGGCGGTAACCACCATATGTGTGGCATGTCAAGCCCAGTTCCTTTTTCTTCCTGGTTTTCAGGGAGAGGTGCATGCTGGGTAATTTTTAGGCACAGTAATGTCCAGACACTCCTGTGGGACCTCGTGGGCTCGGACCTGCTCGTGCTGTACGAGGAAATGGTGGTGGAGGGTAGAATCAGGGGCAGACTGACAACTCATGGGGCCTCCGGGCAATTGAAGAATATGGGGCCCCCTGGCTTACAGATAGCCACCATGCCAAGAGGTAGTGCAGAGGCGGGGCAGCTAAAATCTCAAGATTTTCACATCAAAAGCATGTCGGTTTCGGACAAATCAGGGACAGATGTAAAAAAAATACACATTTTTACATACTGTCCCTGGTTTTACTGAGCCTGGCAACCCTGATGGGGTCCCCTAGTGGCATGGGTAGGTGCCACGTGGGTAGGTACCAGAGCATGATGGGACTGTGATGTCATAAGAGAGGCCTATATAAATCGCTGGGAGCCGCGCATCCGTCATAACAGCGGGAAGAAGCGTTGAGTCAACATCTGGAGAAGGGAAGAAGAGAAGAAGGCGTCACAGAAGAGCGGACTGGACGCCGCTAGTAATTGAGGTAACACGAAGATAGCGGCGGCCAGTCCTGAAGAAGAAGGCACCGGAGAGCGCCGAGGCAACAGCGGAGAGCGGAGAAGACCCCCGGAGAGCGGAAGAAGACCCCCGGAGAAGACCCCCGGAGAGCGGAAGAAGAACCTCACAGAGTGGAGAAGACACCCAGAGAGCGGAGAAGACCCCCGGAGAGCGGAAGAAGAAGGCCCCCCTGGTAGAAGAGCTAAAGAAGAGGGGCCCCCCCCCAGGGCTGACTAATAAAATACTTTAAAAACCCTGTGTTGTGTTTATTTTTTCACACTTTGCCTCCGCGTGAATAGGTGGGGGTACCCCATATTCAGCCTCTTATTAAAGGGGGCTCTCAGATTATGATAACCCCCCCTACCTGCAGACCCCGACAACGGCCAGGGTTATCGGGAAGAGGCCATGTCCTTATCAACATAGGGACAGGGTGCTCTAGGGTGGGGGGGCCGCAGTGCGCCCCCCTTCCCCAGAGCACCTGACCCCCCCATGTTGAGGGCATGCGGCCTGGTACGGCTCAGGAGGGGGGGCGCTCGTTCGCCCCCCACTCCTTCCCTGACCGGCCGAGCGGCGTGCTTTGGATACGGGTCTGGTATGGACTGTGGGGGAACGCATGATTCATACCAAACGCCGCGTTTAGATTTGGCAGGAATCCAAGTCGGATCCCCGTCGCTTCTATGACGCACTCGCTGGAATGTGCTTTTTCTATTCCAGCGAGTGGGAGATGTCGGCACCCTGTCGCCGAGAATCAGCGCGATGCTGTCGTGCTGGAAACATATTCTCGGTGACAGGTACTGTACTTGCTACTTTGACACTCTCCACCCCAACCTGAGGCTCAAGTCTTGCACTAGCCAGGGAGGTCACTGATTCCCTGTCTGTCCAGGGCTTTAACAAGTTGACATGATATACCTGATACACTTTCCTCTTGCCTGGCTGGTGGACTCTATAATTTACCTCTCCCACTTTTTTCCACAACTTCAAAGGGACCTTGCCATCTGGCCAAGAATTTACTTTCCACAGTGGGAATCAGCACTGCTACTTGATCCCCCACTCTGTTATAGACCTGTCGTTGAGCCTCCTGGGCTTTTTACAAATGCTCTTTGACTAGTGGCACCATGGTTTGGATCCTTTCCTGCATTTGGGAGATATATCCAAGAACACTCTTATGCTGAAAAGTTTCACTTTCCCATTCCTCTTTAATAAAGTCAAGTAGTCTGTGAGGTTTCCACCCATACACCAACTCAAAGGGCGAAAACCCAGTGGAGGCCTGGGGCACTTCCCATATAGCAAACAGGAAAGCTGGTAACAGGCAGTCCCAGTCTTTCCTATCCATTTGTACCACTCTCTTGAGCATAGATTTAGGGTCCTATTAAAGCGTTCCACCAACCCGTCCACTTGGGAATGGTAGACTGATGTGTGCAGGTGTTTAATCCGGAACAGCTTGCACACATTGGCCATAACCCTCGATATAAACGGGGGGGGGGGGGGTGTCCTGGTCTGAGTATTTCCTTTGGAAAACCAGTCCATATAAACAACTAGAATAACTCCCGGGCAATAGCCTTAGAGGAGGTATTTTGCAGGGGTAGCACCTCAGGTTATCAGGTGGCATAGTCAATAATCACCAATATGTAGTAGTGACCTCGAGCTGACTTTACCAAGGAACCCACTATATACATATCCTCTTGAATAGGACCTCAATTATGGGCAGGGGGACCAAAGGGCTCCAGAAGTGAGTCACCGGAGTGGTCAACTGACAGGTGGGACAAGAGGTACAGTATTTCTTTACCTCAGCTTTCAGACCTGGCCAGTAAAACTGGTCGGTGATCTGTGCCTCTGTATTCTCAACTCCCAGGTGTCCCCCTAACACATCATTATGGGCCAGGTCCAGAACCTCTTGTCTATATTGTTGGGGTACCAACAATTTTTCTACCATTTTCTCTCACCTTGGTAACCCGATACAGCAATTCATTATATATTGGAAAGTGCTCATTCGCACCTGGCTTTTGGGGAACCCCATTTACTACTACAACTTGTTCCTGTGCACGAGCCAAAGTGGGGTCCTGGATCTGAGCAGTACCAAATGCCCCCCGGGGAACACCCAAATCTGGAAAGGCAGAGGAAGAGGCCAGTTCCTCACCCTCTTCCCCCAGCATTACCTGAAGTGGGGAAGGTTCCCCTCTCAGTGATCTGGTAGGTCTTCCAGACTATGGAACGCTTTACCAACCAGCATTCGGTTGGAGGAGAACCACTTGGCCTTTAGAAGAAAGATCAAAACTAATCTCTTTTGATGACAAAGGAGAAAGGAACAAACAGCGCCTAGAGGCGATTTAGTTCGCATGTGCTGCGATATATAAGTTTTTCACTCAGTTATTCAGTTATTTCTCTCAGCAGCAGGAACAGGGGGACTAGTTTCTCCCCAGTCTCTGAACCGTTCTCCTGGTTCCCACAGTTTTGTAAACAATGGACAGTGTTGTCCTGTTATAACATCATGTACAAAGTTCTTTACCACCCCCACCTCTTGAGTACCAGTGCCACATGCTGTGGAGATGGACACCGAGATGAGAGGGTACTCGCTAGTGTCCCCATGAATGAACACCACCCATAAAGTTTTACTTACCAAACCGATCTTCCCAATTACTCTAGGATGAACCGGGGTTACCACGCTTCCGGAGTCCAACAAAGCCTGGGCAGTAACGTATTTCACTTGGACTTCACACTCAAATTTTTCCTTACCTAGGTCAAGATGTGTGGTGCATACTTTATGAGCATTAAAAGACCCCCATGGGCTCCTCTTGCAGTGGGCAGTGTGCCCAGGTATGACCCCAGGAATGACATTGCCAACATTGTACATCCCCTTCTCTCCAAACAGGAACAGAACGCTGAGGAGGTACCGGGAGTGACTCTTGGCTTTCCGGGATGTTTGCTCCAGGGCTCCTTGGAACATCCTTTCCAAGGGCAGCAGTTGGTAAAAAAGGCCGTGGCAGACTGGGCTCTACGCGCTTGGTAGGGCCGAGCAGGTCTTCCACCATTTTATATCGTTCCACCATCTCGACAAGGAGGTTTACTGTTTTGCGGTCTACATGGCTGACCCACCGTTGAAGGTCGTCTGGCAGGGATCTCAGATATCGGTCCAGCATGACCTGTTCCACGATTTGAGGGCCAGACAACACCTCAGGCTGTTTAATTAGCTCCTGCATTGCTTCAGCTTTCAATGTGTGTGCAGCTTTAACCCAGGACATAAATCCAATATACTGTCCCTTTAAATGTCAGTTCAATGTCAAGTCCAATGCAAAAAAAAATGTATATATATGTTTTTTTTCTTCTTATACCTGTTATTTTGTCCTGCACCACTGTAAAGTTTGGGGAACCAGCTAGATTGCAGGACACAGGCTTTTCAATCAAAAAGGAGGTTTATTAAACTTAAATAGCTTCACAGCAGCAAAACAAAAGAAATAACAGTCTCACCGACTTGTAGGGCTCAGAACTGCTATTGCAGTTAAACAGTCCTTACTTTATGTTGCAGGTAACTTTCCCAGCTAGCAGGCTTCCAGACAGGACACTGCCATGTACTTTCACAGCTTTTCACCATCCACAGTCTCCACTACACTCCTCCACACACACCTACTACTTCCTGTCTTGTTTTAAACCACTTCCTTTGACAGGTGTGTTAACCCTTTTTGTTCCCCTAAAGGGACCACAATCCAAACAGAGAGGAAATATAGCGTCCTTCCAGGACCCAGCCACTAGGGTGACCACATGTCCCGGACTGTCCGGGACTATCCTGCAATTCATTTCTGTGTCCCTTGTTCCGGGCAACATCATTGCGGGACAATATAGGATCCCAGAATATAATGAGGACAGATACAGCCACCATAATGACTGGTTGGTAGGGCCGCCCCCCCCCCCTGACTCGCGTCTAGCAACGAGTGACGTGACTTGTCAGGACGCAGAGTCTCTGTCATAAAGAGCACCTATACCCAGTGCTGCCCTGCGCTAGCCTCCCAGATCACCAGACCCACCTCCTCCCCTCCATCCCCGCGGGCAGCAGAGAGAGCAGCAGTGTCTGTGTAGTAACAGACAGTGTCCTCCAGCTTTGCTCTCCATATTGTTGTTCTTCTTGATGCCTAGGGCCCACTTTTGATCTTGCACACGGGCCCGCTGATTTTATATGCCCCTGCCCCAAAAATCTGCAAAATAATATGTCAAAAATCATCTTTTTTTTGGGGAGGGGTGTCCCTGAAAGGCAGTTTGGAAATGTTGTCACCCTACCAGCCATGGCATCCTGTAATATAAATATATATATATATATATATATATATATATATATATTGCATCCGGCATCCGGAAAGTATTTATAGAGCTTCACCTTTTCCACATTTTGTTATGCTATAGCCAAATTCCAAAATGAAATCAATTCATTATTTCTCTTAAAGTTGTACAAACAAGTGAACAAAGTTTGTTTGAACTCTTTGCAAATTTATTAAAGTGGCGGTTCACCTAAAAATAAACTTTTAACATTGCATTTATGACATTAATGACAATTAGAATCGGCAGTTTTTTATTTATTTTTTTAAATACGTCCGTACATACCGATTCCTATATGCATTCTCAACGCCGCTTCCGGGTATGTTCGTCGAGGCTGGTCGTGCCTGATTGATTGACAGGCATCCCACCGACGCATACAGCGCGTCACAAGATGCCGAAAGAAGCCGAACGTCGGTGCGGCTCTATACGGCGCCTGCGCACCGACGTTCGCTGTATGCGTCGGTCAGATGCCTGTCAATCAATAAGGCATGCCCAACCCCGACCATCATACCCGGAAGCGGCGATGAGAATGCATATAGGAAACGGTATGTATGGACGTATTTTTTTTTTTTAAACGGCCGATTCTAATTGTCATTAATGTCATAAATGCAATGTTAAAAGTTTATTTTTAGGTGAACCTCCCCTTTAAAAATAAAAAAGCTAAATAAATAACGTACAGAAGTATTTATAGTCTTTGCACAATAATTTGTTGAAGCACCTTTGGCACCAATTACAGTTCACACTGGTTCGATACCAGACATTGCATGTGATTCTCAGCACTGTTCACATTACATGTGATCGCACCACATTGAGTCCAAACATGCACAGGACCCTTTTTTCTGTTCAGACCAGAACTGGATCGCATGGGTGCTTCCACATATGCGATCCGATTCATATCCGAACTGTCAGTTCGCAGTGCGATATGCAAACTAAAATGGGGGCGTTGTTAACATATAAAGACACTCCCCAGCATTTTGCATATGGCAGTGTGAACTGCCGCACAAGTTGGGCGCGATGCATAACCCGCAGTGGTTTTGGCATCGCACCAGTGTAAACTGGGCTTTAGTCTTTTTACGTATGATGCTACAAGCTTGGCACACCTATTTTTGAGCAGTTTTTCTCATTCTTCTTTGCGGGATCTCTCAAGCTCCATCAGGTTAGATGGGGAGCATCGGTGTACAGCCATTTTCAGATTTCTCTTGGGTTTAAGTCTGGGCCACTCTAGCACCCGAGCAACCTCCTGTGTTCACTAAGCAGCAGGGCAGCCACTCAGCACAGGACCCAGAAGCCAGATGCCAGCTTCCACAGGGATTGGCAAGTATGGCATAGTGGTCAAACTGAACCAATGTAACTAAACAAAAATAGCCATACCTGAAATTCAGCTTTAAAAATGTGTTACAAACCAAAATTTTTATTGAATTTAAAAGAATTTACAAAACTGATACTTATTATTGATTAGGAGATGATTGTCATTGTGATTAATTAATAGATTGGTAGAGTAATCAAATGATTAATAAACAGTACCTGATAATAAACTGTTGGATTAACTACAGAGTGACAAGCTGAGAAAACCTCATTTCCGGAATTCAGCTTGGAGCACCAGTCATGTGCATACGATTCTGTGTGTAAAATGACAGTGTTATTACAGCTATGAAAATGATGATGCTATGAAGGAATACTGATTTTAGAGGACAAACTTTTGTTGTTGTTGTTAGTTTTGGATAGATTAGGGAAGATTTTGAACCTATGTCAGGGTTTTATTGCTTTCTGTGTTCCCAGCAAGGAGATTTACCCTCTCTGTTTGTCCTGGTAGGCATTGTCAGTGGGATAGAAAGTGATGGGGCATCTAAAATTATACTACTACTTTAACCACTTAAGCCCCGGACCTTTATGCAGGTAAAGGACCTGGCCAGTTTTTGCGATTCGGCACTGCGTCACTTTAACTGACAATTGCGTGGTTGTGCGATGTGGCTCCCAAACAAAATTGGCGTCCTTTTTTCCCACAAATAGAGCTTTCTTTTGGTGGTATTTGATCACCTCTGCGATTTAAATTTTTTGCGCTATAAAAAAAAATAGAGAGTCAATTTTGAAAAAAATTCAATATTCTTTACTTTTTGCCATGATAAATATCCCCCAAAAATATATAAAAATAAACTTTTTTTTCCCTCAGTTTAGGCCGATACGTATTCTTCTACCTATTTTTGGTAAAAAAATTAATCGCAATAAGCGTTTACCGACTGGTTTGCGCAAAATTTATAGCGTTTACAAAATAGGAGATCGTTTTATTGCATTTTTTTACTACTAATGGCGGCGATCAATGATTTTATTCATGACTGCAACATTATGGCGGACACATCAGGCAATTTTGACACATTTTTGGGATCATTGTCGATTTCACAGCAAAAAATGCTATAAAAATGCATTGTTTACTGTGAAAATGACAATTGCAGTTTGGGAGTTAACCACTAGGGGGCGCTGTAGTAGTTATGTGTGACCTCTTATGTTTTTCTAACTGTAGGGCGTCGGGGCTGGACGTGTGACGTCATTGATGATGTTTCCCTATATCAGGGAACACACGATCAATTAAGCTGCCACTGTGAAGAACAGGGAAGCTGTGTTTACACACAGCTCTCCCGTTTTTCAGCTCCGGGGACCGATCACGGGTCCCGTAGCCGCGGTCACGGAGCTTTGAACTGGGCCGCGGGCGCGTGGCCTCAAACCCACGGCTGGGCACTTAAAGAGGACGTACAGATACGTGCTTGTGCCCAGCCGTGTCATTCTGCTGACTTATATCTACAGGATGTGGTCCTTAAGTGGTTAATACAGTAGAGACAGACCCTGGCTATTGTCAAAAATTCTGCATACCATACAAATCCCACTTGGGTGTAAATATAGTCAAACATAACTCCAAGATGATGGGTCTCTTTGGGCCCCTACTGCTAATTTTGTGTTTGTAGAAGGTTGGTGAGCGTTGATTCACGATTTTCAGATTATACAAAACAAATGCCTTTTAAAATACTTTTGGCATAACTACATCATTAGGCTTCATTTCCACTGGGGTTTTTACAGCCACTTTTCTGGGCGTTTTTTGAAGCTTAAAAACGCCTGTCCATGTTAGTCTATGGCCTCATGCCCACCATGACGTTTTTGAGCTCTAGATGGCTGAGACGTTATTAACCACTTGCCCACCAAGCCTGTTTTTCAGATTTGGTGTTTACGAGACTAAAACAGTTTTTTTTTGCTAGAAAATTACTTAAACCCCCCAAACATTATATATATATTTTTTTCTAACACCCTAGAGAATAAAATGGCAGTCATTGCAATACTTTTTGTCACACCGTATTTGCGCAGCGGTCTTACAAGCGCACTTTTTTTGGAAAAAATCACTTTTTTGAATAAAAAAATAAGACAACAATAAATTTGGCCCAATTTTTTTATATATTGTGAAAGATAATGTTATGCCAAGTAAAATGATACCCAACATGTCACGCTTAAAAATTGCACCCGCTCGTGGCATGGCGTCAAACTTTTACCCTTAAAAATCTTGATAGGCGACGTTTAAAAAATTCTACAGGTTGCATTTTTTGAGATACAGGAGAGGTCTAGGGCTAGAATTATTGCTCTCATTCTAACGATCGCGGCGATACCTCACTTGTGTGGTTTGAACTCCGTTTTCATATGCGGGCGCTACTCGTGTATGCGTTCGCTTCTGTGCGCGAGCTCGTCGGGATGGGGCGTTTTAAATAATTTTTCTTTGTTTTCTTATTTATTTTAAATTAGTTTATAATTTTATACACCGAAATAAATAAAATAAAAAATATCACTTTTATTCCTATTACAAGGAATGTAAACATGCCTTGTAATAGAAAAAAGCATGACAGGTCCTCTTAAATATGAGATTTGGGGTCAAAAAGACCTCAGATCTCATATTTAGGCTTAAATGCAAAAAAAAAAAATTAAAATGTGATTTTTTCAAATAACATTAAAAAAAATGTCTCTTTAAGACGCTGGGCGGGACTGACGTTTTGACATCACTTCCGCCCAGCAGAGCTCTGGGGATGGGGTGGGGGCGATTTTTCCCTCACTCGTATCCCCGCTGAGGAGCCGAACAGACCCGATCGCCTCCGCCGCTACCGACGGCAACGGTAAGCGGCGGAGGGCACGGGAGAGCGGCCCTCCGCCGCGGAGACCGCCGTTATCATTAACAGAACTGCCCACAGCTGCTGCCGTTACCGAGATATCCATCTTTCAAAACATGACGTCTTTTTACCATGAGGGCAAGGGCAAGTAGTTAAGCTGCAAAAAAAAACGCGGGACCAGTGCGTTCTGAAGCTCCAGCAATAGAGCTGTAAAAACGCCAGACATTAAAAAACGCTCAAAAACGCTCAAAAACGCGGCCGCTGCATTTTTAAAGCTCCAACATTTTTTTTTTTTTTTTTTTTTTTTTAACCACTTCAGTCCCGGACCATATTGCTGTCCAAAGACCAGAGCACTTTTTGAGATTCGGCACTGCGTCGCTTTAACTGACAATTGCGCGGTCGTGCGACGTGGCTCCCAAACAAAATTGGCGTCCTTTTTTTCCCACAAATAGAGCTTTCTTTTGGTGGTATTTGATCATCTCTGCGGTTTTTATTTTTTGCGCTATAAACAAAAACAGAGCGACTATTTTGAAAAAAATGCAATATTTGTTACTTTTTTCTATAATAAATATCCCCAAAAATATATAAAAAAAAAATATTCTTTCCTCAGTTTAGGCCGATACGTATTCTTCTACATATTTTTCGTAAAAAAAATCGCAATTAGCGTTTATTGATTGGTTTGCGCAAAAGTTATAGCGTTTACAAAATAGGGGGTAGTTTTATGGCATTTTTATTATTATTTTTTTTTTACTAGTAATGGCGGCGATCAGCGTTTTTTTTCGGTACTGCGATATTATGGCGGACACTTCGGACACTTTTGACACATTTTTGGGACCATTGGCATTTTTTTAGCGATCAATGCTATAAAAATGCATTGGATTACTATAAAAATGCCATTGGTAGTGAAGGGGTTAACACTAGGGGGCGGGGAAGGGGTTAAGTGTGTTCCTATTTGTGTTCTAACTGTATGGGGGGGTGGACTTACTAGGGGGAATCACTGATCTTCTGTTCATACATTGTATGAACAGAAAATCAGCGTTTCCCCCGCTGACAGGAACGAGCGCTGTGTGTTTTCACACACAGCTCCCGTTCCCCGCTCTGTAACGAGCCGGGCACATGCACGGGACTCGGGGGCGAGCGCGCGGGCCGCCGGCGGCGCGCACGCGCCCCCTAGTGGCCGCGAAAGGCGCGACGTAGAGCTACGGGCTCTCGCGCACCCGTGCCGACCTGCCGCCGTATAACTGCGGCGGCTGGTCGGCAAGTGGTTAGATAAACATGGACAGGCGTTAAGCTGTAAAAAACTCTCAGAAAAGTGGCTGTAAAAACGCCAGTGGAAATGAAGCCTAATAACCAGCAAAGCAGCTTCATTATTATCCTATTAAAGGAGATGAGAATTTTGACATTTCATCAAATTACTGCGTCATGAATGTTAATTCTAGATTACAAACAGTAATTTACAAGACCTAACTCTTCCCAGTCATTCCTTGATTCTGAGCATGCGTGTTTGTACTTTCGACTTTTGTGTGACTGATTTCTGTACTGATCATCCAAAAATCAGACGTTGAGTTCACATCTGACAAAAATTTTATAGACTGCACATCCAGCTATTTGCATCGTACTAACGATCCGAAAAACCGCAGACAGCTTGTCTTCTGATTTTTGTACCATGTGTAAGAGGCCTTATGCCGCATACACACGATCATTTTTCGGGTTCTAAAAAAACAAAGTTTTTCAGGCTCTAGAATTTTTTTTTGCTTTTTTGAACTTCATCAATAAAACGGTGTTGCCTACACACGTTCGTTAAAAAAAACAAAGCGCGGTGACGTACAACACGTACGACGGCACTATAAAGGGGAAGTTCCATGCAGATGGCGCAACCCTTGGGGCTGCTTTAGCTGATTCCGTGTTAGTAAAAGACGATTTGTGCTTTTCAGTCTGTTACAGCGTGATGAATGTGCTTACTCCATTACGAACAGTAGTTTTACCAGAACGAGCGATCCTGTCTCATAACTTGCTTCTAAGCATGCACGGATTTTTCAGGTCGTTAAAGCCCGCACATGATCATTTTTTACAACCCGAAAAACGACATAGTTTAAATTAAACGTCGTTAAAAAATAGAGCATGTTTGAAAAAAAAATTGCCCGTTTTTCAGAACCCGAAAAATGCTCTGAAGCCCACACACGATCGTTTTAAATTACATTTTTAAAAAACTTAATTTTTTACAACCCGAAAAATGATCGTGTGTACGCGGCATTAGGCTTGGTTCACACCTAAACCGGGCGTGGATCACACAGCAATGCTGTCCTGTTCTCCATTTCAGGGACAAATCAGGGCAGAATCTTTGCCTGAATTTGGCCCCGCAGTCGCCTCAGGAAACATCTGAAACGGCTCCATAGAGAGCCCGTCACATTCTCCTGCTATGCAAAGCCCTATGGGGAAACCCGCATCCAATTTGCATTGGTGTGAACCCAGCTGTGTCTGAAAAGCCCAAAATGGTAAAAAGTCTTCCAGAGGAATGCACCACTCTTAAAATTGCTAAGATTTTGGGGCGTAATCACAAAACCATCAAATATTTTGTTTCAATTAGTTAACAGGGTCGCAAGAAAAGTGTTGAGAAAAAAGACGCAAATTAACTGCCATAGATTTGAGAAGAATCAAACCTGAAGCTACCAGGAACCCATTATCCTCCAGTGCTCACATATTCCGGAACTGCAACCTACCTGAAGTAACATTGAGAGTCACAGTGCAAGAAAAAAGGTAAGCATCTATGTGATAAGATGAGTGCATAGATCAAGCCGTGAAAATAATGTGTATTTAGACAAGCAGTCCATAAAGTGATCTAAATTCTTCAGAGATCTTCCACCACACCTAGGTGAACAGTGTTTCCACCACCCGTCAAAATGGTCACTCACCGGAACTAATTGCCTCAGCACTTGCGTACCTAGGCAGTTCAGCTTTAAAACATCAAAGAAAATCCTCAAGCGATTATGTGATGTCCTCTAAAGTGCTCCAAAAACGTAAAGGAAATAAAAGGAAAATACCATAGTGTAATACCGTAAAAAAGTTTTAATAGCACACCAAAGCAAGTCCAAAAGTTAAACTCACAAGCAAAGCTCACACACTAAGCAGTGAATGACAGCAGTCAACTTAATCCTAAAAACATCTTTTCATGGTAAAGCACTTGGCCACGGTGGACCCACGATCAGACAGACACGATCTCACCACTCAGTAGGTCTGTGGTCGCGTCGGCTGGCAAAAGGCTTTCCTGGTAGATGATTAATTCCAAACACAGCACAGCAAGCGTGATAGTAACTTAATCACTGACTATGTAGCCACGCCCCGACATGTTTCATCATTCCTGATTTCCTCATGGGGTTGGCTACACAGTCTAACATCCTCCCTTTTGAGTCAGTGACTCGTTTTTGAACATCCCGCCTCCCGTGACGTATTAGAAGAACAAGCCCCGCTGTATGTCAAACAGCGGCGATCGTGCAATACATTCTATATCAACGAGTGGCCAGCATTGCAACGACGTCAGCCGTCATGTTGTGACCGCTCCGCCTTCCTCGTTATACGATGCATTGGCTGATCCCCATAACCATAGGGGAAGCACTTGCATCGTGCACTGCGGTCCCTCCCATCTATGATGATGCGACGCGGCTGCGTCACACATAGGCGGAAGGGCGGAAGTCTGATGATAGATTGCAACACCCTGTGGACATAACTAAGGGCGGAAGTGGTCACATTAAGCAATAGAAGTGTTATTAGAAGGTACTAGATGATGATACGCTAATCGAGTGTCCCCGTGGCCAGGAACTGTACAGATTACCATGTCAAAAAACTATTAAAACAAATTAAAATAACAATGCATGCGCTTCTTATGTCAAGCAGAACTTGACATAAGGAGCCCCTGCCATTTATATCATGTATTTGATGCCTTTACCAATCATCCATATAGCTTACCCATCTGTATTGTTTTAACTTACGTTTATAGACATACAAGCTTTTATTTAATGGCATGTTCTGCTTGACATAAGAAGCGCATGCATTGTTATTTTAATTTGTTTTAATAGTTTTTTGACATGGTAATCTGTACAGTTCCTGGCCACGGGGACACTCGATTAGCGTATCATCATCTAGTACCTTCTAATAACACTTCTATTGCTTAATGTGACCACTTCCGCCCTTAGTTATGTCCACGGGGTGTTGGAATCTATCATCAGACTTCCGCCCTTCCGCCTATGTGTGACGCAGCCGCGTCGCATCATCATAGATGGGAGGGACCGCAGTGCACGATGCAAGTGCTTCCCCTATGGTTATGGGGATCAGCCAATGCATCGTATAACGAGGAAGGCGGGGCGGTCACAACATGACGGCTGACGTCGTTGCAATGCTGGCCACTCGTTGATATAGAAGGTATTGCACGATCGCCGCTGTTTGACATACAGCGGGGCTTGTTCTTCTAATACGTCACGGGAGGCGGGATGTTCAAACGAGTCACTGACTCAAAAGGGAGGATGTTAGACTGTGTAGCCAACCCCATGAGGAAATCAGGAATGATGAAACATGTCGGGGCGTGGCTACATAGTCAGTGATTAAGTTACTATCACGCTTGCTGTGCTGTGCTGTGTTTGGAATTAATCATCTACCAGGAAAGCCTTTTGCCAGCCGACGCGACCACAGACCTACTGAGTGGTGAGATCGTGTCTGTCTGATCGTGGGTCCGCTGTGGCCAAGTGCTTTACCATGAAAAGATGTTTTTAGGATTAAGTTGACTGCTGTCATTCACTGCTTAGTGTGTGAGCTTTGCTTGTGAGTTTAACTTTTGGACTTGCTTTGGTGTGCTATTAAAACTATTTTACGGTATTACACTATGGTATTTTCCTTATATTTCCTTTACGTTTTTGGAGCACTTTAGAGGACATCACATAATCGCTTGAGGATTTTCTTTGATGTTTTAAAGCTGAACTGCCTAGGTACGCAAGTGCTGAGGCAATTAGTTCCGGTGAGTGACCATTTTGACGGGTGGTGGAAACACTGTTCACCTAGGTGTGGTGGAAGATCTCTGAAGAATTTAGATCACTTTATGGACTGCACAAGCAGTCCATAAAGTGATCTAAATTCTTCAGACAACTAAATACACATTATTTTCACGGCTTGATATATGCACTCATCTTATCACATAGATGCTTACATTTTTTCTTGCACTGTGACTCTCAATGTTATTTTAGGAGAATTGCAATATATTTTTTCAGCGCTGTTTATGGATTGTTACACTTTATATATTCACATATGTATGGTGATCTTTTCCTTTGTTCATATTTTTACATTCACTTATTATTTAAAACAGCAGCTAGGTTTTTTTCTATTCACATCTCCTTGTGCGCAGCGGTGGATGATCAGAAAGGAAGCGCATTATTCAGATCATTCAGACTTTTCTACAACCTACCTGAAGTGCCCGAGGTGTTCAGTGCTCAGAGACATGGCCAAGGTAAGGAATACTGAAACTTGACCACCACTGAACAAGACACAGAAGATGAAACGTCAAGACTGGGCCAAGAAATAACTAAAGAGATTTTTCAAGAGTTTTATGGACAGATGAGATGAGATTGACTCTTGATGAAGCAGATGGATGGGCCTGTGGCTGGATCAGGAATTGGCACAAAGCTCCACTTCGACTCAGACGCCAGCAAGGTTGAGGTGGGATACTGGTATGGGTTGGTATTATTCAAAATTTGCTAGTTTACCATCTGGGTTGAAGTTGGACTCAAAATTAACTCCCAAACCTACTGCCAGTGTTTAGAAGACACTTTCTTCAAGTAGTAGAAAAGGAAAAATTCTGCATCTTTCAAGAAGACCATGATATGTGTGTAGGACAATGCTCCATCGCATGCATTGAAGTACTCCATTGTGTGGCTAGCCAGTAAAGGCCTTATACTGTAGATAAAAGAATAATGACATGACCCCCTTCTTCTTCACCTGACATAAACCCTATTGAGAACTTGCTGGCTCTTCTTAAACAGGAGATTTACAGTGAAGGAAAACAATACACCCCTCTGGGAGGCTGTGGTTGCTGATGAACAAAAAGTTGATAGTCAACAGATTAAAAAACCGTCAGACTCCACGAATGAAAGAATTAGGAATATTATTGAAAAGAAGGGTAGCTATATTGATCACTGATTATTTTTTTTTATTTTTTTGGGGGGGGAGTCAGAAATGTTTATTTATTGATGTTTTGAGTTGTTTGTTTATTATTCTCACTTTAACAGATGAAAATATACAAGTGAGATGAGAAAATTTTCGTTTTTTCATTTAGTTGAATAATAATTCTGGACCGTAAAAGTTGCCCAACACTTCTGCACACATAGATATTCTCCTAAGAAAGCCAAAACCTCACTTTTACTTTCCTAAATATTCAGGTTTGAGATTTATTAATATTTTGGATTGACCAAGAGCACTGTAGTTTTTCAATAATGAAATTAAGGCTGCATTCACACCTGAGCGTCCGGCGTTTTGTATTTACACGTATTTGTGCGTTTGCATACAGCGTTGTCTGACGTTTTTGAACTTTGTCGTTTTTTATTTTAGCCAATAGGAAAAATGATCACCTCTTTCATCATTTGTTGCTATGTTTTTAGATTTTTTTTATCTTCTTCCTGGGTGAATATTCTATTTCACAGAACAATAAAGCGACAAAACGCCCGTAGAAACACTCGTTGTCACGCTAGACACTTGAATCGAGCGTTTTCATGTGTTTATATGGGAATACAAACATTTAAAAATGCCCAAATAAGCCCAATTCGCGTGACAAAAAAGGGTCCAGAACTTGTTTGAGCTTCAGGCGATCGGCTTCAGACATTTTGGAGTGGAAAGGTGAACCATCTCCAGTAAGAATAATGGATTTTTTCCCCTCTAGTGTTTTGGAGCTTCATGCTTCAGGCTACAAAATGCTCAGGTGTGAATGCAGCCTAATCCTTAAAAATACAACTTGCCTAATACAGTTGTGTTCAAAATTATTCAACCCCCCAATGCTGTAAAGGGGTTTAGGGAATTTAGTGTACATTTGTAATTGTATTCAGAATGAAATCCTACAAGGACTTCTTAAAGAACCATATGCAACTAAAATGACATCAATTGGTTTTGTAATACAGTAGTAAATGTTTCTTTTGTGAATTCTTCATTTACACAATTATTCAACCCCTTAAAGACTACCACTCTGAAGAACAGAGATTCATTGAACTGTTTTCAATCAGGTATTAAAAACACCTGTGGATGTCAGGGAGCAGCAATAAAGCTTAATAAGCACAAATTAGGCAGCTTTAAAATGACTGTGATACTCAGCTCCTTCTTAGACATTTACTGCTGTGGTTACAAACATGGTGAAGTCAAGAGAATGGTCCAGGAAGTCAAGAGAAGGGGTGATTACTCTTCACAGGAAGGATAATGGCTATAAGAAGATTGCAAAGCTGTTAAACATACCAAGAGACACCATAGGAAGCATCATTCACAAATTCAAGGCAAAGGGCACTGTTGAAACGCTACCTGGTCGTGGCAGAAAGAAGATGCTAACTTTGACTGCTGTGCGCTACCTGAAGCGTAGAGTGGAGAAAAGTCCCCGTGTGACTGCTGAGGAACTGAGAAAAGATTTCTTAGATGTGGGTACTGAAGTTTCTGCTCAGACAATATGGCGCACACTGCGTTATTAAGGCCTCCATGCCAGAACTCCCAGGCGCACCCCCTTCCTGTCTCCAAAGAATAAGAAGAGCTGACTGCAGTATGCCAAAAGTCATGTGGACAAACCACAGAAGTTTTGGGATTGTGTTCTGTGGACTGATGAAACAAAATTAGAACTGTTTGGGCCCATGGATCAACGCTATGTTTGGAGGAGGAAGAACAAGGCCTATGATGAAAAGAACACCTTGCCTACTGTGAAGCATGGCGCGGGGGGGGGGTCTATCATGCTTTGGGGCTGTTTTGCTTCTGCAGGTACAGGGAAGCTTCAGCGTGTGCAAGGTACCATGAATTCTCTTGAGTACCAGGAGATATTGGATGACAATGTGATGCAGTCCGTCACAAACCTGAGGCTTGGGAGACGTTGGATCTTTCAACAGGACAATGATCCCAAGCATACCTCCAAGTCCACTAGAGCATGGTTGCAGATTACAGGCTGGAACATTTTGGAGTGGCCATCGCAGTCACCAGACTTAAATCCGATTGAGAACCTCTGGTGGGACTTAAAAAAAGCAGTTGCAGTGCGCAAGCCTAAGAATGTGACTGAACTGGAGGCTTTTGCCCATGACGAATGGGCGAAGATACCCGTAGATCGCTGCAAAACACTTGTGTCAAGCTATGCTTCAGGTTTAAAAGCTGTTATAACTGTAAAAGGATGTTGTACTAAGTACTAAGATTGAATGTCACTTGGGGGTTGAATAAAACTGATAATGATGTGAGCACAGAAAAGACATTTGTGGTTATTTCATTATAAATGTTATGTTATATTTGTCTGACCTACACGTGCCTCTTTGATTTAATTGTAAGCAGGATGACTGAATGATCAAAATCAATGTCAAACTGGCCAAAACAATCAATTTCAGTGGGGGGTTGAATAATTTTGAATACAACTGTAATTCTTCACACTGTGTATATATAAGTACTAAGAATACATATCTATTAGTAATTAAAAATATAATACCATTTTTTTACCTTTTTGAATATTAATGGCACATGGATCAATAGTATCTGTTGAAACTTTTCCACAGGTGTGATCACTCCTCCATGAATGTGTAAAAGTGGACAAATCTTGTACTGACACTCCTCCCGGAATAACAAAATCATCAAACTGTTTATCATTGAAGTTTCCACAAAGACCTGCATTATAAAACATTGCAGTCAGATTTAAGTAAAATACAGATTTTTCTACTCATTGTATGGACTCCCATGTAAAATATGCAGATACAGACCCTGCCATGACCACAATGCTTTTTATATATATATATTTTTAGCTTGTTTTAAAGCAAGAGGGATGTTTGCTAGCTCCATTTTTTTCTCAGCAATAGAGTGATGTTCAGTGGTACAGGCAACATGAGAGTATTTACATCTTTATTTTTGCAGGTATAGCTTTTGAGCAGATTTTAAGTCAATTTATAGAGCCACTTTTTAAAAATGTTTTACTTACCACAGACTTTTCCAGAAAAAGCAGTGCTTACATATATATACAGTTGCATCTCAGGCACCCTTGGGATTTCCAGTTGAACACCAAGTTGTGTATAGATAACCGTGGTAAAGCTTGTGGGTTCAAAAACACTCAGATTTCCTGTTAACAGACACAGGTCATAAATAATACTTTAGCCAGACCTATACATAATAAAAACTACATATGTAATATCTGCACATTACAATTGGTGTAATTATAGTTTTAAAATGTTTTGCTTTTGAAGTTTTGAATTCTATGTTACATTTATTTTATCAAATCTAGTTGTTTGCTCAGTTAATTTTGCCTTGGTTATCTCTGTAATAATAGATTCTAAATATTTAATTTCATTAGCTTTCTTATATACAGTATCTCACAAAAGTGAGTACACCCCTCACATGTTTGTAAATATTTTATTATATCTTTTTATGTGACAACTAGTGTTGCTCACGAATATTCGCATTGCGAATATTCGCTACGAATATTGCATATTCGAGTTTTCGCGAATAACTTGAATATTGCGGCGAATGTTCTCTATGGCGAATATTCATATTTTTTCTAATTTATTTTTAAAACAGATCACATCCTAGTGATCTCCATCGACGTCTAAAAGCATTGCTGGTATGATTAGAGAGAGACCCTGGGCCGAGTAGCTGATGCGATTCTTTTATTTTGACGAAAATTCGCATTGCGAATTTTCGGCAACATAAAAGAATCACATCAGCTACTCGGCCCTTCTTTTGCATCAGAGCCAATCAGAATAACTTGAATATTCGGCAAAAGGAATATTGCTCGATATTCCTTTTGCCGAATATTCAAGTTATTCTGATTGGCTCTGATGCAAAAGAAGGGCGGAGAAGATAATCGCGCAATATTCCTTTTGCCGAATATTAGAGTTATTCTGATTGGCTCTGATGCAAAAGAAGGGCGGAGAAGATAATAGCGCAATAGGAATATTGCGTGATTATCTTCTCCACCCTTCTTTTGCCCCCTTATTCTCCTTTCTTTTAAGTAGAGTTAGTGTTTAGTGCATATTAGTTTAGTAATACAGGAAATGATCTCCGTTTATGAGAATTTCGCAATCATTTTCGCATTAGCGAAATTTCGCAAATTTTTTTTTGGATAAAATATCACGAATATTCGCGAATATTCTTCTATATATTCGCGCAATATCGCAAAATCGAATATGGCGTATTCCGCTCAACACTAGTGACAACACTGAATAAATGACACTGCTACAGTGTAAAGTAGTGAGTGTACAGCTTGCATAACAGTGTAATTTGCTGTCCCCTCAAAATAAACTCAACACACAGCCAATAATATCTAAACCGTTGGCAACATAAATGAGTACACCCCTAAGTGAAAATGTCCAAATTGAGCCCAATTCACAATTTTTCCTCCCAGTCTTTTGTGCCTTGTTAGTGTTACAGGGTCTTAGGTGTGAATGGGGAGAAGTTGTGTTAAATTTGGTGTTATTGCTTTCACTCTCATACTGGTCACTGGAAGTTCAACATGGCACCCCATGGCAAAGAACTCTCTGAGGAACTGAAAAAAAAAATAGTTGCTCTACATACAGATGGCATAGGCTATAAGAAGATTGCAAAGACTCTGAAACTGAACAGCACGGTGGCCAAGACCATAAAGCAGGCTTTACCATGGTCGACCAAAGAAGTTGAGTGCACATACTCAGTGTCATATCCAGAAGTTGTCTTTGGGAAATAGACGTATGAGTACTGCCAGCATTGTTGCAGGGGTTAAAGGGGTGGGGTGTCAGCCTGTCAGTGCTCAGACCATACACGGACACTGCATCAAATTGGTCGGCATGGCTGTCATCCCAGAAAGAAGTCTCTTCTAAAGATGATGTACAAGAAAGCCTGCAAACAATTTGCTGAAGACAAGCAGACCAAGGACATGGATTGCTGGAACCATGTCCTGTGGTCTGATGAGACCAAGATAAACATATTTGGTTCAGATGGTGTCAAGCATGTGTCACGGCAACCAGGTGAGAATTACAAACACAAGCGTGTCTTGCCTACAGTCAAGCATGGTGGTGGGAGTGTCATGGTCTGGGGCCGCATGATTGCTTCTGGCACTGGGGAGTTACAGTTTATTGGCGGAACAATGAATGCCAATATGTACTGTGACATACATAGAGCATGATCCCCTCTCTTCGGAGTCTGGCCCGCAGATCAGTATTCCAACATGATAACAACCCAAGACACACCTCCAAGATGACCACTGTCTTGCTAAAAAAGCTGAGGGAAAAGGTGATGGACAGGCCAAGCATGTCTCCAGACCTAAACCCTATTGAGTATCTGTGGGACATCCTAAAATGGACGTGCAGGAGTGCAAGGTCTCTAACATCCAGTGATGTTGTCATGGGGGAGCGGAAGAGGACTCCAGTGGCAACCTGTAAGGCTCTGATGAACTCCATTCCCAAGAGGGTTAAGGCAGTACTGGAAAATAATGGTGGCCATACAAAATATTGACACTTAGGGGTTTACTCACTTTAGTTACCAGTGGTTTAGACTTTAAAGGGGTAATTCCCCCAAAAACCTTTTTTTAACATTGATTGAGGCTCGTTATGTCAAGGGGAATCGGGTGTTTTTTTATTAGAAACGAAGCAGTACTTACCGTTTTACAGATGCATCGTCTCCGTCGCTTCCGGGTATGATCGTCTGGTCTGGGCGTGCCTGTTTGATTGACAGGCTTCCGATGGTCGCATACATCGCGTCACGAGTAGCCGAAAGAAGCCGAGCGGCGGTGCGTCTCTATACTGCGCCTGCGCACCGTCGTTCGGCTACTTTCGGAAAATCGTGACGCGATGTATCCGACCTCGGAAGCCTGTCAATCAAATAGGAACGCCTAGACCCGGAGACCATACCCGGAAGCGTCGGAGACGATGCATCTGTAAAACGGTAAGTACGGCTTAATTTCTAAAAAAAAAACACCCGATTCCCCTTGACATAACAGCATCAATCAATGTTAAAAAAAAGGTTTTTAGGGGAACTACCCCTTTAATGGCTTGAGTGTTGAGTGGACAGCAAATGTGTCATTTCTTCAGTGTTGTCACATGAACACATATGATAAAATATTTACAGAAAATGTGTACTCACATTTGTGAGATTATTCATATATTTTTTTTTTTTTACCATAGCTGTGCTATGAAATCATATATGATTAAAGTGAATGTTCTTGTAGTTTAGTAAATCAGTTAAAGTAAGTTCATTTTTCAAAGAATATCTTACCATATTTAAGGAAAATAATTAAAAAAAGTTTGACTGCACAAGATTCGATGGTCATAGACAGCATATTTTTACCAAATGTACTAAGTTAAGTAAATTTTGACTTTGTGAGTTTAATTTTCAAATAACTTGGTGAATTAGGTGAGGCTTTGCTCTACTCCTTTAGTAAGTCAAACCCAAGGTGTGCATATGGAGAGAGACTGAGAATAGTGGTGGATACTGTAGATTGAGTCTAGCAAATACTTTCAGTGTAGAAAAGGAATTGTGTTGTCATCTCAAAAGCGAAGTTAGGGGCTCACTGAGGATTTCTTATCATGTAAGGCATGACAGGAAATCCTCCTGCCTTAGGCTGGCCATAGTTTTCTCAAATGTTGGCTAATTTTGCAAATGCCACCCAGCTTGGCGAATGTTAATTGAAAATTAACTGATTTGGGTGGAAAATGTTGATGAAACAGTGACTGCATCATGTCAGATGCAGTCACTGTTCAGCAACACTACTGTTTTCAGAAATTACAATTGCCAGTAGTAGGGATTCCTATCAACACTTTTGTTCAGCCAGTGAGCTGAATGAGACAACATTAAAGGGGTTGTAAAGACAAAAATATTTTCCTCTTAAATTAAAGTCTGACAATAGCTGATAAAGTAAAAAGAAATGTTTTGCATTATAACTAGTTTGATACCTGTTGAAATCGAGCTGTTTTATTCACCTCTGTCACTCCTAAATCGTTATTCTCACTAACTTCCTGGTTTGCGGTGCGCGTTCATTCTTGCTGCATCACGGCCTAATGGGAACTACAGTTCCCATTATGCTTAGCCTTCATGCCTGTGAGGGATAAGAGAGCATCTTCACGCAGGGCTGTAGTCATAGGGAGGGGGTGAGAACATTCTGCTTTCCACCATGCAAAACAGCTCAGGTGCTGGTGGAAAGCAAGAAGAGGAGAGACAGGAAATGGCATTTTCAAACCTGTATTACTGTATTTTGGAGGTCAAAAGGAAAAACAAGGTAAGTGATATTTAAATGCTGTAGCTTACAGCAATCAAATGATCTAATAAAAAATGAACCTTTAGTGTTCCTTTAAGCTTTCTATGGCCAGTCTTTCTCCACCATTTTGCAGTATTTTTTTTTTTTGTCTCAACTGTTAGCAAGTTATTTGTTGAATGTTTGCGATATGTTTAATTGCTTTACTAACTTAGTAGTAAATTTACTTTTCTTTGTGTTTTAAAATGCTTCCCCTGCTCTGTTGCTGTAATAGGGTTTATAATAAGGAGGTAACAGTGGGTATTTTACCATGTGAATAGGGTAATGTAATCTCGTCAGAATTAAGTGTTACTTCCCCATTGCTTCTGATAACCAGTGTCTAAGATACAAGAGAAAACAATGCTTAAGACAAAACAGAAAAAAAAAAAAAACACAGTACAAATTTGTTACAAGTAATGTAATGAAAAAAATCAAATAACTTACAAAATATTTTCATTAAGAGGGGATAGCAGACATACTCATGGCCAGTTGCATTTAATTATGTAATGTAAAGTGGTAGGAATGGTGAAAGTTTTTTGTTTTTTTTTAAATAAAAAACGTTAATAGTAACAGGCTGGACTGGGAATTTATGCTAGCAACTTTACTACATGTTGGACTAGGCCCAAATATGTTCAGGTGGATAAGCGCTTTATATTCTAATCCTTCGGCCCAGGTGAGGGTGAACGGCACCCTGTCAGATAGATTCCCACTTTACAATGGGACTCGCCAGGGATGCCCGCTCTCCCCCCTCCTGTTTGTCCTGACATTAGAGCTGTTGTTGGAGACAATTAGGATGACCCAGGAAATAGAAGGGATAAAGGTGGGTGGGAGAGATCACAAGATCTCTGCGTTCGCAGACGACATGATGCTATATGTATCTAATCCGAGACAAACACTTCCGAGGATAATAGCGGAATATGAGAAGTATGGCGAGATCTCAAATTAATCTAAAAATCTAAAAATCAATCAAGATAAAACAGAGATCTTGAGTATCTTGGTTAGCCGTAGGGAACACAGGGACCTTGAAGCTCTATATCCATTTAAGTGGAAGCAGAGGAGGATGAGATACTTAGGTGCTTTCTTGTCTACAACAGAAAGATACATATATGAAGATAACTATATACTTTTATTAAACAAATTAAGGGCAGACCTAAAGGGATATAACGTAAACAGAGTCTCCTGGCTAGGAAGGATAAACACCGTAAAGATGATGATATTACCCAAAGCCTTATATATTTTTCAAACACTCCCGATAAAAATTCCAAAAGCCTTTTTTACAATTCTGGGCAAGATAATCAGGGGTTTTATATGGAAAGAAAGAAAATCTCGTATAGCGGTAGGAACCCTGATTAGACCTAGACATGAAGGAGGACTCCAATTGCCTGACTTTAAAAGGTACTACGAGGCATCAGTACTGAGGAGAATAATGGACTAGTTCCAGACAGAGGGAGGGGGGGGGGGGGGAAGTGGGTAGAAGTAGAAGAGAGTTTAAGTGTTCAGGATCTGGGAAACAGAATATGGATCCCGATGCAACATAGAGGACTACCCCAAGATATCCCTAAAATGACAAAAGAAACGTATAAAACCTGGGACAGAATATGTAAAAAGAAGGAATGGCCCTATAATAGCCCGTTAATGCCCCTTATGGGTACAGACTACTTCCCACCTGGGAAAGAGGGAGGCATATTTCGGAGATGGGCAACTTCAGAAACATTAAAACTGAGGGATTTAATGAAGGGTGATGTCCTGTGCTCTGTTCAGGAACTACAAGAAAGATATGGAGTATATCCAGGAGATGCATGGAGATAGAAGTAGAAGAGAGTTTAAGTGTTCAAGATCTGGGAAACAGAATATGGATCCCGATGCAACATAGAGGACTACCCCAAGATATCCCTACAATGACAAAAGAAACGTATAAAACCTGGGACAGAATATGTAAAAAGAAGGAATGGCCCTATAATAGCCCGTTAATGCCCCTTATGGGTACAGACTACTTCCCACCTGGGAAAGAGGGAGGCATATTTCGGAGATGGGCAACTTCAGAAACATTAAAACTGAGGGATTTAATGAAGGGTTATGTCCTGTGCTCTGTTCAGGAACTACAAGAAAGATATGGAGTATATCCAGGAGATGCATGGAGATATAGACAAGTTCAACACTTTATAAATACCCTACCGAAGCCACTGCGAGCCCCCAATGATTTAAACCAATGGGAAAAAGGTGTACTCCGGGGGGGGAACAGGACGACAGGGACTCTCTAATATATATATAAGCTATTGACACCCATCGGGGAATTAGAGGCAGGTAAAATAGTGGAAAGTTGGGAATTAGAATTGAACCAAACTATAGGCACAGAAAAAAAAAGGAAAGTACTAGAATATGTCCATACTACCTCAATGGATGCAAAGGTAAAAGAGATGAACTATAAGCTTCTCATCAAGTGGTACTATGTCCCAATTAAAATGCATTGAATAGATAGGGAGGTATCGCCCTTGTGCTGGAGAGAATGTGGGATGGAAGGAACCCATGCCCACATCTGGTGGCAATGCCCCCGGATACAGATATATTGGAAAGACATATTAGTCCAGATAAAGAAGATAAGCGGGTATGAGGTGAAGCAGGACCCCTGGGAGTGTCTATTTCATAATACGGGGATGTCAAGAAAAAAATACAGAGGTTCACTGGTTCCACATCTATTGAATGGAGCTAAGGCGCTTATCCCGAGGAATTGGAAGAAAAAGGAAGCACCTTCGATAGAGGAGTGGATTAGAGAGATGGACAGAATTAAAATGATGGAGAAACTGTGGTCTTTCCACGATAACTCCAGGCTGAGACAAGAAGGGATTTGGGAGGGATGGGGGAGGTTTAGGGGGATGGAGGGGGGGAGGGAGAGGAAGGATCGAGGAGGTGGGAACGTGTGAGGCTCTCCGTCTTAACTCGCTTTACAACTCTCCTTTTTTTTTTCTCTCCTTGTCTCTCCTCTCACCAAGAGGATGAGGACAGGGACAACTTAGTCCCCTTAAATTCGCAATGTCTTAAAATTCGCATTATATAGGGGAGGCATGAACAGTCACCTTAAATATATCCTACACGTTTGCACTTTATAGGAATCTGGGAGTCAGATTGACTATATTACACAAATAAAAGGGGGAGCTCTCTCCTTTTTTTTTTCTTTTTTTGGAGGGATATGGGACAGTAGGGTCACCCTATAATCACAGGGCACAATATTTTTTTTTTTTTTTTTTGTTTCCCTTTGTCTCTCCTCTCACCAAGAGGATGAGGACAGGGACAACTTAGTCCCTTTAAACTCACAATGTTTTAAAAGTCCCATTATATAGGGGAGGCATGAATAGTCACCTTAAATATATCCTACAGGTTTGCACTTCAAAGGAATGTGGGAGTCAGATTGACTACATTACACAAATAAAAAGGGGCGATCTCTCCTTTGTTTTCTCTTAACTTTTTTTTCTCCTGCTTCTCACCGGTTTTCTCCCCCTCCCCCCTTTCTCTTCGTCCCTGTCCCGTCCTGTCCCGGGCCCCTCTCTAGGCCCAACTAGACCTATTTTTTTTTTTGTTCCCTCCATCTTCCACTCCCCCGGACTGGGAGCTTATTCTAGAGACCTAACGAGGTTAATCAGGGGAAATGTTGTAGGGTAGGGGTACGCTAGGTAGATAGCTGGTGCCATTATAGACTGGTAAATCAGGGGACTATATATATGTAGATGTATGTATGTTATTGTATTAATGTAACAGTGTTTATGTTTTTTATATATGTATGTTGTTGAAAAATGTTTAATAACATTTTGTTGGAAAAAAAAATAGTAACTCCCCTGAATTCCCCCTCTAAATACTTACCCAAGGCAGATTTTTGATCCAGTGCTGTGCACATGTGCTGCTTTTTTCCCCTCCCCCTCCCCTCACAGGCTTGACTGAGAGCAGCGGGAGCCATTGGCTCCTGTTGCTGTCAGTAAAAACCTGTGAGCAGAGAACAGGGGGGTGGAGCCGAGCAGGGCTGTGTGTCTGAAAAGCTGGAGGGAGAACCAGGAAGAGGAGGTTCAGAGCTGCTCTGTGTAAAATCATTGCACAGAGCAGGTAAATATGACATTATTATATTAATTACAAATGTAAAGCCTTACAATGACTTTAAATTGTATATAAACTTAACAATTAACATCTCTTCCTTGCTCCCCTTTGTTCTGTTAGATATACAGTTCAAAGCAATGTATTTATTTATTTTTTCCAAGAAAATGTTTATTTGAAATTGCACAGTACAGTACATTAACAGCTTGAATATCCATTAAACATGAACAAGTGCGGGCACAGCCGCTAGGAGATATTTAACAGAAAAAACATGCAAATAAAGATTAGAAACCAAATCGGCAGCAAATGGACTCCTGAGGTAAAAGCGGTCGTAGCTGCCAATGAAGTCATGGTGCTAAGTGTAAAAGCTATAATGAAAAACTGAGAACATCATAAACCTATACTTCCAGGGTTGACACCTTGGGGAGCTGGCGTCATCTGTAGGTACGGAAGACTAACACAGTCCGCACGCTCGGTACAGACAACTTACTGACAGAAGGGAGGGGGAGGGAGTCTTCGGGTGAGAGAAGGGAGTCTGCCACAGCTCTACGAGGTTGTGGCCAATCGGAGACTACAGTCAGCGCTATCAGGACACAATACTCCTGTATTCGTCAGACAAGGTAAGGTGGGTCCAGCAGGCCTACGTTCCTGAGAATTTAGAGGGGGTGTCGTTGGCTTGGTGGATCAGTTCCTCCATCTCCATCGTCTTTTGTATACGGTTGAACCAGTCCGGTATAGATGGAAGATTGGGAGAGAGCCAATTGAGTGGTATACACATCCGGGCCGCATTCACCATATGCATGGTAAAGGATCGGCAATAGCCGCTCGGGAGCGACTGAGCATGGTGAAGGAGGAACTGAGTGGGCGTGAACTCCAAATTAAAAGTAGTTACTCGGGAAATGCATTTGTGGATCTCCGCCCAATAAGCGTGAAGTTTAGGGCAGGACCACCATAAGTGGAGGAAGGAACCTTCCTCTAGATGGCATCTCCAGCATGTTTTTGAAAGTGTGGGGTTAATGCGGTGAAGTTTGAGCGGGGTTTTATACCACCTAGAAAGAATTTTGTATGCATTCTCCTGTATCTGGACATTAACCAAGCCTTTGTGAGCTAGCCTGTAGACGTCCTCCCATTCCGAATCCGTGAGATCCAGCGAGAGATCCTGCTGCCATTGTTGGCTGGTCCAATGGGCCTTAGCTGTGAGCGTGGAAAACAAAAGGGCGTACATAGTCGAGATAAGGTGCCTCTGTGGTTTTCCGCTAGAGCACATATTCTCAAAAAAAGTGGTGGCCCTGGACCAATTTGATCTTGGAGCCAATTTAGCGAAGAAGTGGCGGAGTTGCACACACGTCCAGAATGGGAAGACGTCCTTATTAATCTTGGTGGCAAGGTCGGGCTGTAGTAAAAGATGTCCATTGGCGAAGAATTGACCAGCTTGTACTGTGGGGTGGGGCCAATCGTCAGGTAGAAAGGTAGGGTGCATTCCCGGGGTGAAGTCAGGATTCAATCTAAGGGTAGTCATAGGGCCATACAGGTCAGAAATGTTGTGTTTGGTGCATGTCTCCCTGAAGTGTAGTAGGGAGGTGTGGATCAGGGGATGATCCCTACATTCCTTCGGGACATTGCGTCGTGAGATCCACGGAAGTTGGGCGATAGGGAGGGAAGAGAATGATTGCTCAAGCCAAACCCAGTATTTCCTCTCCCAGTGAACGTTCCAATCAATTATTCTAGTTAGGCCACAGGCTAAGTGATACTTGTAATCGTCAGGTAGCCCTAAGCCGCCTCTAAGTTTGGGTGCTGTGAGCCGGTTGTATCAACTTAGTCCCCTTAAATTCGCAATGTCTTAAAATTCGCATTATATAGGGGAGGCATGAACAGTCACCTTAAATATATCCTACACGTTTGCACTTTATAGGAATCTGGGAGTCAGATTGACTATATTACACAAATAAAAGGGGGAGCTCTCTCCTTTTTTTTTTCTTTTTTTGGAGGGATATGGGACAGTAGGGTCACCCTATAATCACAGGGCACAATATTTTTTTTTTTTTTTTTTTGTTTCCCTTTGTCTCTCCTCTCACCAAGAGGATGAGGACAGGGACAACTTAGTCCCTTTAAACTCACAATGTTTTAAAAGTCCCATTATATAGGGGAGGCATGAATAGTCACCTTAAATATATCCTACAGGTTTGCACTTCAAAGGAATGTGGGAGTCAGATTGACTACATTACACAAATAAAAAGGGGCGATCTCTCCTTTGTTTTCTCTTAACTTTTTTTTCTCCTGCTTCTCACCGGTTTTCTCCCCCTCCCCCCTTTCTCTTCGTCCCTGTCCCGTCCTGTCCCGGGCCCCTCTCTAGGCCCAACTAGACCTATTTTTTTTTTTGTTCCCTCCATCTTCCACTCCCCCGGACTGGGAGCTTATTCTAGAGACCTAACAAGGTTAATCAGGGGAAATGTTGTAGGGTAGGGGTACGCTAGGTAGATAGCTGGTGCCATTATAGACTGGTAAATCAGGGGACTATATATATGTAGATGTATGTATGTTATTGTATTAATGTAACAGTGTTTATGTTTTTTATATATGTATGTTGTTGAAAAATGTTTAATAACATTTTGTTGGAAAAAAAAATAGTAACTCCCCTGAATTCCCCCTCTAAATACTTACCCAAGGCAGATTTTTGATCCAGTGCTGTGCACATGTGCTGCTTTTTTCCCCTCCCCCTCCCCTCACAGGCTTGACTGAGAGCAGCGGGAGCCATTGGCTCCTGTTGCTGTCAGTAAAAACCTGTGAGCAGAGAACAGGGGGGTGGAGCCGAGCAGGGCTGTGTGTCTGAAAAGCTGGAGGGAGAACCAGGAAGAGGAGGTTCAGAGCTGCTCTGTGTAAAATCATTGCACAGAGCAGGTAAATATGACATTATTATATTAATTACAAATGTAAAGCCTTACAATGACTTTAAATTGTATATAAACTTAACAATTAACATCTCTTCCTTGCTCCCCTTTGTTCTGTTAGATATACAGTTCAAAGCAATGTATTTATTTATTTTTTCCAAGAAAATGTTTATTTGAAATTGCACAGTACAGTACATTAACAGCTTGAATATCCATTAAACATGAACAAGTGCGGGCACAGCCGCTAGGAGATATTTAACAGAAAAAACATGCAAATAAAGATTAGAAACCAAATCGGCAGCAAATGGACTCCTGAGGTAAAAGCGGTCGTAGCTGCCAATGAAGTCATGGTGCTAAGTGTAAAAGCTATAATGAAAAACTGAGAACATCATAAACCTATACTTCCAGGGTTGACACCTTGGGGAGCTGGCGTCATCTGTAGGTACGGAAGACTAACACAGTCCGCACGCTCGGTACAGACAACTTACTGACAGAAGGGAGGGGGAGGGAGTCTTCGGGTGAGAGAAGGGAGTCTGCCACAGCTCTACGAGGTTGTGGCCAATCGGAGACTACAGTCAGCGCTATCAGGACACAATACTCCTGTATTCGTCAGACAAGGTAAGGTGGGTCCAGCAGGCCTACGTTCCTGAGAATTTAGAGGGGGTGTCGTTGGCTTGGTGGATCAGTTCCTCCATCTCCATCGTCTTTTGTATACGGTTGAACCAGTCCGGTATAGATGGAAGATTGGGAGAGAGCCAATTGAGTGGTATACACATCCGGGCCGCATTCACCATATGCATGGTAAAGGATCGGCAATAGCCGCTCGGGAGCGACTGAGCATGGTGAAGGAGGAACTGAGTGGGCGTGAACTCCAAATTAAAAGTAGTTACTCGGGAAATGCATTTGTGGATCTCCGCCCAATAAGCGTGAAGTTTAGGGCAGGACCACCATAAGTGGAGGAAGGAACCTTCCTCTAGATGGCATCTCCAGCATGTTTTTGAAAGTGTGGGGTTAATGCGGTGAAGTTTGAGCGGGGTTTTATACCACCTAGAAAGAATTTTGTATGCATTCTCCTGTATCTGGACATTAACCAAGCCTTTGTGAGCTAGCCTGTAGACGTCCTCCCATTCCGAATCCGTGAGATCCAGCGAGAGATCCTGCTGCCATTGTTGGCTGGTCCAATGGGCCTTAGCTGTGAGCGTGGAAAACAAAAGGGCGTACATAGTCGAGATAAGGTGCCTCTGTGGTTTTCCGCTAGAGCACATATTCTCAAAAAAAGTGGTGGCCCTGGACCAATTTGATCTTGGAGCCAATTTAGCGAAGAAGTGGCGGAGTTGCACACACGTCCAGAATGGGAAGACGTCCTTATTAATCTTGGTGGCAAGGTCGGGCTGTAGTAAAAGATGTCCATTGGCGAAGAATTGACCAGCTTGTACTGTGGGGTGGGGCCAATCGTCAGGTAGAAAGGTAGGGTGCATTCCCGGGGTGAAGTCAGGATTCAATCTAAGGGTAGTCATAGGGCCATACAGGTCAGAAATGTTGTGTTTGGTGCATGTCTCCCTGAAGTGTAGTAGGGAGGTGTGGATCAGGGGATGATCCCTACATTCCTTCGGGACATTGCGTCGTGAGATCCACGGAAGTTGGGCGATAGGGAGGGAAGAGAATGATTGCTCAAGCCAAACCCAGTATTTCCTCTCCCAGTGAACGTTCCAATCAATTATTCTAGTTAGGCCACAGGCTAAGTGATACTTGTAATCGTCAGGTAGCCCTAAGCCGCCTCTAAGTTTGGGTGCTGTGAGCCGGTTGTATCCTAATCGCGGACAAGTTTTATTCCAAATAAAGTCATTGCTCGCTTTTTTGTAGGAGGAGAAGAAGGTCGGAGGGAGTCTGATAAGGACCGCTTGTAAAGTGTACAGGATCCGCGGCAAGACGTTCATCTTAACGACTGCGACCCTGCCAAACCACGACAACAATTTCGAGGACCACTTCCGTAAATCTGCAAGTATATTTTGTAGTAGAGGGGCATAGTTTAAGCAGTATAGGTCCGCTAAGGATACAGGAAGTTGGATCCCTAGGTAAGTTATGGCCCGGCTATTCAATTGAAATGGGCAATTCACTTGACAAAGGTTGCGCTGCCCCGAAGGTAGAGAGACGTTCAGTGCCGACGATTTGGAGAAATTAATTTGAAAATTAGAAAGTAATCTAAAGTCCTCGAAGTCTTTCAGTAAATTTGGGATGGTTGTGTGTGGATCTCTCAAAAAAAAGAAGGATGTCGTCTGCAAAAGCAGCAATTTTGTAGGTGTGGTTCCCTATGTCAATGCCTTTAATTGTCGATTTAGATCTAAGTCGTCTCAAAAAACGTTCTAGGGTTAGAATACAAATCAGAGGGGAGAGGGGGCATCCCTGGCGAGTACCATTAGCTATGGAGAAGGCATCTGACAGGCAGCCATTTACACAAACCCTCGCAGTTGGGTCAGCATATAGCGTGGAAATATAGTTCAGCATTGTTTGCGGAAGGCCAATGGCCCGTAGGGTTGTCTGTGTAAAGTCCCACGCCACCCTGTGAAATGCCTTCTCCGCATCGAGGGATAGGAAAAATCCTGGGGATTTGGTGGAGGTAAGTCAATGGCAAACATTCAGTGCTTTTAGTGTATTGTCCCTCGCCTCTCTACCAGGGACAAAACCAACCTGGTCCAAATTTACGAGGTTGGGGAGGTAGGGGAGAAGTCTATTCGCTAATGTTTTGGCAAACCACTTTAAATCCACATTTAGCAGCAAGATGGGTCTGTAATTGGTCACTACGGATGGGTCCCTGTCAGGTTTCGGTATGACTACAATATGGGCAGTCAGAAGATCACGGGCGGTGTAGGGTGGTCAGCGAAAGAATTGAACGCAGAGAGAAAGAACGGCGTGAGAATCTTCGCGTACGATTTGTAATACCCCGTCGTAAGACCATCCGGTCCTGGGCTTTTGCCCGATTTCATTTGTTTCAGGGCCAGGTCCACCTCTTTGCTGTTAAGGGGTCTGTTAAGCTCCATTATAGCTGTCTCTGACAGCGGGCTAGGGCCAAATTCTTTCAGAAAGTGTTTGATCAAACCTCGTCTCGCGTCTTGCGCCGTAGAAGAATCGGGAGAGGGTAGATTGTAGAGTTTAGTATAGTATTTAACAAAATGTTTGGCGATGTCGGGGGAGGAGAACAATCTATGACCACGTTCGTCAGTCAAGGAGTTGACAGTCATTGCGGCTTTTTTAGATTGTAAGGCCCTCGCGAGCATCCTACTAGCCTTGTTGCCATATTCGTAAAACGCTTTTTTGGCTAAAATGAAATTACGCCTGATACGTTTACCAATGACCTCCAAGAGTTTAGTTCGGGCCTGGACCAGATCTTGCAGAGTCGTTAGGGCCAGTGTGTGTTTATGGGCACCTTCCAGTCGCCGAATACTCTCTGTGAGGTCGGCATACTGTTTCCTTCGTTCCCTATTGCGTTTAGCTGCTGCTGCGATCAGGATACCCCTAACCACACACTTGTGGGCTTCCCAGTTAATAATGGGAGCCGTCTCTCCCGTTCTGTTTTCCTGAAAGAATAGTTTAAGGCGGGACTCTAAGTCTGTAGCTATGGTCGGGTCGGTTAGCAAGGAGGGGTCTAGTCTCCAAATGTTGGAACGCGGTCGGCTCTCAGGAAAGGACAGTGTGACAGAGACTGGGTTGTGGTCCGAAAGAAACATGGGTTCTATTGCGGCGCTTAATGTATTATACTGTATATGTGTGATAAGTGCAAAAACATACTTTATACTTTTGTCACTAGGGTAGTAATTAGCTCGCTCGGTTCTTATCTTAGGCCTACAGAACAGGTAGATTTTATGTTATGGAGATAGAAGTGTAGGTGGGTCTGAGTATTTTTATAAAGAAAACTGTATAGGGCTGACAGCACTTGTAATGTAATTTGTTGTAAGCCTACAACAGGACCTTACAGTAGCAGTTGAGTGTATCTATGGCAGGTTTACAAATATTCTCAGTACTTGCAGGATCTCTAAAGAGATAAATCCTTTATGTTGTGTTATATTCAGCACTGTGGAAAAGTTTTGGCAGATATGAAAAAAATGCTGTAATGTAAAAATGCTTAAAAAAAATGTATTTTCTCCACCTAATCCCAGACAGATTTGATGATGTTGAGAAACTTAAGATCAGGGTTCTGTGAGGCCGCGTACTCACGTTCAAATCTGTCTGCTGGAAACGGTCTGCAAGACCGTTTCAGCAGACAGATTCGATCGTGTGTACGGGCAAACAGATGGATTTGGCCAGCCGACAGATTTGAAAGCATGCTTTCAAATCTGTCGGCTGGGAACCCGTCCGCCCGACATGTCTGCTGGTTAGTATGCTAACCAGCAGACATATCTGCTCGCACACGCGTCAAATGGTTTCGACGCATGCGCGGAAATGTTTTACTTCCTGGTGCGGTGATATGGCAGCGTCAACGTCACCGCCACATCACCGCCACATTAGCGCGGTGTCTGCCGGCGGGGATTTTGGTTTGATCGTGTGTACACGATCAAACCAATACGTCCCAGCAGACAGATCTGTTCAAAACGGTCTGTCTGACCGATTTAAACAGATAGATTTACTCGTGTGTACGGGGCCTGAGAGTCAAACCATCACTTCCAGTAATCCTTGTTCTTCGCTATAGATAGTTCTTGATGACATTGGCTATATGTTGGGGTCATTGTCTTGCATCAGAAAAGATTTTGGCCCAATTACATGCCATGATGGATAAGTATTTCTCAGCATTGAGAACAAAGTTGCAAAGTTGAGGATGGTAGACCCAACTGTTAGCCAAAGAAACTTAATACAGCAGAGGAAAGACACAACATGCTTACATCCCTTTAACATTAGAAAATGTCCAGCAGTGCCATCAGCACAGAACTGGCGGAAACCAGTAGGACTCAAGTAGACCCATCTACTGTCCAGAGAAGTCTGGCCAGAATTGGTCTTCATGAAAGAATTGAGGCTGTGGTGACATGGCTAAGCGACTCATCCAGTGGCGGCTGGTGCTCAAAATATTTGGAGGGGCGCAAAGAAATGAAAAAAAAAAACATCAATTGCAGCATCAATGTGCCCATCAATTGCTGCCACTGTGCCCATCAATTGCCACCACTGTGCCTATCAAACGCAGCCACTGTGCCCATCAAATGCAGCCACTGTGCCTAAACGCAGCCACTGTGCCATAACATTGTCACCACTGTGCCATGCCATCAAACGCAGCCACTGTGCCATGCCATCAAATGCAGCCACTGTGCCATGCCATCAAATGCAGCCACTGTGCCCATCAATTGTTGCCACATTTACATAGCTCTGTAGAAACTGCACTTGCAAAGTCCACAGTCTATTTACCTTTAGTAAATCAGCTTTAGTTATAAATGGTTAGTCTGTTTATCATATCATTTTACATTTACTTGATAATTCACTTTGTTTTATTTTTTTTCCTATAGCCATTCATTGTTTTTATATTTTATTGGGTTATACGAGTCAACAAGTGTGAAGACAAACAGAGCATTGGCACACATATTTACCATTAAATAAGTAACTAAATTACAGCTAATTATTATTATACATAATATAATATTATTATGGTGAAACTAAGTTAGCGTGGTAATGCAAAGATGTTTTTGAAATTACATTTTTTTATGATTATGTAGTGGTGCACTGCTGCGAGTTTCAAAAGATCCACACATCACCTTGCTGCCTGACCCCTATTGCTTCATCTTGAGACAATGAACAGTCATTTGCGTTGCTTTTCTTTTTTTTTTTCGAAGATGATATGAGATGCCCATAGCACTTACTGTAACGCATTGGTAGAACTTCAATTGAAAGATTCAGTCCTAAACCCCAAAACATTACTAATCGACAATTTAAACTTCTGTTATATGTAACAACAGCTGCAAAGCAATCAATTGCTGCAGCATGGAAAACTTCCACTTTGTGTATTGTAGCGGCCAAACATGGACTTAACCAGGCAATGATTCACGCCAAAACAGAAGCGTTTTACCTGGACAAAATGTCTAAATTCAAAGCATTAAGGAGCCCATGAATAAATCATCACTTACCGCAAGGCTTTGACCTTACATTAATTTTGACTTAGATACAAATCTTAGATCACCTCCTCTTCCAATATAGTCACATTATTATCATCACCCTCTGGAGTATTCCCCGCTTCTACCCCCCATTTTCTTCCCCATGAATTAAGCAACATAATACAGATTTACATAATCCATTACTATTTACTTGATTAGATATACTCACACCACAAACTATATAAGTTCTTATAATTCTACCACTTGTGTATTCCGTTTGCTTTTCATACCTGCATTCTAGACAGTTGATTAACTTTCTCTTTACTTCAGGACGTGCCAAGCCATCTAGCTGGATCTTGGCCCCTGTTATGCTATAACTGATCTTGACTGTCCTGTGACAGATAGTTTATTTAAAGGGTTATTAAAGGAAAAAATGTTTTTCCTTCAAAATAACAAACATGTTATACTTACCTCCACTGTGCAGTTCATTTTGCACAGAGTGGCCCCGATCCACGTCTTCTGGGGTCCCTCGGCGGCTGTCTCTGGCTGCACTGCTCTCAATCCATCCGTTCTAGCCAATCAGCGGCCAGGCTGAGCGGCAAAGAGGATCTTGGGACCGCGCAGGACTTTTGAGGGGTCAGGTAAGTATAACGGGGGCTCGGGGGTGAGGGCGGCAGCATCAGATGTTTTTTCACCTTAATGCAAAGATTGCATTAAGGTGAAACATTTTTTTACTTTCCAACTCCTTTAATCTGATTTGCCTTACCCTTTGCATGTTTAAAATTATACCATGATTTATGAGTACACAAAAGGTACATTTTAGACTTATTTCATTGTTACTCTATTTTATTTATTATATTTATTTTTGACAAAAAGTTCTTGTCTTATACTTGTTTTATATTTACTTTTCCACAATTGTAGAGAAGATAAAAGTTATTATATATATATATATATAAATATATATATATATATATATATACACACAACAAACCTAATTTAAAATTTGTATAATCAATATGTATATTGTACAATCTTCATTAAAAATATTTGAACCCCAAAAGATTCAGTTCTGATAATGAGGCACAACTAATGTTCACAGCCTATTTCTCTGCTTTCCTTCACTGCAGACTATTGCTCCTCCTCTTCTACACTGACTCCTGCAGAGTACCACTTCTCCTGTGTAAATCCTTTGCTGCAAACCCGTTTTATATTTCACTGTCACTATGAGAAGTCACTCTGAATAACTCCTCAGCTTGCTCAAAGTCAGTCAAATGCTGTCACTGAGCCAGAGGTGCAGCCACACCTCTCCCAGATGGCCCAGTACTTTAACAGCACATCGATGGACTACTAGGCCCAGATAGTCCAATGTTGCAGATGACGAGTTCCCCCGGTCACAACAGTCTACACTATCCTCAATAGCTTCCTCTGGTTCCATTATTTGCTGTGGTGTACACACTGACCTTCTCCATGCCCCCAGTCCATGTAGGAAACGTAGTTCAGTTGCACAGTCCAGCAGTTCCTCTAATCCTTTCTCTCTCTCCTGAATTCCTCCTCTGTGGTGTGTATAAGGGATGAGTCTTCCCTCAGCACAAGGCAGGCACCAGGCTGGGGACTGCCCTGCAGCAGCTACCTAGTTCTCCATCTTGCTTCTGTAACAACTCCTCCCCAGCAGCATGTGATCTCAGCTTATATAGGAGGCCTGCCCGCTGCCAATACCGAATGGGGATTGGCAGAACCCCCTCACATGAACTACCTACCACACTGACACGAGACTCAGCCTCTTTTCCAGAATATACTGAATGAAAGCAGGGGAGGGGTCTCTGAGCCTGAGCACAAGTGGTCACACCCACAGCTACTCTAAACACTCCCAGCCCAAAATCAAAACAAGCAGGCCTAGCCTAGAGCACAGGCCTGCCTAGATTTACCTGCATTAATACCTTAACATACAAAAACCTCATTCTACCACCTACCAAAAAATAGTGGGTGCTACAATTATATGGAGGTTATCCATAAAGATGAGAAGAGGCACACAAAATGTAACCTCCAGGGGAAGGGTGCCGGCTGGAGGGATTCAATCCATGGTATTGCAACATTCAATTCAGGTGAATAACATTTAATTCTGGATGTGCACAAATGAATCAGGGAGAGCAACTATTTATGTGCTATGTGTTATAATAGTCCACAATAATATGAGAAGTCTTTTATTGAATTTAACCACTTAAGGACCGCCTACTGCACATTTACGTCGGCAGAATGGCACGGCTGGGCACATCAACGTATATATACGTTGATTTTAGTACCCAGCCGTGGGTCACGGGCGCACGCCCGCGGCGCCCTCCCGTGACCCGGTCCGAAGATCCAGGAACGGGGCCGCGGGATTCGCGGACCCGATCGCCGCTGCAGTGCGGCGATCCGTCCCTGGAGCTGAAGAACGTTGAGAGCCGTGTGTAAACACGGCTTCCCCGTGCTTCACTGTGGCCGCAGCATCGATCGTGTCATCCCTGTAATAGTGGACGCGATCGATGATGTCAAACCTACAGCCACACCCCCCTACAGTTGTAAACACACACAGGGAACACTCAAATTCACAGCGCCCCCTGTGGTTAACTCCCAAACTGCAACTGTAATTTCCACAGTAAACAATGCAATTTAAATGCATTTTTTGATGTGAAAATGACAATTGTCCCAAAAATGTGTCAAAATTGTCCGAAGTGTCCACCATAATGTCGCAGTCACGAAAAAAATCGCTGATCGCCGCTATTAGTAGTTAAAAAATTTTTTTTTATAAAAATGCAATAAAACTATCCCTTATTTTGTAAACGCTATAAATTTAGCGAAAACCAACCGATAAACGCTTATTGCGATTTTTTTTACCAAAAATATGTAGAAGAATACGTATCGGCCTAAACTGAGGAAAAAAAATTCTTTTATATATTTTTGGGGGATATTTATTATAGCAAAAAGTAAAAAATATTGAATTTTTTTTTAAATTGTCGCTCTATTTTTGTTTATAGCGCAAAAAATAAAAACCGCAGAGGTGATCAAATACCACCAAAAGAAAGCTCTATTTGTGGGGAAAAAAGGACGCCAATTTTGTTTGGGAGCCACGTCGCACGACCGCGCAATTGTCAGTTAAAACGACGCAGTGCCGAATCGCAAAAAGGGGCCTGGTCCTCTACCTGCATTTTGGTCCGGGTCTTAAGTGGTTAACATCATCAAGTCGTTTAACTTCCACTAAGTGAATTTTGACTTTTTTAATACTTTAACCATGGACAATTTGGCTGCCAGTAAGTTAAGAATCATTTTGTTGTTTTTTGTTTTATCATGAAGTAATTTTTTTAATGGAAAGGAGTGCCTCAAGTTTTCAGGGTAATGATTGTATGAGTAGATTAGTAATAAAATTAAAGACCTTCATCCAAAAAATACTCACCCCGAGGAAGGACCACCAAATATTCAGAATGACTCCTAGCTCATTACATCCTTTAAAGCAAGCATTGAGGAAATTGGGGGTAAATTGAGCTATTCTCACTGAAGTACTACTACCTAAGTAATCATTTGTAAGTCTTTTCAATGGTATTTAAATTAATGGAGCAGGCAGAGATACCCTGCCATAATGTGTCCATTCTTGTGAGGGTTTATAGATACTGAAATATTTCACATTTTTATACATATATTGTTGAATGTGATAAAAAAAATATTATTGAAAATTTGTGATTATAGCTCTTGGAGAGTGAGACGTGCAGATGCATATATTTTCAAAACATTAACAAAAACTATTTCCGGGTGCCAAAACCTTGCGGATGTGTAGGCGCAAATAAACCTGTGGCATTTGGTAATAGTCTAAGATGAAAAAAATACTATGCTAATATCCTTTAAATTTTATATGGTATGTGACAAAGATCAAAACACATATGTAAAAACATGTTTGCCAATGTACTAACATTTTACATATGTGTTTTGTTATTCTCTGTGCTTTTTTACTATATTGATCATTATTTTGTCATTTCTGCATAATAGTGCTGGACTACTTTTTTATTTTTTTCTAGAAAATACTGTGGAGTAAAGTCCAAGCCAGGTTTTTATTGGTTTTATTAAGTTGTATACTAAATACACACTGGTGACTCCTACAGATTTGCATCTAGTGTTTTTGTACAGCATGGGTCTTTCTTTGGGCCGTTTGAAGGAATTTGGGGGTCCCAAGCAAAATGGGGGCCCCCAAGCACCCCCCTGCACAAAAAAGCGTAAGTTAGCGCTACACAATTTTTTACACCCATGTTCTTACCCCCCCATTCCCTATGTTTTTCTAATCTCACCTTCCCTTCTTTCCTCTAGGCTGACGCTGTAGCATGGCCAAGCTCCTCTTCCTCCTCTTAGTTCGGTGTTCTATCATTATGGGTCCCCAGTCCCCTATTAAATAGTGCCAGGACCGGGTACCGCGCGGTACAGGAGATTCAGTTTCCTGTGTTCCCGGTCGGACTGAAAGTAAGTGAGCACCTCCTGTCAGTTCCGGCCGGAAACTGAATCTCCTGTACCATGCGCGGTACCCAGCCAGACTGACAGGACTCCAGGAGGAAGGAAAATGAGCTTGGCCATGCTACAGCCTGGGAAGTGGAAGTTGGGGGCCCCAGGCCAGCGCAAGGTACCCAAGGGACCCAAGCAGTTGTTTGTTTTGCCTGTCCTGTAGCAATGGACTTGGTCTTTCTAGATTTAGTACTTTTTTTTCCTTACCAACTGTGCAGAGATTGGGTTTCTAGATTTCCAGAACAAAGGTTCATCAAAGTGCTTGCTATATGTGCCTGGTCTTTTTTAGGATATTGAGGACTTGTATCTTTGTCAGATACTATGCTAATATTCTTTAAATTGTATATGATATTTTATGCATCTAATGCCGCGTACACACGATCAGAAATTCCAACAAGAAAACCGTGGATTTTTTTTCCGACTGAATTTTGGCTCAAACTTGTGTTGCATACACACGGTCACACAAAATTCCAACGGTCAAGAACACAGTGACGTACAACTCTACGACGAGCTGAGAAAAATTTATTTCAATGATTCCGAGCATGTGTTGAATTGATTCTGAGCATGCATGTTTTTTTTGCAGGTCGGAATTGCATACAGACGACCGGAATTTCTGACAAGAACTTTTCCAATCGGAAAATTTGAAAACCAGCGCTCAAATGTTTCTTGGCGGAAATTCCAACAGAAAAATTCTGATGGAGCCTAAACACGGTCGGAATTTCCGGCCAAAAGCTCACATCGGACTTTTCTTGTCGGAATTTCCGATCTTGTGTATGTGGCATTAGACAATTACCAATTGCCATGGGTTTATTTGTGCTGTTGTCTCATATGTCTGTCTTTCCAAACATAGATTTAAATGAGATCTGTCACTCCTTGATCAAGGAGAGAATCCAGCTATGTATCTGAATATAAAAAATTAAATAAAAACTTTATTTGGGATTCGGTATTTATCTCAAAGAAAATCAATTACTTAATATATTATCGGATATTCAATATTCTCATTCTCTTTTCAGCATGGGTCTTCAAACCATGGCCCTACAGTTGTTCAGGAACTACAATTCCCATCATGCGTAGTCATGTCAGTGTGTTACAATGCCTCATGGGATGTGTAGTTCTGCAACAGCTGGAGGGCTATAGTTAAAGGATCCCTGCTCTACAGTGTCTTTATTTTAAGAGGAATAGAATGGAAAGCAAAGCAACATTTTTCCAAACTAAAATGAATTAATAGAAACAGAAAAAAAAGTTTAAAATGCTTCTTTGAACTGTGTTGCTCTGGGAAGTACACACTCAGCAAACAAAAAACAATTCTCCTGCGCTCCGGTGTTTTTTCCCCCTCGAAGAGTACTATGGGTTTGTATAGTTCAATTAGAGAATAACTTCCAGAGTCTTGCAGCCCTCCTCAGAATCTTGGGAATTCATAAAACTAAGGAAAAAAAAACAAAAAAGAAAAAAAGAGCACTGCAGACCTCCAGGCTCTGAGGAAAGGGGTACGCCCCCGAAACGCGTCAGCCCTAAACATCGACTCGAGATTCAAGTGATTATCGTGTTCTGCTGATGTTGTTGGACTTCTGCTGTATTACCTCTGAAAGCCTGATTTTAACTCCAATTTGTGAGTACAATGATTGATTTTAATATTTTAATAAAATTCATTTAGCGGTATCACACTAGGTCGGTGCGCCCTCCGTTCTTTTCTTTTTTTCTAAGTACACACTCAGGCTATTGGAATTGGGACTTTATACATTTTAATGTCATTTCACATCCATCAACATAATGCTAAACAAAACAATTCAATATGTAAACATTTGTAATTTTCTGAACAGGAATATGGAAAGTCAGTACTTTCAGTTGTCCACATATATATAACAGAGTTGCAGCTTTACACCAGCTGAAACATATAAGAAAAAAGGAGAAATATCTTTTTGGAAGATGATTTGCATCAGTTATACTTTGGCACACATAAGAAATGTTTCTCAGTATTTCCATTATGCCAAGAGGGTGTGTCCACCATAACAGACAAAGGCTGTAACGGGAAAACAATATATATGAGATATCATATATTAGATGTAACACTTTTCTTACTGCGTGCTTAATCCTTTGGTATTGATTATTTTTAAATAAATGACTGAATATAATTTTTTTACTTACCACCCCAGAGTCCTTCATTATTATCATTACTGTTTGTAAGCAGGTTTCAAGGTCATTTAGGGCACATGGTCTAATCTGGCCATGGATGGTAAACATGGACATTGAACACAACTGAAAGACACCAATTTATAAGATTGGAGGTTAAAAACATAAAAGTAGTAAAATGCACCAAATATATTTTATATATATAGCAGTGTCCCTATATAGTGGTAATACCATATGCAGAGCACTAATATGACATCCTTTCAAAGAGAAGACTAAAAATGGGAAATTGTATACTCACCTTTTTGTAATTTTCTTTTCCTGTCGCACCTTCATGGCAGCATACACCTTTGGGTTGTGGCTCCGTCCCAAAAACCTGATAGGACCGTTTAACTATTAAGCCTAGAGAGGGCCCCCGCCCAGATATTCTCAGTATATATATAGCTCACCTCAGATGGGTGGGCATCTGTATGCTGCCATGAAGATGCGACAGGAAAGGAAAATTACGGAAAGGTGAGTATACAATTTTCCGTTTTCCTGTCGCATCATGGCAGCATACACCTTTGGGTAAATAACTCGCAAACTGGGTGGGTCTGAGCATAAAGATAATGTTTTATTTACAAAGAATAGAGGTGTTGGACTAAATAACTGTTCGTCCAAACTCTGCCATAGAAAATCTGGCAGAGTCCACCTTAATGAGAAATGAGAAATAAAGGTGTTTCTGGATGACCAAGTCGCTGCTTGGCAAATCGTTTCTGAGGACACTCTGCAGTAGGCCGCCCAGGAGGTCGCCATTGCCCTTGTGGAATGTGCCTTCAAGCCCTCAGGTGTTTGTGCTTGTCTCAGCGAGTAGGTCTTTTTGATGGTTTTTACCAACCAAGTCGCGATGGTGCGAGAGGATGCTGCTTGCACTCTTCTAAATCAATGTGGGATGACCAGGAGTTTTTCTGATTTCCTAAGATCATTGGTTGCCAAGAGGTAGGCTAGGATGTTGGTTCTTACATCCAATGGATGTGGATCCCCTTGATCAGTGGAGAGAGCAGGAAGGTTGATCTCCTGGTTGAAGTGGAAGTAGGATGATACCTTCGGGATGAACCGATCGGATGGTCTTAAGACTACTTTGTCTGGATAGACGATCAAGTATGGTTCTTTTGCCAGTAAGGCATGCATCTCTGAGACTCTCTTTGCAGATGTTATTGCGATCAAGAAGATGACCTTGAACGTTAGGTCCAACAGGGAGATGTTGTCCAATGGAGCGAATGGTTCATGCGCTAGAGCTTCCAGTATGACTAAAAGATCCCAGGTCGGGAAGGAAGGTTTTCTGGGAGGCCTTATCTTTAAGCAGGCCCTCTGGAATTGGATGACGAGAGGTTCTTGTGCCCATTTGACTCTGGTCATGGCCGATAAAGCTGATACGTGGACTTTTACAGTGCTTGACCCAAGGCCTTTATCTAGGCCTAACTGGAGAAATTCAAGGATTTGGGCAGCTGTTGGAGATGACGGGTCTTGTTGTTGTGCGACTGAGAGAAACTTCTCCCAGATCTTCTTGTAGGTATTGCTGGTGGTGCATTTTCTGGCTTAAAGAAGCATCTCTACTACTTTCTGGGAGCAACCTTGGTTTAGGAACCTAGTCCTTTCAACCTCCAGGCTGTCAGATGCATCCTTTATGGGGATGGATGCAATAGTTGCCCCTGGGAGAGTAGGTCTGCTGCTGATGGAAGCGGTAACGGTCTCGCTGTGTTGAGCTAAAGGAGAGTGGTGAACCATTGCCAAAAGGGAAGGACTGCTATTATCGTGGATGACAACCTCTTGAGTCTGAGAAAAAATCTCTTTATGAGAGGTGTCGGAGGGAACATGTACCCCAGACGGAACTTCCACTCGTGCTGCAGGCAATCCGTCCCCTCTGTTAACGGGCAGGGGAATCTCGTCAGGTACCTCCGGCACTTCGCATTGTCTGGAGTTGCTGCCAGGTCTACATCTGGCATGCCCCAAGTTTTTGTTATGAGGGAGAAAGCTTGGTAACTCAGAGCCCACTCATTGTTGGAAACGAGGGTACTGCTTAGGGTGTCGGCCAGCTGATTCTGGGGTCCTGGTACATACATCGCTCTTAGCCCCGACAGATTCACTTGAGCCCATTCGAGAACAGAGTGGACTTCCTGCATCATGGAATGACTTCTGGTGCCTCCTTGCCTGTTGATATAGGCAACTGCCACCCTGTTGTCCATCTTTAGCAGGACTTATTTTTCTTTCAGGAGAGGACTGAAAGCCAAGAGAGCTTGGAACGCTGCTTTCATTACCAGGACGTTCGATACTACGCCCAGTGTCTCGAAAGACCAACGGCCTTGGACTGCAAGTTGCTGTTAGTGTGCTCCCCAGCCCTCCTTGCTGGTGTCCGGAGTGATCTCCTCCTGGAAGCATGGTGGATAAGAGTAACCTCTTTGCCTTTTGGACTATGACGGGAATCTTCTCTTGAGGAAGCTCTATGATATTGAGCCGAGTATCTAGTTCTGCTCCCAGAAAAAACATTCTTTGGGTAGGTTGGAGATTGCTTTTCCTCCAGTTTATCAGCCACCCACATTTTTGAAGAGTGGATGTTAGGGTATCTCTATGGAGTAGAAGAGACTCTTGGTTGTCTGTGAGCAGTAAAATGTTGTCCAGATAATGGTGGATTCTTAAACCTTGCTCCCTTAGTAAAGCTATTACTGGTAACAGGACCTTGGTGAAGGTTCTGGGAGCGGTGGAAATCCCAAACGGAAGGCTTTGAAATTGATTCACCGAGAAACTGAGAAACTTATGGAAAGCGGTGTGAATAGGAATCCACGGAGAGCGTCCAGTCGCCAATGTTTATGGCATAGAGGATTGATTGTAGGTTTTCCATCTTGAATGTCTCCACTAGGATTGAACGATTGAGATTTTTCAGATCTAGGACAGGGCGCAAATCCCCAGTCTTTTTTTTTACCAGGAACAGAGGCGAGTAGAAGCCTTTTCCCCTTTGTGGAGGTAGTACTTTCACTTTGGCCTGTTTTTGAATTAGGTCTTGAACATATTCTGTCAGCACCAGCTTCTTTTCCCGAGAAGTTGGTTTTCTGGTTGAGACAAACTGGTCTCTGGGAGGATGATTCTTGAACCTCCATATGTGTCCATCTTGGACAGTAGCTACTGTCCATGGATTTTTTATTAACTCCGCCCAAACCTGCCTGAAGTCCTTCAGTCTGGCTCCTACTGTGGCTGGTTGGGCGGGCTTACTTTCAAAAGGACTTCTGGTCCCGTGGCAGGGGTCTTAAATTTTTGTAGTTTTAGGAAGGAGGACTGTGGATTCCTCCAATTCTTCCTGTACACTCTGCCGGGCCTGTATGACTTAGCCTCCCTATACCTGTCTGGGAGGTTTTGTCTGGCGGTAGGCGGTCTTTGTCGCTTCGGCCTTCTGTCTGAAGGAATGAGGCCTGACTTTTAGCCAAAGTGCCCTCCTTGCCATGACTGAGCTTAACATTGCTCTTGATGTTGATTTTATCATGTCTACAGATGTTTCTGCGACAAAATCGCCTGCAAGGCTAAGCTCCTGGAGAGCTGCGATTACTCTCTCTTGATCCGTTCCCTCAGACACCAATTTTTCGGCGTTAGAGGAAAAACTTGAAATGGCTCTTCCCACTGCTGCTAGCGTTATTGCTGGTCTGCATGCACCGCCTGCAAATAGGTAGGCTCTTTTAAGATCTAGATCGATCTTTCTGTCCAGCACGTCTTTAAATGTAACCGCATCTTCTATTGGAAGTGTTACATGCCTGGCGAGGTGCATCAGGGAAGAATCTACCACTGGTGGTGTTACTAGTGGGTTGACACTAGATTCCTTCAGCGGATACAGTTTGGCAAGCCTATTGCTGAGATTGGTCTTTTTCTCAGGTTTCCGCCATTCGTCCTTGATTAGGTCTTCCAGTTCATCAATAAATGGGAAGGTCTCTGGCTCTCTTTTCAGATCCTGAAAATATTTTCTCGCTTTTTGCGGAGTTTCTTTTTCCTCTTCTAAAAAACGGTCGATTTTTCAGGAGCAGGACCGTTTTTAAAACTTTTTTCCATTGATACATGTTCCCTGGGGCAAGACCCGGGTTATCAAAGACGTTTTCACAGGCAAGCTATAGACACCCAGCAGGTACAATATTTAAAGGAATCTTTCTTTTTTTTATATTTAAACATTATTAAAATCACTGCTCCATGAGCAGTGATTTTAATGATGCTTAAATTAAAAAAAATAAAATAAAATTCCTTTAAATATTATACCTGCTATACGTGTGATAACGTCTTTAAATAGCACAATCACCTGCCTGCCAGTAAATTAGGAAGAACTGATCTATCTAAGCTATAGAGTGTATAAATATATGTACAACTCCTAGGGATGTATATATATATTCTCTACACACTGTAATTAAAGCTAAACTGACTAGCCTGCCTGCCTGCTCTATCTAGCTATATAAAAAGACTATCTCTCTGTCTCTCTGACTGCTCTCATTAACAAGCCGGAACACACTACACGAGGCCGCCCAGCAGGCCGCCTTATATAGTGTGCTAAAAACCCTGAGCCATAATTGGCCAAAGCCACCCAGGCTTTGGCCAATTATGGCTCTTTGTTTTTTGCACGCTGTGAATGGCCAAGCATGCGGGACATACAGCATGCTTGGCCAATCATCAGCGCGCAATGCCGCAGTGAATTATGGGCCTTTTTGCGTCACTCGAATTTGGCGCGAACGACCGATTTTGTTCGAATTTCGTCGAACGTACCAACAGACAATGTTCGAGTCGAACATACATTTATATCGAACGCGAAGCTCATCCCTAATCTAAACCTAAAAAGTATGATTTACATATGAATGAATGAGTGACTTGTATAGCGCTACACATGCGAACTGAATCGCCTCTAGGCGCTTTTTGCAGCCAGTGTCTACCTGGTTGGTGCGGTTGTTTACCCTGTAGGATCTTGACACGCTTGGGACACACAGACGTATACACATATAAACATATATACTGTGCCAATTTGGACAGGATCAAATTAACCTACCAGCATGTCTTTGGAGTGTTTACATAGCATCTTACTAGTCCTTAAATGTGGTGGCTGCATTCATTTTCTTTTTTTCAGGCTAACAACATTTTCAGCAAGTACAGATATCCATGTTGAGTTTGACCAATAAAAAGTCTTTGTCCCTTTGCTCACTTAGAAGGAAGCACAAAGAACCTTATCTTGCTTGGGTAAACTCTGTGTTGCATCAAACAACCATGTCATGGAGATGAACAAAGGAATACACATTTGTTAATTGTATAAGTCCAAAATAGGAAGCACAAATCAAACATTGTAAACAATTCCTGTAGTGCCCACACACAAATCCTTTGTGAAAAAATGAATATAAAATAATAAGTAACATGTATAACAATGGCGGGCACGCGCGTGCATGTTAGCGCGAGTTTGGCGCCAATGTGCTTTTAAAAGACAGACATATGCAGCAGCCTCTTGCTGTCTGATCTGCCGTATTTACCTGATTAACCTGTATCCTGATTAACCAGTTCCTATACCAACCCGGCTACGTCTGACTATCCGCATCTCTCCGAACCCGACCTCGGCCCGCCTTGACCCTGCCTTCTGTTTACTGCTACTACTGCTGCCAGACCTTCTGCCTGAATACCGACTACGCCTGCCTGCTGAACCCCCTGTCTGCTCACGTGTCTGACCTCGGCCTGCCTGACCCAGCCTACGTCTAGTCCACTTGCTTACTCCGCTCTGCACCAGTTCCAGAGTCGCCTGTCGTCCGCACCAAGGTCGCCTGCCAAGACGCATCAGTCGCTAACCATCCGCATCAGCTCCGGAGCCGCTAGCTCCCGCATCAGAGTGCCTGCTCTCCTCTTGTTCCAGTGATCCCGGAGGGACCAGTGCCGTGCTGACCTGCACCATCATCCAGGCACCCTTACCCCGCTGCGCTCCCGAGTCCGCTGTTTCCAAATCCAGCGGCTCCCGAGCCAGTGCTGTACGAGAGGCCGCCTCCTGCGACTAGGCTCTGACGACCAGGTACACCGTCATACATAACAGCAAGGAAGAGGAGCACTAATCAACTTAACACAAACAGGCTGGGCCCTGGCTACTGGCAACCAGCATGCATGCAATAGTATAAAAACTCTGACAGCGCACCCTCCTTAGCAATGCCCCATTACTGGTGACATCAGCTCCTGCCTATACTGACATGTTTTGATGGAATGCCACCAATCTTTCTCAACAAAGAGAAAGTTTGAGAATGAGAAATCTTGAGAAAGATTGGTGGTATCCAATCGAAACATGTTGTATAGGCAGGAGGTGGTGTCAACAGTACAGGGGCATTGCTCTGGAGTGTGCACTGTCATCGGAGTTTTTTTTACTATTGCATATATGCCAGTGGCCAAGGCCCAGCCTGTTTGTGTTATGTTGAATAGTGCTCCTCTTCCTTGCTCTTCTTCTATTGTACCTGTCCCTGGGTACACACATACTTGCACTGCATTAGCAACATTGTAGCAACACAGCACTACTTATCCCCCCTTATCCTCATCTATAAACATTTTTTTTCAGTATAGATATATTTCCACAATATTTGTATGCCTAGAGGGTGGAAGAGGGCCTGTGCACCAGCGGCTGGTTTCTGCAGGTGCTTGCTTAGAGTAATGTAATTTATACATGTTTGTATTTGGATGTTAGTTGCATTGCATTGTCAATGTTAATACTCATTACAGTACTCCTACAGTACAGTATTCCAAAAAGGACATATTTGTTGAGGATAATACAGTGGCTGTCGTTGAAAGGTTATATAGGGAGATGAAGGGGAGAGCAGAGGAGCTGAGCACTGGGACACCCCCAAAAGAGGCGAGGGCTATGGCTTCTAATGAGGGAGGCATCTGTGCTAGAGTAAATAAGAATAAAGTGTTGCGTAAACCAAAAATAAATCAAATCAAACTGATGCTTAAAACCAATAACCTCAAATGATCCGAGGTAAGGATTATTAAAATCATCAAACAGATCAATTCACAAAACAGTGTGTATAAGTATTAAACCACCTCAATACAGGGCACTTACACCCCCGATCCTCCCAGGACTTTTTTAAGCTTTAGGCGCTGTCACACTTTGAACTGACAATTGTGCGGTCATACTACACTGTAACCATGTGACATTTTTATATTTTTTTTCACACAAATAGAGCTTTCTTTTGGTGGTATTTAATCACGTATTTTTCTTAGATTTCTGTCAGTAAATTTTGGAAATAAGTAATTTTACTCCATCACTGATGGGCACTGATTAGACTGCACTGATGGGCACTGATGAGGTGGCACTTATGGGCACTGATTAGGTAGCGCTGATGAGGAGGCACGAATATGCAACACTTATGGGAACTGATACGTGCCCCGCACGCACATATACGGCCACAGAATGGCACGTACAGGCACAAGGGCGTAAATTTACGTCCCTGCCTAAAGGCGGTTCGGGGGTCCCATCGGGACCCCCTCCACGGCGTGCGGGGGTCCCCCTGGCTCCGGGAGCGATCCGGGATGAGCGGGCGGATGTCGGTGTTTACCCGCCCCCCCGCGATCGCTCCCAGCCAATGCGCGCGCTCCCAGCTCCTGTCACTTCCTCCTCCTGTGTTTACACAGGAAGGAGGAAATGATGTAATCTCTCATCGCAGCAGTGTTTCCCACCGCTGCTGATGAGAGAAGACATCACAAGTAAGTGTGCACCAACACAACACTGACACACACTCACATAGGCACATTAACCCCTTGTGATCGCCCCCCCCCACCCCCCCTGTCACAGTGTCACTGAATGCAGTGATCTAATCACTGCATTTAGTGTCAGTGTGACAGGCAGTGTAAAAAACAGTTAGTGTTAGGTCCAGGGTAGCCCTCCCACCCCCCCCTTATAAAGTTTTAACCCCCTGATCACCGCCCTAGTTAACCCTTTCACTCCCTATTGCCAGCATCACTAAGCGATCATTTTTCTGATCGCTGTATTAGTGTCGCTGTTCCCGGTAGGTAGCTATTTTTTTTTATTGCGATTTTTTTTTTTACTAAAGACATGTGGCTAAATAAATTTTGGCCTAAATGTTTGACTAAAATTTAGTTTATTTGATTTTTTTTTTAACAAAAAGTAAAAAATAGTGTTTCTTTTTCAAAAATGTCGCTCTATTTTTGTATATAGTGAAAAAAATAAAAATCGCAGAGGTGATCAAATACCACCAAAAGAAAGCTCTATTTGTGGGAAGAAAAGGACGCAAATTTTGTTTGGGAGCCACGTCGCACGACCGCGCAATTGTCTGTTAAAGCGACGCAGTGCCGAATCGCAAAAACACCTTGGGTCATTTACCAGCGTATTGGTCCGGGTCTTAAGTGGTTAAAAAAGTGCATAATAGTCTGTATCAGATGATAAAGTGCCCAGTTTTTCTTTCTTCAGTGTACGCATCTTCAGTGTGACAACATAAATACAAATAGTGTGCTTTCATCTGATAGTGACACCTCAGTGCTCCCAGTATTCTCACCTTAATGAGTTATCAAATACGCTTTTGATTACAAATTATAGGCGCACGCAAGGGGTGTGCCTAGTGTGCTTGGGCACACCCTAATCCTGAGGTTGACAACCCGTTAATCGCGATCTACTTTCCGAACATAGGCAGGAAGATGGGTAAACCGTGATCCTTGCTTGCTGACCCCCAGAATCTGGACAGGAGGGGCAGCGGGGGTGGAATTCAGTGGAACCGATCTGTATTTTCCTCCTGCAGCAACTGAAAGTAGGCCTCTCCTCCTCTCCCTCTCCCTGCCATTCAGCTGCCATAGAAGCAAAATACAGGAGATCAGAACCAATTATGCCACCGCCGCCACCCCTCCTGTCCCTGTTCATCTTCTTTCTGATACCCGGAGGCCCCCCTTCACCCCCCGTCCCCCCATTGTTTCAGGATGGCTAGTGGGGAAGAGGCCGGAAAAATATGTCACACATGCATATGTGTTGGAGATTTGAGGTGCACACCCTAATGCAATAGGCTTTGCACGCCTATGTTACATATAAAAAACATCCTCTATCTATGCTAGCCCACTTGTAGTCCTTCTCGGTGGATTTAGATATCCCATGGTGGTGATCCCTTTAAGACTCCCCCACATGTGCTTATCCATATGTTAGGGTAGAAACAAAGAAGCCTCCCATAAGGTAATATTGCTAAAAAAAATAATGTTTTTTTATTAAAGGAATATGTCAAGAGAAAGCCATACACAGGTGATCAGATCGTTGGGCTACACTTAAGGAATCAGGAACAGAGTAAGTAAGTGTGTGTGTGTATATATATATATATATATATATATATATATATATATACTGTATATTGAAGATAAAGACATGCATGTAATCAAACCATAAACAAGAAATTAATACAAAGAAAACCCAACAAGGCAGCAAATGAATCAGGATCAGGTTCAGGAAGGGACAAGGCTTACATAAGGAATTCTGGAGCATTGAGCCTTGGTTAAGTGCAGGCTTATATAGTCCAGCAGACCCAAATCAGGTGTGTTTGATGGTTGGTTGAAAGTCTTGGCAGGGAGACACGCTGGTGGCCATCAGAACTACACCCATCTTCAGTTTACGGCGCCACATGGAGTAGCTGTGTGTCTCTCAGCTCCAGCTCGGCTCCAAAACCTGCCTAAAAAACCTGCTGACCCGCCACCGACCCCCAGGAACACAATCCGCCATCCTCCCCAGACATGGATGGACACATTTCTGGAAAAAAGCACCGCTTGATCGTACGCCGCCACCGCTGCGCGGACGGGTCGGCCGCAAATCGAGGCCCCGGCTTCGGACTACACGGATCCGGTAGTGCATCCGGCCACTGAAACAGCGCCAGCAATGGAGGTGAGCACATCAGCGGCCCCTCCAACCACCCCCCAGTCTGTGCCACACTCCTTACCTCCTTCACAAACAGGGGGTATGCACAGCATAGAGCTCATGGCCCAGGCAGTGGCTGCTCTATTATCCCCACCTCAGTTGAGAAGGCCATCAATGCAGGGATGCAGAAGCTCCAGGCTCAATTGGGGGAGCATGCATCCAGGCTGACTGAAGCTGAAAGCCGCATCGCACACATAGAAGAGGACCTATATCATGCCCAATCCATAGAACACGAACAAGATAAGACAAACAAATACATCCTTGACAAGCTGGATGGCCTTGAGAACAGGTCCAGGAGGAGCAATCTGCGCTTTATTGGCGTTCCCGAATCGCTGCAACCATCGGCACTTTCTGAGCTCTGCGCCCACCGCATCCCTGAGAGCACCTAACGGGGACCAACTCTCCTTCCACGACCCATCCGAAGCAGAGGTTTTCCTATGATCCCACCGCTCAAGCCCTCACCTCAACTCGTCTCCCAGAGCTGCACCCACCAACCGGGCCCTGGAACACGGGAGCCCGTGCAAAGAATCCCCCAAAAGATTCAAGTCTTCTGGATCCGACCGACAACGTATCTCCTCTTCCTGAATCCCCCCTTGACGGTCACACCGCCTTGGTGTTCTTATGCTATTTCCCGGCAGTTTTGGTCCCTCCTCGGGAGCTCTCTTCTCCCGATGGGCTCCCCCCCTCCCTCGCCAGAGGGGGCCACGGTAGGCCCGCTGCTGCTTTATGATGTTTTATTTCATACTGTGTTATGTAATTTAGCACTGCTATTACTATGCGTTACAGTCGGCACGGGCGCATGTTATGTTATGTTTATCGTTTACATTCATGCTGTCTGAGCGGACCCTTCCATTCTCCCGCAGGGATATCTGTCTGGCTTCTGCCCCCCCCCCACGCATTACTCCTGCTGCCTATTCCCCTTTCAAACACCGCTGGTGAAATGCAGCATTGAGAGTCCTGTGTTGGGAGCTGGCCTATCCGGTGGTTCCATGCGGAAAAAATTGAAGTTCCTGTTTTTTTTTGTTTACTATGTTCACCCCCATCCCTCTCCCCTCTCCCCATCCCTGATCGTTTGCACTCTTCCCGCCTTATGTGATCCGTGTATCTCTCCAGTCTCTCTCCTGGTTAATCACTGTAACGGTAACCACCGTTTACGACCCTCCATCCAACCACGACAAGCTTATCTGACACACTCCGACAATACTACATACACGATCCATATCAATTCCCATAATCAAGACAAGACTACTGCTCTGCACTTGCTTCCAAAGATATCACCCCTTTATTGGTATTTTCTCAGCTTCTTATACAGTTTCAAGCATAATACAGTTAATCACAGGACAATGCAATCTCCACCCCCCTTCACACCATGGGGAGCTAATTATCTAATCCATAGCTAGACATCTGGGCACCGCATCATCAATTAACCTTGAATAATACACAATCACAGATAATCTTCACACATATCAGGAACCTCAATCACATTATCTAGACAGACAATTCGGCCCCGATACTGACAGATACATTCCTTAAGATAATGACATCAAAACCAAATACTATCACACCTGAGCATTAATACATTCTGGTATCAATAGAATTCAATTAACCTTTAGAATAACAGAATAAGGTAAACAGAGAGCTTCACACAATGAAAGAGTCTTTCTTGCAATTAACACCTTTTCAACAGAATGTGTCTTTCACATTGAAGAGCCAACCTCACTTAACATTTCAATAGTTGGTTACACACAGAGATGTGTCACTGTCTTGTTAACCTGGTCTCAAGTCCACATGAACCACTTTTGTAATATTCCAGTCCTGCAATATGAATTATTATTAATGTCCCATCTCATGTAATATATGAATTATGATTCTTTGTCACCCTATGGCCCTAGTGGACATAAGGTGACCCTAGACATAGGAGTATCTCAGTCTGTCACAGGCCATTCCGTTACATCTCTCCCCTTTCGGTGGGAGACGGACACAGGTGGGAACCCCAAACGGGTTGACTCCGAAGTCTGTCAGTAGTTCCAGTCCTCCAATGCTGGTATCCATACTGTACACCAAAAAAATGGCTCCAAACTGAGCATTACTCACCTCGCCAACCTCTGCCTCTCTCAGAGAACACGTCTGCCGCTGGGGAGAAGGCAGGGTGGCTGGGCTCAGTCCATCATGCTTTTGGGGGTCTGGGCCAATTGCACCTCTTCCTGGGGTATACCAGTGGAGACTGAAGTCCCATCAACTGGTGCTTGGTGAAAACCCCTCGGTGCTTGCAAAGCAAAGCCGACATCCTCCTGTCCCAGTCCTGTACCATTTTCTGGGGTTGTGCCAGTGGAGACTGAAGTCCCATCCACTACCCCAGGAACCCCCTCTTCTGTTAGTGAGGAGCAGAGGCCTATGACACTCTGCTCTGTTGCCAGCTCTTCCGCTGGGTTGCTGTGAGTGGAGACCACAGTCCCATCCACTACCACAGGGTCTTCCTCTTCTGCTAGTTGGGAGCAGAGGCTTGGGGCACCCTGCTCTGTTGCCAGTGATTCAGCTGGGGGTAAAAGCTTTACCACCTCAGCTTGTTGCTGGAGAGAGGGGCCAACCGCCCCGGCTCTCTGGAACTCCACACCATCCGCTTCGGCTTTAGGGATGAAAATCTCCATATTTTCCACTGCCGATTCATCAGCCAGGATTTCACAGTTATCTGACCTTTCCTCATAGTTGCAGGCAACGGGAGCCCCACCTTGCTGCTGAGTCGAGTCTAGCAGCTGTCTGTAGGCGACCTCCAGCTCCCATTCTTGAATGGCCAGAAATTCTAAATTTTCCTGTGACCAGTGGCCTCCCGAGATATTCAATTTTTCCTCTTTGTGCTCCATTATGTCCTCCAAGCGCCACTCCCGATCATCCCCGAAGTCGGGATCACTGGACATCCTCCAATACAACAATCCCAGGCTATCATAGTCATAGCCTTCTGTGGGGCTGTCATCCGCTGACCACGGGCACTCTTGGGCTACATACCACCGGAGGGCTCTGTAGCTCTCGTCCAGCTGCATCTCTGCCCGGATCAGCCTGCTTAACTCTGCTATCCACTCCTGCTTCGGTTGTTCCCCCAACAACAGCATTCGTACGTCATACTGCGGCCAGTACCTTGCATAGATGGAGGGCAGGACCTTTCCTTGGTGTTGCTGCTCCAGAGCTAGCGCTTCCTTCCAGAGTTGGCAACGAATCACATCTGACCATCCCAGCAGGGCTTCCTCTGATACTGGTCCTCTATGCTGTATCCGCATCTCTTGTAACCTCCTTTGGAATTCCTCTTCCATGGAGACTGGTATCTGCACCTCTCCTCTCTCTTTAGTTGGTGCTGCTGTGACTTCAGCTGCTGCAGCACTTCTTCACTGTAGCAAGGTGGCATTCAGAGCCGCTATAACTCGGTCCATGATCTCCGGTGGAGGGTTAGGACCATAATGTGTCAGTCTTATGTTAACCACCCGATCAAAACTTGCTTCTTCGGGTGTCCTGTCTGTTACGGCGGGCCTTTTAGCTCTATCCATTTCGACCAGTTCTGCAATAATGTCCCTTTTCTTACGGTTGCTGGCCGGTCTGCCCCGGCTCTCCAGTAAGTCCATGAGGGAAGAGAGCTTCATCCGTTCATACACCGTCTCCATTGTCATGTGTCCTTGTAGCCGTCCTTCTGAAGATGGAATCATCCCACTGCTGCCACCAATGTAACGGTCACCACCGTTTACGACCTTCCATACAACCACGACAAGCTTATCTGACACACTCCGACAATACTACATACACGATCCATATCAATTCCCATAATCAAGACGAGACTACTGCTCTGCACTTGCTTCCAAAGATATCACCCCTTTATTGGTATTTTCTCAACTTCTTATACAGTCTCAAGCATAATACAGTTAATCACAGGACAATGCAATCTCCACCCCCCTTCACACCATGGGGGGCTAATTATCTAATCCATAGCTAGACATCTGGGCACCGCATCATCAATAGTGTTCAATTAACCTTGAATAATACACAATCACAGATAATCTTCACACATATCAGGAACCTCAATCACATTATCTAGACAGACAATTCGGCCCCGATACTGACAGATACATTCCTTGAGATAATGACATCAAAACCAAATCGCCCAGAGGCAATTCAGTTCGCATGTGCTGCGCTATATAAGTTTTTCATTCATTCATTCACTATCACACCTGAGCATTATTACATTCCGGTATCAATAGAAATCAATTAACCTTTAGAATAACACAATAGGGTAAACAGAGAGCTTCACACAATGAAAGAGTCTTTCTTGCAATTAACACCTTTTCAACAGAATGTGTCTTTTACATTTAAGAGCCAACCTCACTTAACATTTCAATAGTTGGTTACACACAGAGATGTGTCACTGTCTTGTTAACCTGGTCTCAAGTCCACATGAACCACTTTTGTAATATTCCAGTCCTGCAAAATGAATTATTATTAATGTCCCATCTCATGTAATATATGAATTATGATTCTTTGTCACCCTATGGCCCTAGTGGACATAAGGAGACCCTAGACATAGGAGTATCTCAGTCTGTCACGGGCCATTTCGTTACAATCACTACTTGGTATGCTGTCCTTGTACCTTACTTGTGCCACACTCCGCTCTGCCACATACTCCACCTTCACATCCTGCCCATGCCCCCCTGATAGTTTTCCCGACATGAAAATAGTCTCCTGGAACGTTAAAGGGCTCCGTTCCCCCAATAAGAGGATGAAAGTTTTAGGCCACCTTAAAAGACTCAAAACCGACATTGCCCTCCTCCAGGAAACCCACCTGTCCACCCCCGAATTTCCGCGGCTGCGGAAACTCTGAGTGGGCACGGTCCTCGGCTCTGACTCCTGTGGACGCAGAGTGGGGGTAATAATTCTCATTAACAAAAACCTTCCCTGCAAGATCCTGTCCTCGGACTCAGACTCCGAGGGTCGCATCGTCTCGGCCCGTATCCAACTGGGATCCAGGGTCGTCATCGTTACTAATGTATATGCGCCCAACAGTCCCACAAATTCCTTTTTCAGTGACCTCACGACTTGGGTGCTTTGGGACCCGTCCCTCCCACACCTGATATGAGGGGATTTTAATTCTACAATGCACCTTACAGATGACAGATCCTCCACCAGACGCTCAAGCTCTCCCTCTGCTCCTCTCACCCAAACCTTGTTGGCATCGACGATCGACTCACTACACCTCCACGATATATGGCGTCTGCGACACCCGGCGGACAGGGAATTCTCGTTTTACTCTAACCCCCACAATGTCTTTACAAGGCTGGACTATCTGTTCTGCTCTGACTCTCTCCTCCCACTGATCTCGGAAGCTGACATACATGACATAGTGATATCTGATCACGCCCCGTGTCGACCACGCTAGCCGACCCTGGCCTAAACTCTAACCCCAGAATCTTGCGGTTCCCCTCCTACCTTCACAACAACTCTGATTTCCAACAACACCTGGAAAAGGCCTGGTCAGACTACGCCTCGAACAATGCGCTACACGTAGATAACCCTAATCTCTTCTGGTAAGCGAGTAAAGCCTTCCTCAGAGGTTGCATAATCGCGTACGCCGCCACCTTAAAAAAACCACACTCAGGCAATACAAACGGGCCAGCGCAACACTCCACCAGGCCCAGCGGGTCCTCTACATTGACGACTCCCCCCACAACCGGAATCCTTTGACACTTGGGCTGCTACCCTTGAGCAGACCCAGAAGGCACGTTTGGACGCCTCTTTTCACAAGTTTGACAACAAGGCTGGAAGGCTCCTCTCCAGACTGAGCAAAGGCGCTAACCGTCCGACACATATCACGTCTCTGAAGGACTCGTCGGGTTCAGTACACAACACTCCAAAAGGTATCAATGATGCTATGCGCCATTTCTACTCCTCCCTCTATGCCCCAGACTCCATAGATACACCGACAGCCCTCAACTTTCTCCAACATGTCCCCCTAGATCGGATATCCCCCTCCCAACTCGAAGCTCTAAATGCCCCAGGCCCGGATGGTTTTACGGGAGAATTTTATAAATCTTTTAGTTCAATGGTGTCCACCACCCTCCAAGAAGTCTACCAGCATATCTGGTCGGGCGGGACCTACCTACCCACTGGCAACCAAGCCATCATAAAACTTTTGGAAAAAAAGGGGAAGGACCCTCTTGAACCCGGTTCATATAGGCCCATTTCACTTTTAAATCTTGATGTTAAGATCCTCTCCAAGATCGCTGCCGCTAGGTTGGCGACCATTATACCCTCCCTGATCCACCCCGCACAGTCTGGCTTCGTGAAGGGCAGGACGGCCACCATGAACATTAGGAAGGTAATGCTAGCCCTCGAACATGCAAAAAATGACCCGAAGGGGGATCATGCCATCATCACACTAGACGCGGAGAAGGCCCTTGATAACGTCAGCTTCGAATGGCTCTCCTTGGTCATGTCCAAAATGGGCTTCACTGGTCCCTTCACGCACCTCATCGAGTCCATGTACACTGCCCCAGCCGCGAAACTAGTGGCCGCGGGCCTCCTCTCAGAGGAATTCAGACTACACAAAGGCACGAGGCAGGGCTGCCCGCTCTCCCTGCTCCTTTTCAACATCACGATTGAACCCCTATCCCGGTATCTGACCCAGAAAGCCCCTCTTTATGGCATACAGTTTGGTGCCCACGAACTTCGCACATCACTGTTCGCCGACGATGTCCTCATATTCACATCCAGTCCCTCCCAGGACATGGCCACAATCAAAACCACCTTCGACGAATTCAGGCAATGTTCGGGGCTCCGTATCAATTATAGCAAAAGCGAAATCCTCCCCATAGGATCCCTATCTGTTCCCTCCTGGTCCCAAAACTCTGTGTTTACGGTTGCGAAATCCCATATCACTTACCTGGGAATTAAAATAGGTAAATTGCCCTCCTCCCTATATCATCTCAACTATCCCCCCCTGATTACGAAAATATCCCAGGAATTGGGAAATTGGATGGACCTGTCTCTCTCGCTACTGGGTAGATGCCACCTAGTCAAGATGATCAGTTTCGCATGCCTGTTGTACCCATTGCAGACCATCCCCCTGCTTCTTCGCCACAAGGACATCAAAGCCCTAAACTGTGCGATATCCAAATTCCTCTGGCGTGGCAAACGGGCACGTATAGCCTTTGTCAAATTAGATTTTCCCAGACGCGAGGGGGGTATTACCCTACCGAACATCAGATTCTATAACCTGGCTTGCTTATTGAGAACCAGTTTGGATTGGATCTCCCAGTCCTCCCGGTGCTCAAACTACTCCTTGGAGTTAGCTATGGTCCACCCCTTCTCCCTAACGGCCCTCCTCCACTGTCACTGGAAATCCATTCCCCCCCACACAATCTCCTCCTGCGAGACACGGTCATTGCCTGGAGAGAGGTCAGGAAGGCACTCAACATTCCATCCTTTATTTCACGCCACCTCCCAGTCCTGGAAAACCCAAGTTTCCAACCAGGTCTGGAAAATCAGCCTTACCGCGTCTGGCAGGATAAGGGGCTTATTCCCTGTGTGACCCCCTGTCGGGTCGCCCCTTAGGCTTTAGAGCCCTGGCAGACAAGTTTTCGCTCCCTCCCTCACACGTGTTCTATTACATTCAATGCATCCGTTTTTTGAAAAATACTTGTAGGGTTGATAGTAAAAGGTTTAAGAGCTCCTTCATCGACACTCTTCTCTCGCCGGGCTCGTACAAGATCTCAGACATTTACCTCTTCATCAGCGGGCAACTGGTCGAAGGACTTTCTTGACCCCTATTTTGGGGAAAAGCTCCTTCATGGTCTAAACACCATTCACAAACTTGTACCCAATGAGATCTGGAGAGAGACTCAGATCAAAATTGTCCACCGGGCCCACATTCCTTTTAGCCGAGGCCATGCCACCCCGGAATGCCCCCTCTGTCAACAACCTAAACCAAATCTAACTCACCGATTTTGGTCCTGCTCGCACATAGCCAGGTTTTGGGATCAAGTCATCCAATATGTTTTTGACGTCACCCTGTTGTGCTTGCCTAAGGACCCACTACTGCTTATCTTCGGTCACTGGGACCCCCAACTGCTCCTCTGGTTGTCCCCGAACACTCCCCCTGGGAGAGACTGGACTCTGATATGCCTATTACTTGCCAGGAGAGCCATCCTTCAGAAATGGATCTCCACCGATTGTCCTACCACCTCCCAAGTCAAAAAGGAACTCTTGCAGCTACTATACAAGGACAAGCTCAACACGGACCTCACACATGACCGGAGCAAAACTCGCTTCTACCACCTATGGGAACCTTTCATGAGGTACACACTCATCCCTACGGAGAGATTTAACTTTGAAAAGATGTCTTTTCTTTACAAGGACCCCCCCGGGACTGATGTCCCCCCCCCCCTCACCGCCCCCCCCTTTTTTTTTTTACTTTTGGTTTTGTTCTTGTCCGCATCCCATCTCACGTATATCTCCCCCTTACTTCCCTGACGGGCCATATGAACCCCCCCTCATGTTCGCATGGGGGTGCCGAGCCTCCCCCGTCACCTGGTCGGACTACATCTCAAATCCTATGGACTTTTATGTACGTACTCCCCTTTTAATCTGAGATGCCCCCTCCTTATGCTGTATTATGCCCCGAACGTCAGAAAAAAAAATTATGTATTCTTTTTTCCTACATACTCTGTTTTGTATTTTCCTCAATAAAAAAATATAAAAAAGAACTACACCCACTGGTACCAAACGCAACAGTGCCACCAGCAGGTGAGCCCAGTAATGACCCCATTCCTGCCAGAATAACTGAATAACAGAAAAAAATAAAAAATGCACTTGGAATTATATACTCAGTAGAAAAAATGCTCTCCACACATTACGTCCGGTTTGGAAATTTCCTACGCATTACGTCACGCCCACGTCACTTCATCAGGGACCATATTGGTCAGATTGACTTTCTTTTATCTATTGAAAGCTGGAAATTGTATGGTGGCTATTTTGTTGTAGTTTTCATTGACTTTCAATGGTGGCCATGTTGGATGTGACCAGAGCTCATGAATCGACCTCTGAAGGTCAGAGAAGATCCGTGTTTAGTGGCCATTTTCTTGTAGTACAGAAGGTTACTGATTATTATTATACAGGATTTATATAGCGTCAATAGTTTGAGCAACACTTTACAACATGGAATTGATATAATACATCCACAGCTACTTATGTAATCAATGTGTAAATGCAGAATAAATAATCAAAACACCCAATCAAAGTAGTTCACAGCCACTCCAGGCAGGATTAGATAAATGAAGATGGTTCCAATTTTGAAAGTCAATGGAGACTACAACAAAATGGCCGCCAGACGATTTACAGCTTTCAATAGATAAAAGACAGCTAATCTAACCAATCCAGTTCCCCTGATGGAGGTACTGTACGTGGGTGTGACATAACACATAGAGCATCGTGGACAGGAAGTGATGTTTGGAGAGCATTTTCCTGCGAAGTATATGATACATTTTTTTTTATGTAAGAGTTATTCCTTTAAAATATATATATATATATATATTACCAATATTACACTACAGGAGGCTTATTTTGTTTCTACCCTAACATATGGATAAGCACATGTGAGGGAGTCTTAAAGCAGATGTCCGCTCAGAAAAAATATTAAAAGCCAGCAGTTACAAATACTGCAGCTGCTGACATTTAATATTAGGACACTTACCTGTCCTGGATTCTAGCGCCGTCCGCAGCAGAGGACGAGTGATCGCTCGTCACTCTGCTGCTCCCCCGCCATTCACGGTGAGGGACCCATGAAGTGAAGCACTCCTAGTTCACTGCCCGGTTCCCTACGGCGCATGCGCGAGTCGCGCTGCGCCCGCCGATTGGTTCCCGCTACGTGCTGGGAGCCGAGTGTTCCCAGCACACAACGGGGGGGCGACGGGAGGTGACGACATGCCCACATTCTGCCAGAGAATTCTGGAACGGAAGTGGGTGCAAATACCTGTCTTTAGACAGGTATCTGCACCCCCCTCCCCCCTGAAAGGTGTCAAATGTGACACCAGAGAGGGGAGGGTTCCGATCAGCGTGAGTTCCACTCTAGGGTGGAGCTCCGCTTTAAAGTCAACTGAGGACTACAAGTGGGCCAGCATTGAGAATACTGGGAGCACTGAGGTGTCACTATCGTATGGAAGGACACCATTTGTCACACTGAAGGAAGAAAAACTGGGCATGTTATTTATCATCTGATATGGACTATTATGCACTTTTTAACACATCTGCACTTTATTTAACCACTTGTCATCTGCCCACCGTCAAATGACGGCGGGCAGACGACTCCATTGTTCTGACATCACGTCATATGACGTGATGTCCCTTTAAAGCCGCGGGCGGGCTCGCGCGCGTCGCCGGCGGGCGCGCGCGCGCGCACCCGCCGCTCCGCGGGGATCCCGTGCGAGTGCCCGGCGGCAACGATCGCCACCGGGCACATGCGATTGCTCAGTAACTGAGCGGGGACGTGCAGCTCTGTGTGTAAACACAGAGCTGCACGTCCCTGTCAGGGAGAGAGGAGAGCGGTTGTGTCCCTTGTACATAGGGACACAATCGATCTCCTCCCCCAGTCACCCCCCCTCCCCCTACAGTTAGAACACTCATAGGACACACATTTAACCCCTTCCCCGCCCCCTAGTGGTTAACCCCTTCACTGACAGTCACATTTATACAGTAATCAATGCATATTTATAGCATTTTTCACTGTATAAATGTAAATGGTCCCAAAAATGTCAGAAAAGTGTCCGAAATGTCCGCCATAACGTCGCAGTCCCAATAAAAAAAATCGCAGATCGCCGCCATTAACAGTAAAAAAAAAAAAAAAAAAAATGCCATAAACTATCCCCTATTTTGTAAACGCTATAAATTTTGCGCAAACCAATCGATAAACGCTTATTGCATTTTTTTTTTACCAAAAATATGTAGAAGAATACGTATCGGCCTAAACTGAGGGAAAAAATATTTTTTTTATATATTTTTTGGGGTTATTTATTATAGCAAAAATAATTGACGCTCTATTTTTGTTTATAGCGCAAAAAATAAAAACCGCAGAGGTGATCAAATACCACCAAAAGAAAGCTCTATTTGTGGGAAAAAAAGGACGCCAATTTTGTTTGGGAGCCACGTCGCACGACCGCGCAATTGTCAGTTAAAGTGAAGCAGTGCCGGAAGCTTATATTTTGTCTGGGCAGGAAGGGGGTGTAGGGGCACAGTAGGTAAGTGGTTAAATACTTTTATGCACTGTTTTGTGAATTGATCTGTTTGATGATTTGATTTATCCTTATCTTGGATCATTTGAGGTTGTTGGTTTTAAGCATCAGTCTGATTTGATTTGTACAACACTGTATTCTTATTTACTGTTTCATTACTGGTGGGAACACACATTTTTCTTCTTTTTTGTGCACTTATTAGTATACACAATATTTGGTTTACATACCACAGGTAGCACAGAGATATTTTTAATTTATTGGTTATTATACATCTGTGCTAGAGAATCAACTACAACATGGTTAAAATGTCCAGCAAGTTCAAAAGCACACTGCGAATGTTTACACATTTTTTATGAAGAGGAAAACACTGCATGTAAACGTTTTAAATACAGTATTTTTAACAGTGTTAGTTGATGAGAGGGTGTCTTTAGGTCATTGTCTAGACAGGTGTCCAGCAAAGCAGCTCCCATGTTATTCTTAGTGCAGGTTTCTTTTAATACATTCTATATATTTATATATATTCAACAAATTCTATAAATATTCTTTAAAATTGACCCCGAACCTGAACCCCATTGAAGTCAATGGTGACCGGGACTTTTGACTACTAAAATGTCTCTAAAAGGGATGCAAATGGCAGACAAATATTGGTAAGAGCATCGCAAGTACTCTGCAATCAAATGTGGATAGGGAAATAACTTAAAATAACATACAATACATAAAAATAAAAATCTTGACAAGCAGGAACCTTCCCCAATGATGGGACACTATTCCTCCCACTGATAACAATGATGCGGCACCATTTCTCCCACTGACACACATGATGGGGCACTATTCCTCCCAATGATACCAATGATGGGGCACTATTTCTCCCACTGACACAAATGATGGGACACTATTCCTGACAATGATGGGACACTATTGTGTTGCAATTAGGTTTGTGAAGTAGGACTGACTCCTATATATGTCTCTGCCTATAAGCACAATAAGGAACCTTCACCCTAAATCATCTAATGCAGATCATCTGACAGGAAAATATGCAGTGTAGCTGCAATTACATTTATGAAGTAGGACAGACTCCTATCTAATTCTCCCCTATAAGAACATCAAGAAACTTTCCCTACTGTAGCTAATGCTATGTAGATCGCTGAGTATTGTAATTTGATTTCTGAAGCAGCACAATCCTATCCAAATCTGAGCAGCAGCAGCAGCTCCCTAAAGCAGACTGACAAGCTGTGCTTTGTGCCTCTAGCTTATATACAGGCTGAGTCACATGCTTGGTCACATGCTGCACTGGCCAATCACAGCCATGCCATTAGTAGGCATGGCTGTGATGGCTTCTAGGTCACACAAGTAAAACAAATGGTGATTGGCTGCCGCGCAGCGTGCCGTTACATAGCCAAACTCCGAACCCAAACTTTCAGCAAATTATTTGGATTCGCATTCGGGTCCAAAAAAAAAAAACAAAGTTTGGTACAAACCCGAACTTTACAGTTCGGGTTCGCTCAACCCTAATCAGGAACTAAGATGAAGGTAATATTTGTCAAATTGTGGGAAGCACAGATCAACTTTTGTTCAGTGAATCTCTCCAAAATGTTTGAACAGTGGACTTACCTTTGCTAGTATATAGGTACAATCTCCATGAAAGGTATAACGTCTCTGATCAAATGTTGCAATGTGGGCACCTCCCTCAACAGAGCAAAGCCCAGGGCAGGGTTTACGGACACAGTTCCACAATCCATTTTGGCAGGTACTTTGCAACAGAAAAAACAAAAACAAAAACATTTTGGTTGCTTCAAAATATTAGCTTATTAGTAACAAACTGGATGACTTTTAGCAATTTCTAAGGTTGCTTGTGGTAGTATTATTATCTGCTGCTCGATACATGCAAAGCCGACTGCTTAGTATAGCAGTGAGTTTCCGCAAGCAGAAGGCTATTCAAGACTGAAATAACTTTTTACTTACTTTTTTGGGGGAGTTTTATACTGGTTTTGAGATCTCTTGCTGCACACATAACACAAACATTTAGTGGTAAAGTGTGTGGGCTTAAATGCCCACTTGGTTTCTGTGCTGACAGCACACTCACTGCACGCTCCCAGCACAGAGACAGAGACTCACCAAAGCCCCCCCCCCCCCCCCAACAGGGCTGATTTAAAAAAATAAAATGTAAATAATAATAAAAAAATAAAAATAAAAACACACTGACAATCCACTACCCCCCCCCCCCCCTTTCAAAAGCAATCACTGTAAAGAAAAAAAAATAGTAAAAAAAAAAACAATGTATAAAAAAAAAAAAAAGTCACATGACATTAAAAAAAAGTATCGGTATACGGTATCGGCAAGTACTTGAAAAAAGTGTCGGTACTTGTACTTCGTCTAAAAAAAGTGGTATCGGGACAACCCTAATAATAATAATAAAAATTATTCAATAATGTAATCAAATCAAAAACACTGAAATTTGTTCAGTTGCAGAATTATTACTCTCATTACTTTCAGTGTTTGGTGACAAGTTTCCCCACAAATCACTATCGCTCAATTCTACAAGTGATTCTAATTTATTACAGCGGTTTTCTAGCTGATCTAATACCACTTTTGACGTAAAGGGACAGTTGTTGGTTGCTATGGACAATCTCCTGTTACAATCAGAAGCAGGTATCATAATGCTTAGTGGGGCCAGCTGTAAAGGTATAATTGCTGCATTGAGAGGTTCATCCTTTTGCGCTTTGTAACTTGGATAGAGGAATCTGATTTTTTTTTTTTGTTCAGCCTACAGGCTAAATAGAAAAAAATCTATAAACACTGTATATAGTCAACATTTCTCCTAAGTAGGAATGGGCTATCTGTTTGAGTGCCCTGTTTGGCTCACATCCTTAATTTGATGGTGCAGCGGTTCTTGTGTCGGTTCCCAGGGCTTATAGGATCTCCTGAGGCAGGCCCGGAAAACCTGTGGGCATTTCCGCTGGTCATATAATGCCGGTGCTTGGCTGGCTGACCTTCAAAAGGAATACAACCTGCCCAAAAACTGCCTCATCTGTGACATGCCCACTAGGTTAAACTCAACGTTGGCAATGCTGCATCGGCTGCACACGGAGCAGAGGGCCATCAATGAGTACCCGTGCTAGTATGGCACCAGGACAGGGTTTTTTCCACCACGCCAGTGGCTTATGATGCAATGTCCTGTCACCATTTGAGGATGCCACGACTATGGTGAGCAGTGAGTGCATGCATCAGTGATACTGTCCCTCATGTCTTCCTGTTGGAGCACACGCTGCACAAAATAATGGACAGGGCACTTGAGGCAGAACAGAGGAAGGAAGAAGGAGGACTTCCTTACCTCTCAAGGCCCTCTTTATCCAGACAGTATTGCTGTGGGCCCGTCTATCACATGGGAAGAGGAGAAGGAGGAATGTGTCAGCGTGGAGGTGGAGCCTAGCACTCAGAATCAGCAGCAGTTTTCATGGGATCATTTACAGTGCCCAGAAACCCATGGACTAATACGCGGCTGGGAGGAGTTGGCTGTGGATCATGTCACCCTTATGCCTCGTTTCCACTGAGCGGATCGGTTCGGTACGGTTCGGTACGGTTCGCTATTTTGGGTGTTTCCATTATGAAAGCGCGCCATAAAAGCGAACCGTACCGCGCCAGCAAGGGTCCTGCTTCAGATGAGGGTCCAAAGAAAAGTGGAGCGGTACGGTTAGGGCGGAGCTACTGGCGTCACATGGTTCATTCCACTGATTGGTGGACAGAAAACAGCTATGCTGACGTCAAAGCAAAGCGCCAACCAATCACCACGTCGCTAGTCCATATAAAGGAGAAGGATGGCAGCAAACAACAGGTTTTGGTTATCTGAGGAACTATCTACTTTTCTATCAATTATTGGTGATGGCGTTATTCAGAGTGAGCTTGATGGATCAGTGAGAAATGAGAAGGTCTATAAAGAAATTTCTCAGCGGATGGCAGCCGAGGGATTCGAACGGACGTCGGGCCAGTGTAGGGCAAAGCTGAAAAAGCTTAAAGCTCAATATAAAAAAAATTAAGGACGCCAACAGCCGTAGTGGAAATTGTCCAACTGCTTGGAGGTGGTACGACGCCATGGACGCCATTTACAGTCATCGGCCAGCAAACCAAGGCAGGGAGGGAGATCTGGACTCTGCAACTTTAATTCTGGAATCCATGGTAGACCCCTTTGGTAAGTTAATTTTTTTTAAACTTTGCATAGGATATCGCTCTGCTAACCATTTTAAATGAAATATCTAACCATATGTTTATTTTCAGAAACAGTTGATGGACTCTCCAATGATGTATCAAACATTTCAGATGATGGACCTTCAACGTCTTTCAGCAGCAACAGTAGTTTTTCATTAAACCAACCACCGAGTAGCCAACCACCGAGTAGCCAACCACTGAGTACTCCCAATGCACCCCGACACAATGGTAAGACATGATGATAATCAATAAATTCTCTGGGGGGCAGATGAGCAGTGCTGTGTATTGGTGTAGCAGATGAGAGGGGGGGTGGTGATGAGTTTTGGGGGAGATGTGCAGGAGGTACAGTGGTGGAAGAGATGAGAGGGGGGGTTCAGCTCTGGGGGGCAGATGAACAGTGCTGTGTATTGGTGTAGCAGATGAGAGGGGGGGTGATGATGAGTTTTGGGGGAGATGTGCAGGAGGTACAGTGGTGGAAGAGATGAGAGGGGGGGTTCAGCTCTGGGGGGAAGATGAGCAGTGCTGTGTATTGGTGTAGCAGATGAGAGGGGGGGTGGTGATGAGTTTTGGGGGAGATGTGCAGGAGGTACAGTGGTGGAAGAGATGAGAGGGGGGTTCAGCTCTGGGGGGCAGATGAGCAGTGCTGTGTATTGGTGTAGCAGATGAGAGGGGGGGTGATGATGAGTTTTGGGGGAGATGTGCAGGAGCTACAGTGGTGGAAGAGATGAGAGGGGGGGTTCAGCTCTGGGGGGAAGATGAGCAGTGCTGTGTATTGGTGTAGCAGATGAGAGGGGGGAACAGAATGGGCCAGTGTGGTACAGTCTGGTGGGGCAGATGAGAAAGGGGCTTACAGTATTGGTTGGACAGATGACATAGACATGTGCACAGAAATTTTTTTTTTTGTTCCGTTTCGTATGGTCCCGTCTGTTCGTTTCCGTTCATTTTTCGTAAGACGCCCGTTTTCCCGTTCGTTCCCGTTCGTTTGTCGTACGACGCGATTTTTTCGTATTCCGATCGTTTCGTATTTCCGTTACCGTTTTATTTTCGTACATGCGGGATGATTCGTTATTCTGTTTAATTCATGTTCGTTTCTTGTTAGACAATAATTATCGTGAATTTTCGTCAATTTGCATTCTGTGTATCTTGAATGCTTTTCTTTTGTTAGTGTCAGTTGTATGTTCATTGTTCAATGACATCTATAACAAAAGAATTTCATTATGTATATTGAATGAATTCCTTTTTCTGTTATAGGTGTCATATCAACATACGAAAATAACAAAAGAAACAGGTTCAAATGCAAATCTTTTGTTTATGTTTTTTTTGAATGGCCAGAGAGTTAGGCTGGCCATACATGATACAATTTTCTGTGCAATTTTCTTTAGATTTACCTTCAACTATGTAGTGCAAGGGCTTGCCTGATTGCATACAATTGAAAGTGTTGTTTAGTTTGACCTCATATATGGTTTTTGGTAAATCTAAAAGAAAATTGTACAAGAAAATTGAACATGTATGGCCAGCCTCAGTGACTGAAAGCAGCTTCTCTTTTGTGCAGAATAGTGAGTACACTTGTACAGTAAAGCCTAATAAACTTTTCTGTGGATTTTCATCTGAAGGGAGATCAGTTGGCCAGACTTTTGAACCCAAAAATGGTTTTCTGATGCAGTTTAAAAACGAACGAATTTTCTGAGAACGATCGGAAAACGATCGTTTTTATGTGTGTTGTTAAAATAGTCTGACCAAGTGTATGGGGCTGTGTAATACTATTGTTAAGCCCCATACACTTGGTCAGACTATTTTAACAACACACATAAAAACGATCGTTTTCCGATCGTTCTCAGAAAATTCGTTCGTTTTTAAACTGCATCAGAAAACCATTTTTGGGTTCAAAAGTCTGGCCAACTGATCTCCCTTCAGATGAAAATCCACAGAAAAGTTTATTAGGCTTTACTGTACAAGTGTACTCACTATTCTGCACAAAAGAAGCTGCTTTCAGTCACTGAGGCTGGCCATACATGTTAAATTTTCTTGTACAATTTTCTTTTAGATTTACCAAAAACCATATATGAGGTCAAACTAAACAACAATTTCAATTGTATGCAATCAGACAGGCCCTTGCACTACATAGTTGAAGGTAAATCTAAAGAAAATTGCACAGAAAATCATGTATGGCCAGCCTAACTCTCTGGCCATTAAAAAAACCATAAACAAAAGATTTGCATTTGAACCTGTTTCTTTTGTTATTTTCGTATGTTGATATGACACCTATAACAAAAAATTTGCCTTCAGTATTTTGAATACACAGAAAAAAGAAAAAATTCATTCAATATACATAATGAAATTATTTTGTTATAGATGTCATTGAACAATGAACATACAACTGAAAACGAACACAAAACAGATTCAAACAAAATACACAATGCAAACCTCTTGATACAGATTTAATTTTCGTTATTTTGCCATTTTCGTTTTGTCGTTTTTTCCCGTCGGATCGTTCGTTCGTATTTGCGGTCGTTCGTTATGCGGCTCATCCGTTATCCCGTCGTTTTCGTATTTTGGTGCTTTACCGTTTTCGTATGTACACATTATCCTGCGGGTACGAAAATGAACATTTTCGTACGAAAATAACATTCGTACGAATGGGAATGCACATATCTAGATGACAAAAACAATGTTTTTTTTTGTATAATACAGGTGAAAGAAGAAGGTTGCAGTTGGATCTGCGCACAGTCATGGAGGATATGCGGGCAGCAGAAGAAAGGCAGCTGGAAAGAATGGATAACCTTTCTGAGAGAAGGTTTCAAGCACTACGTCAGGATGCACAGGAAGCTATGCGCCAGGAGGCAGAAATTGCCCGGATGCAGATGGAGCAGTTGGCTACCTTCAACCAGGCCTTCCTCTGTGTCCTTGGTCAGCTTGTTCAAGTGATTGGAGCCAATCGTCAACCCAGGTCACCACCCAGACAGTAGTGCCTTTCATGCAGCACAGGACCTGTACCCATTTTTACTTTTAATTCATTCTGATTTTATTATATTATGACAATACATTATAGATTATAATACAGGCAATGATGTGTTCATATAGGTAATACAGTTATTTCGTCTAATCACTTTCGGGTATATTTTTGTTTCCATACATTATTTAAAAAGACTATACAAAACAAGACTGGGGAAGACAAGACTAAACAGGACAAAACAAGACAGGACAGGACTAAACAAGACAGGACCGAACTAAACAAGGCAAGACAAGACTAGACAAGACAAGTCAAGACATAACAAAACGAGGCAAGACAAAAAATAAAAAAAATAAATAAAAAAATAAAATAAAAACAAGACAGGGTTAAAAAATTTAGAATTAAGAATTGGCAGCAAAAAAATAAAAATAAAACCACCACGCCCCGCTAATTTGTTTTGTTCCTACAAGTGATTTCTAAATTCTTGTTGTTTCTCTATATACCCTCCAGGGGGCCCAGGTCCGAAGGTGCTCCTCATGTATATCCAATTCAATTGCTAAAAGTGATTCCATCTTCTCAATACCATCCATTTCATTGGCCCATTCCTTAACTGATGGAGTTTGTATTGAGCGCCAGTGCCGCGGTATAACTAATCTTGCTGCTGTCAACCAGTGTCTCAAAAGACCCCTTTTAATATCCTTATATGATCCTGTTAATATTGAGAGCAAAGTGATTTGTGGTGTATTTAATATTGGTTCCCCAGTAACTAAAGTATAGAGCTGCATAATTTTTTCCCCAAAATTTAAGATTTGGGGACATTCCCACCAAATGTGGAGCAATGAACCTTTAAATGAATTGCATCGCCAACATATGTCTGATTTATCTGGGTATATACGCTTTAATGACATTGGGCTCCAATACCACCTGGAAAGAAGTTTATAATTTGTCTCTTGAGCTTTAATTGTTAGTGACATACAATGTGTTAAATTAAATGCTTTCTTCCACTCTGCATCTTCAATTTGAACATTTAACTCATTCGCCCATTTCCTTGTGTATTCAGGAGGTTCAGGGTGTTTTTTAATGGCTAATATCTTATAGATTGAAGATAAGACATGTTTTGGTTTTGAGTCTTGTAGCAACAGAAGTTCAAACTGAGTTGTGTCTCTATACAAACATGAATTTGAGGGAAGAGAGGATAAGAAAGATAATAGTTGCCGATATTCCAACCATTGCGTAAGTGAGGGTTTCTGTGTAAAGATTAGGTTTAATATAGGTGGGAATGCTGCCTGGCAAGTAATCTGGCACACTCTACGATGTGATTCTTTGTTCCAAATGAGGAAATCTTTACGTTTTAAGGCCGGCGGAAATCGTGGGTTACCAAATAAAGGTGTCATAGGTCCCACTAATGAGGAAAGTTCCAATGTTAAGATTGTTTTAGTCCAAGTTTTTAATAGATGGGATGTTAGAGAAGGCATAGTAAAACATGAATCTCGATAGATATCACTATTCCCAAAATCTAACCAAGGAAGAGCAGTAAGATCAAATTGATTTAACCCTTGCTCTATTAGTACCCATTGTTTAGTGTTGGAGGAGTGGAACCAGTTCACTATCCTTGTTAATACTGCTGCTACATAGTAATGGTAAAGATCAGGTGCACCCGCTCCTCCGTTCACTTTGGGCAGTGATAGTAATTTCTTTTTTAATCTATGTTTTTTATGGCCCCAGATAAATTTTGTAAAGGCCAACTGTAAAGTAGATAAATAAGATCTAGGAATAAAGACAGGCATGGTTTGGAAAAGATACAGAAACCGAGGTATTATATCCATTTTTAGAATATAAATCCTCCCAAACCACGAATATTGATTGTGATCATATTTTTTTAGATCCTGTAAGGTTCGTTGCATAAGAGGAATATAATTTGTTAGATATAAATGGTTCAAGTTGGAGGGGATTAAAATACCTAAGTATTTCAATACCGAAGAGCAAATTTTGAAAGAAAAACTATTTTTCAGTACCGTCATTTGTTGTGGACTGAGTGACACATTGAGAATAACTGATTTTGATATATTTACTTTAAAATTACTAAGGGTACCAAAACGTTTAAATTCAGATAAGATAGCGGGTATGGAAACATATGGATTAGTGACATAAAGCAATAGATCGTCGGCAAACAAGGCTAATTTTATTTCCATTTGGTTTATCTGTATGCCCGCAATTAAAGGGTTCTGTCTAATTGCTATTGCTAGATGCTCCATTACCAGGACATAAAGTAAGGGTGATAGAGGGCATCCTTGTCGAGTACCATTTTGTATAGTGAAACTTGTTGATAACGATCCATTGATCTTTATCCTAGCCTCAGGTTTAGTGTATAATGCCAGAATCTTGTGAAGTAAATTTGAGCCCAGACCTATTTGCATTAATGATTGTTTTAAGAAGGGCCATCCAATCCGATCAAAGGCCTTCTCTGCATCAACTGAAAGGAGGCATACTGGTATTTTTGCTGTTTGGGCATAATTCATTAATAAAAAGGTTTTTATAGTATTGTCCCGTGCTTCTCTACCTTGTACAAAACCTGTCTGGTCTAAATGTACCAGGTTTGGAATGAGAGGTTGGAGACGTAATGCAATTAGTTTCGCAAAGATTTTTAAGTCAATTCCAATTAACGAGATCGGGCGATAACTGGAACATAATGTTAGGTCTTTTTCTGGTTTTGGAATCAGGGTGATATGAGCTTCTAATGTCTGAGTTGAGAATTGGTTCCTAGGGGAAATAGAATTTAATACTTGAAGCAAAAATGGGGATAAATATTCCTTATAGGTTTTATAAAATTTTGGGGTGAATCCATCTGGGCCTGGACTCTTTCCTGATGGAATATCGGCAATCACGTCTAATAATTCCTCAAGTTGAAAAGGACGATCTAACAATTTTTTTTTGTCATCATCTAATACTGGAATAGCTGTTTCCTGTACATAATCTTCAATTTGTTGTTTAACTCCAACTACATCTTCCGAGGATGGTGATAGAGCCAAATTATAGAGACCTGAAAAATAATCTCTAAAAATATGTTGAATAGATTGTGGGTCTGACGTAATTTCTCCAGATGGCTTTTTTATACTGGGTATAAAGGTCTGGGATGGACGGGGATGTAATGTTTGTGATAATAGTCTCCCACATTTATCCCCTGATCTATATCTTTCCAGTGCTCTTCTCTGTTGGTATGATTTATGGGATGTTTCAAATAGCTGCAGAAGAGAGGCCCTTGTAGATGAAATATTAGCTAATATTTCTGCACAATGACTGGTTTTATGTAAAGTTTCTAAAGATTGAAGCTTTGATAGAGTATTTTGGATAATTATGTTTTTTTCTTTTTTAAGTCGTGAGCCATGTTGAATAAACAGACCCCGTAATACTGCTTTTAGAGCTTCCCATTTTAAGGGAAGTGCTGTTTCATCTTGGGCATGGTCAGAAATAAAGTTACTAATCACTTCTATAACTGCCTTATGACATATTGGATCTGACATAAGTGTATCGTTTAAGCGCCAAGACCAATTTGTTCGATGGGTCTGCGGTGGATTTATTGTTAAAAATACTGGAGAATGGTCAGACCAGGTAAATGAGCCTATTTCCATTGAAGGATCCCATTCTAATACCTTTTGTCCAGTTAAAAAATAGTCCAGTCTAGTATATGTTTTATGGGCCAATGAAAAATTTTTACTTTTAAAGGAAATTTAATTATTTTGTGTTTAAAAAGTTATATTTTATTTTATTAATAGGCTACTTTTGAGCCAGCACCAATCACACAAGATTGGACACATTTCCTCCTTGCTGCACATGGCTTTAGTTGTAGCGCTGCTCTGGCACCTTCCCTCCTGGCACCTTTGCATTATCACCCAAAAGGCACCCCCGGTGGCTTCATATGTTTTTTCTTTGTCTGAATTTCTCACTTCCTGTTCCTTCTCAGTAAACTTTACAACATGCTTACTGAGGAGGAACAGAAATTGAGAAATTCAGACAAATATTCCAAAAAACATTTACAAGTGATGTTGAAAAAAATGTTTTACAACCTCTTTAGGCTTCATATGTTTTTTCTTTGTCTGAATTTCTCATTTCCTGTTCCTTCTCAGTAAACTTTACAACATGCTTACTGAGGAGGAACAGAAATTTAGAAATTCAGACAAATATTCCAAAAAACATTTACAAGTGATGTTGAAAAAAATGTTTTACAACCTCTTTAGGTTATTGTTTAAGAGATTGTACATTCCCCAAATTTTTACTTTAAAAAAAGTATGAAGATGAATTTTTTGTTGAATAAAAAAAAAAAAAAATAGACTTCTACGAGTATGTCGTTTCTGCAACATTTTATTAAACTTATGGCATAATTCATGAAGTAAATAAACATTGTACTAATAAATGAGAAAAAATTAAAAGTTAAGGTGCCGAATCAGAGCCCGACGTATTTCACTGCACTCTTCTTCCACATCCTGTGCTGCTGTTACTGGTACTGGCTCTTCTGGAGATGTATTCCAATCCTGGTCAAAGTCTTCTCCATGACTTTCACAAAGATTGTGAAGAGTGCAGCAAGTTAGGACCATGGATTTGGTAAGTTGAATGTCACTGTCATTCCTCTTCATAAGACACCTCCACCTACCCTTAAGGCGGCGTACACACGATCGGATATATCCGATGAAAACGGTCCGCGGACCATTTCCATCGGATATGTCCGATCGGGAGTTTGATCCGATGGCGTGTACACACCATCGGATCAAATTCCCCGCCGCCGGAAGGCGCGGTGACGTGGCGGTGACGCGGCGGTGACGTTGACGCCGCCGCGTCACCGCCACGTCACCGCACCAGGAAGTAAAACACTTCCGTGCATGCGCCAAATCCATTCGGCAGCGGCGCGGCGGCGGTGGGGGCCGACATGTCTGCTGGTAAGTGTACTAACCAGCAGACATGTCGGGCGGACAGATTCCCACCGGATAGATTTCAAAGCATGCTTTGAAATCTGTCGGGTGGAGAAATCTGTCCGCTAGCCCATACACACGAGCGGAGATGTCTGCTGAAACGGTCCATCGGACCGTTTTCAGCGGACATATCCCCTCGTGTGTACGAGGCCTTAGTCTTCCAAAAGCATTTTCCACTACAACACGTGCCCTGGATGTTTTCTTGTTGTAGGTTTGCTGCTCTGTTGTTAAGCGCCCATTGTCAGGAAATGGTTTCAGAAGCCAATTTTGTAAAGGGTAGGCAGAGTCTCCAAGCACATAGTAGCCAACATTCACCCCACAAATGTTCTTAGTGCTCACTGGGTAGAGTCCTCCCTGGCCAACCCAATCCCAAAGTGTTGACAATCGGAGAACCCGAGCATCATGCAAACTACCTGGCTTTCCTACATTCACATTCCAGAACAGTCCCTTGCCATCCACTACTGCCTGGAGGATGATGGAATGCCAGCCTTTTCGGTTGAAGTAGTCGGTGTGGTATTCTTGTGGTGCTATTATTGGTATGTGTGAGCCATCAATAGCACCAACACACTGTGGAAGGCCCCACCTGTTCTCAAAGTACTCAGCCATGTCTTTAAGCTTTGCACAATTTCAGGAGCTAGCAATGTGCACACAGCCTTACAGAAGTCCTGCACACACCGACACACTGAAGATTTGCTCACACCGAAAAGATGGCCTATACTCCTGTATTCACTGTTGGTAGCCAGCTTCCACAGTGCAATGGCAACTCTCTTCCTCACAGTCAAACTGGCTCTGAAGTTTGTATTTCTCTTTTCCATTACTGGATGTAGCTTGGCAGAAAGGAAGGAGAAGGTTTCCTCTGACATCCTGAAATTCTGCACCCACTGTCTGTGTGTAAATCCTGGGACGGTCACATTCCACCAATCATTGGCACGAGGGAAAGCCCAAATCACTGGGCTGCGGCACTGCTTTGCCAAAAGGAGAAGCACCTGAAAAAAAAAAAATTGTAACATATCTCAAAAAATAAACATCTTTCAAGTCAATGTGTATGTCAAGGTTGGTTGGTAGGTCAGTGAGTGTGTCATTATTGGTGGGTCAGTGTGTGTGTGTGTCATATGGTGGGTCAGTGTGTGGGTCAGTGTCAGTGTGTGTCAGTGTGTGTGTGTGTCAGTGTGTGTGTGTCAGTGGGTCAGTGTGTGTGTGTGTGGGTCAGTGTGTGTGTGTGTGTCAGTGTGTGTGTGTGTGGGTCAGTGTGTGTGTGGGTCAGTGTGTGTGTCAGTGTGTGTGTGTGGGTCAGTGTGTGTGCGTTTCAGTTAAGTCGGTCAGTTGTGCTTACCCTATAGCGCTGCCGTCTTAGCCGCACCGATGTGTACTTCTCCCGGCTACACATCCAAGCTAAAAGTTTCCTTTCCTTTTCTGCTGTGTTTCTCCTGGCCGCTCGCAACCTTCTCCCATGTATTTTGTCTATAAAGAACCAAAAGGCTAGCAGAGAAAACACAAGCTGCTGAATGACCTCCATTGTTGTTGTTTTTTTGTTGTTGTTTGGTAGACGCTGAGTGACGCTGCATCACGTTTCTCGTCGCACTAGTGTGACATCACGAGAGGGATTTTTTTCTAAAACCTGTATGGCCCTGGTGGTCCGACTGGCAGTGGAAACGCTCACCAGAATAGACCTGGCCCCTCAGAACCGTTCCGTTCCAAGCGACCCGAACCGATCTGCTCAGTGGAAATGAGGCATTAGTGACCCAGAGGACTGCAGTTCGAATGCCTCAGCAAACATACGCTGCATGGCCTCCCTGATCCTGTAAAGCCTGCAAATGGACCCTCAGATTGGTGTGATCAAGGAGAGAGATCACTACTGGCTGGCAACTCTTCTTGTTCCAGGTTACAAGGGTAAGGTTGCGGAACTTATCCAGCCTTTGCAGAGGGAGCAGAGGATGAAATATCTTCGGGAGGCCTTGCAGAAAGGTTTGTGCAATGCGTTTCCGGGGCCTGGAAGGTTACAATTTCATGTTGTATGTTCAACAGGGGCATGTAATTACAATTCTTGATAATTATATATATAATATATATTTCACATCAGGGCCCGTTCCTGCGCCCACAGAGAATAACTGTAAGGCATCACAGTTACTCTTGGTGGGCGCAGGAACGGGCCCTGCTGTGAAATATTAGATCAACAATTGTAATTGCATGCCTCTGTTGAACAGGGGCAGCAAAATTAGGCCTTAGGCACTGGTGCTGGTGCCACAACACTGCAACTCCTCACAGATACTTTAGTTGGAGTGCAGGAGTGAGCCTTGCTGCAAAGTATTGCATCAAAAATTGTAATTACACTCCCCTGTTGGGGCAGAAAAATTGGGCCTTAGGCACTGGTGCTGGTGCCACAACACTGCAACTCCTCACAGATACTCTAGTTGGAGTGTAGGAATGAGCCCTGCTTCAAAGTATTGCAGCAAAAATTGTAATTACATGCCCCTGTTAAACAGGGGAAGAAAAATTGGTGCCCAGAAGAAAAGATGTTCTTAGAAGCTATCAGCATGATCATTGAGAAGGAAGATGATAGTCACTCAGCATTAGCATAGGCAGTCTTGAAGGGATCTGACATTCAAAAAGAAATTATTCGGTTACATCAGCATCATGTGCTTGTTAGCTGGTGATCCAAGACTGATTCATTTTTATGAAGGTCAGCCGATCGACTGAGTCGGTGGACAGGTGCACCCTGTGATCGGTTACAAAGCCTCCAGCAGCACTGAATGTGCATTCCGAAAGAACGCTGGATGCAAGACAGGCCAGTAGCTCAATTGCATACTGTGCAAGCTCTGGCCAGTGATCCATCCTCAAGACCCAGTAATCCAGAGGATTTTCGGTGGGAAAGGTGTCTGTAACGAAACCCCGATGGGACAGGGGTTAACGCCATTTAGGCTATTCCATTCCTGAACTCAAGACAGCTATCGACACTCCACAGTCAGGCAAACAAACCTCAATACCAAGACACACAGCTCTGTTTGAGGTTTCACACAAATCGACCCTTTATTGAGAAAATAAGGTTCTTATATACAGTTAGTAACCAAAATGAACAATGGCCCAACTCCACCCACAACATTACACAATGAGCCCCAATACACATATTTTTGGTAGACATCATGACTTCAGCTCTGTGATACTTTACAAGAGCTAATTAACTGCAGCTGATAATTCAGACATCTGACCTTTAGGCAGTCTGCTAACTCACAATACACATTTATCATCAATAGACCTTCACACAATACAGGGTCAATCGGCACAACACAATGAAAGATCCTTATGCCGCGTCACCATCACTTTATGTGATGAAAAAACCTGACATTTTTTGTGAAGTAAAAAACAACGTTTTTGAAACTTCAATTTTCAAAAACGACGTTGCCTACACACCATTGTTTTTTTCACAATGCTCTAGCAAAGCGAGGTTACGTTCATCACTCTTTTTCATTGAAGCTCGCTTCATAACTAGCTTCTGGGCATGCGCGGGTTGAAAAACGTCGCTTTAAACGTTGTTTTTTGCTACACATGGTGATTTTTTGTGAAACAATAAAACGACACAAAAAATTTAAGCATGCTTCAATTTTTTGTTGTTGTTTTTCATAAGACAAAAACAACATTTTCCCCCACACACGGTCATTTAAATTGACGTTTTTAAAACCATCGTTTTTTTCCATCACATAAAGTGATGGTGTGTACGCGGCATTAGAGCCATCTTAGATTCATTTACATCACAGTAGCATCACAGTAGCAGACTTAATTACCACAGCAAGCTTTATAGTACACAACAGCCAAACACAATATATATATATATATATACAATATATATACACCGCATTAAATCTGACTAGCACAGACCATAGTGGGATTATCATTCATCCTGTGCCCCTACTAGCGAGTAACACAGGGTGATCTACACATAAGAGGCATTGGGCAGCTTCTGGGTCCCACAGGCCCCTCCGTTACAGTGTCCAAGTCCGATCTTGCCCCTAGGTATTCTTGCACCATGTAAATCAGATGCTGGCGATGGTTGCTGGAACTGATCATACCTTGGGGCTGCGGACTAAAACATTCCATGCAGCGTGTGCTCCAACAGGTGGACAAGAGGGACAATTTTACTGATGCATGCACTGTCACTGCTCAACATCCTCGTGGCCTCCTCAAATGGTGACAGGACAGTGCATGCATCCTGATCATGACTAGTGATGAGCGGAATACGCCATATTCGATTTCGCGATATTTCGCGAATATTTCGAAGAATATTCGCGAATATTCGTTAATATCGAATATTCGTGATATTTTATGAAAAAAAAAAAATTGCGAATTTTCGCCAATGCGAATTTTCGCTAATGCGAAATTTCGCGTTTTTTTTTTTTTTTTTTTTATAAAATATCACGAATATTCGATATTTATAAAAAAAAAAAAAAAAATTGCGAAATTCGCGATTGCGAAATTGATTGCGATTTTTTTTTTTTTTTTGCGAAATTTGAAAAATGCGAATATTCGAAATAGCGAATATTCGCCGCGATATTCAAGATATTCGCGAATACTCGAATATGCAATATTCGTAGCGAATATTCGCAATGCGAATATTCGTGAGCAACACTAATCATGACCCACTGGCATGCATCCTGATCATGACCCACTGGCATGGCAAAAAAAAAAGCTCCCCTGACCCTGTCCTGGTGCCATATTAGCACAGATACTCATTGATGGCCCTCTGCTGCGCGTGCAGCCGCTGTAGCATGGCCAAGGTTGAGTTCCACCTGGTGGGCATGTCACAGATTAGGCAGTTCTTAGGTAGGTTGTATAAGAAAGAGGGGGTGGGTGGAAAAATGTAGGTTGTATTCCTTTTGGAGGTCAGCCAGCCAAGCACTGGCATTATATGTCCAGTGGAAATGCACACAGAGTTTCCTGGCCTGCCTCAGGACATCCTGTAAGCCTGGGTACCTGCCCAAGAACCGCTGCACCACCAAGTTAAGGATGTGAGCCGAACAGGGCACATGGGTCAGTTGTCCCTGTCGGAGGGCGGGGGGAGGTTGGTGCCATTGTCTCAAACCACCATTCTTGGCTTAAGCTGGCATGGTGTCAACCGCTGGGCATGTGGATGGCTGGGAGGAAACTTATTTTGGTGCTGCAGCAGCTGGGGCAGGGAAATTTGCCTAGTACAATCTGACGTTGGTGTACCGATAGCAGATTGCCCGCAAGTACTTGGCTGTGACACACCTAATTCTATACCTTCATTCCTCTCAGTGCAAGTTTCTGAGAGGACTGAAGGTATAGTGGGGTTGAAGATCCCAGCTGATGAGGAGCAAGGAGAGATCCACTTTGTTTTTTGGTGTAGGTGTTTTATGTACGCTTGCCAAAGGACTGCATGGCAGGTCGACATATGTCTGGTCAAGCATGTGGTGCCCAAGTGGCTGGTGTTTTGGCCACATGAGATACGCTTGAGACATATGTTACGGCGTGATCTGATGCACACTTCTCAAAAAAGCCCCACACCAAAGAACTTTTGGAATGACGTGTAGAGACAGCAGCGCCCTGTACATGCAGAGCTCTGCAGTGTAATGCAGTCGGTGTGCTGCCCTTAAGCTTGCCCCTGGAGGGCATCCTGTCTCATTGGAGATGTGCCTCCTCCTCCTCCTCCTCCTGTCTCCTATCAGGCACCCATGTAGAATCAGTGACCTCATCATCCCCTCCCTACTAATCACTGAAGCAAACCTGGCAGTATGCTGCAGCTGGGGGAACATGACTGCCATGTCATGGTCTTACCTCCTTTGCAGCCATCTCATCACTGTCTTGTGCTGGCGGCCATCTTGCTTCCTGTGCTTCTTGTAACTTCCTACATCCTGAGGCTCCTCCTTCCCACTGGGAGGAGCTGGATGCTCAGCTCATATATAACACGGCTGCTGCAGTAGTCTATTGCTCGGTCCTTGTCTCACTAGCCTCCTGTGACCTTGCTGCTGTTTGGATCTCTGACCCGGCTACTACGGACGTTCCTTCTGGTGCCTGATCCCCGGCTTCGTCTCACCACCCTTTGGCTACTACTCCGGCTTGGCTGACTTCCATCCCTGGCTTTTGACCCTGGCTTTGGCGGAGGACCCTTCTGGCTGTTGATCATTTGTATGGACTTTACCTTGCTGTTTGGTTTTTCTAATAAAGACCGTCTTCTTCATTTACATCTGTGTACGTCTGATTCATGCATCCTGACATGCCAGTTTTCTGTCCTTCTTGGGCACCCCCTCTCTCTGGGCTCACGTTGCTGCCTTCCTCAAGCTGGGTACCATCGTCGGAGCCTTCAAAATGCTGCGTATCCTCCTGCAGCATGTACTCAACACTGTGTTCAAACTGTTTGGGGGACTCCTCAGGAGGACATGGTGGGGCTAGAATTTGACGCGAACGGCCCATATTGTTCGACATTCGGCGAATGGTCGAACAGAGACGATGTTCGAGTTGAACATGAGTTTGACTCGAACATGAAGCTCATCTCTAGTGTTCAGCAATATCTGTGATAAATCCTTTTATGAGAGATTTCACCTCTGCTTGCACCTCTTTCTCAGATTCAGGGAGCCCCCTAATCCTAACGTTACAGCGTCTCGATCTGTTCTCGAGGTTGTCGATCTTTGCAAAATCTGTTTCCAGTTGATCCTAAACATCTTGCAGCCTGGCAGAGTTCTGGTTGATCTGAGCCACAGATTGATCAGCTTTATTAACATCTAACCCCGTATTTTATATATCTTACATATCATCCATCCTTCTTCCTATCTTATAGAAGGATCTGTACCGGATTTTTATGGAAACAAAAACACCCAAGAACATCATATGACCCTTTAAAAGGACCCAAAATGAAAGGGGGCAATTGTTTTCCGGATCTCAAGAAATACTACTGGGCATACCATCTGTCCAGAATTGTTGACTGGGCACTACATAGTAACTGCAAAGATTGGGTGAGACTAGAAAACTCACTCTCCCCTCTACCAATATGATCGGCACCCTGGCTGTTGCTTAACCATATCCCCTCCACACTCAAGGAACATCCTCTCATCGAACCGACACTTCGTTGTTTCAGGGAAACATGTATAAAACTGCACATCTCTTCCATTTTGGAACCCTTAACTCCTTAAAGACTTAACCCTGCCTTCCTTCCTGGTATGTCCACACAATTCCTAATAAACCAATGGCAACACCCAGAAATACTAGCACATGAATTCTTTCACAACGGCTCTCTCCTAGAACGTCTCGTGTTAGTACCTACTCTCACCAATAACCCTCTTATGCTCTGGACCAATTTAGAATCCGCCACTTTCTACAAGAGATCAATCGTGACATTTCAAGATCATCCACTCCATTTGAACACTTATACTCCCAATGTAGCCCCCACATTTGATCTCCAATATCTATACCATGTGTAGCACTACCACCGCAGGAGTCGCTGGTTAGATTGGGATAGCATGTTACCTCATGGCTCTGGTGAAGTGTCTAGTTTGAATGTTGAATACAGCAACAATGAAGGAATGTGCGCCAAATAGGAAGTCTCTTTATTAGTGCTCTTTATTACGCAGCTGGGTAAAAACGGTTAACAGGTGATGGGAAAGATAGACAGGAAGATGGCAGACTCAGGTCTTGGATATTGAAGCAGTCCTGCTTCCGACAATAATCAGTCTCTCTGCACCACTCCAACTTGAGCGGGTAAAGCGTACCTGGACAGGTTTCTCTCACAGACCTAGCAGTCAGAGTATCACTCAAACTTGAGAAGGATGCCTCTGCCACAGGCTCGTCTAAATGACCGTCAGGAGAGCGCCTCTGCCACAGGCCTCCCCTGAGTATAGATATGGAGGAACCCCTCCAGAATAAAGTTTTGCCTGTACCTTCTGTTAATGTCGCCAGAGTACTGACTGAGAGAGCAATCAATCCCTCAGTGTCCAGTACCTTAATACCCAATGGATTGTCTAGGCCCTGTTGGATTGTCAACCTCTGGGCTCTCCTCAGACTGACTCCCCACCGAACAGCACGACTCGCCTGGGGTCTCCGATGGTGGGAACCCAGTCAGTCACTGGGTCCCCATTATGTTCCGAGTTTTCCAGACCAGCATGGCTCCAGAACCAGAACTCCGCGTAGCACCCCCCCCCCCGGCCAGGTAGGCCATAACGCGTGGGACGCGGTGATGTGCGGTCACCCTAAAGGTGGGTGCCGCACCAGGAACCAGAAAACAAGCGAAGACCCAGACAAAATAGCTCCTGCCCCATAAGTACCCTTTCCCAGCATGTCCAGAGAGGACCAAGCCTCCCGATTGGCTGCTGGAAAAGAGCACCCGAACCTCAGCTTGCACTGCTGCCACCTGCTGTCTCGGGGTGGAAGAATGCCCCAAACACAGCAGTGTGAGCCCACAGCACAGCCAAGCTGAAGCAGAGAGCCCTACATAATCACAATTGGGATCAGAGTAAGCTTACACTTTGATCGTTTCCCCTCTAAATTTCGATAGCGTCCGTACTTGGAAGTACAGGGGCGCTACACATGCTATTTGCAGATATGTCCCCAAATGCCTCGTACACACGACCAGTTTTCCCAACAGGAAATTTTTGCTTGTTTGCTTTTGGTTGGGAAAACCAGCCGTGTGAATCCTCCATGGCAATTTTTCCAACAGGAAAACTGCAAGCAAAAAAATGAGAACGTGTTTTGTTTTTTTCGTCGAGAATCAGCGTTTTTTTGCTTGGCAGTTTTCTTATGGGAAACACTGTAGTGGAGCATACACACGGACGGTTTTCCCAACCAAAGCTGTCATGGCAGTTTTCCATGGGGAAAAGCAACCGAGCAGGTTCTCGGTTTACCCCTTGGCTTTCCCCTCAGTTTACCCCTTGGCTTTGCCCTCGGTTTTCCTGGAGGACTTTGGACCTCCGGGAAAACCAATCGTGTGTACTAGGCATTTTACCCACAACAACCAATGTTCTTTGATTCCTAAATGACTGTATGATAATACTGTAACCTTACTACTGTTATCCAATAAAATATTTCAAAAAAAATATGAAAAAATATGTTTTGGTTGTTGTAGTCTTATGATAAACTTGAAAACTGGTATCTATCACAACAATCATCAAACTGAACAAAGCCCAAACCCCCTTTTCCAACGCCTATGCTAACTTTTCTGTGTAAAAATAGTTAGCTCATTGAATAGCCACTCTAGTCTTGTGAGGCGAGCCTTACCTGTGTCAGCCATTGCAGAAAAGTATCCACAATGCCTGGTCAAGAAGCCAATGGGTTTACTCTACATGTGGATGCATCTGTCTGTTAAAGGGTACATTGCTAGATGGTAGTGGATTAGGAATAGACAAGTATTCTTACAAAGGTGTATAACTTAAGCTGTTAGACGAGGGGTGTATTGTAATCAATTTGAAGGTTTGGAAGGTGGATATCAGAGTGAGACTTTAAGGCTGGGTTCACATCTAAGCCGCATGCGGCTCACAACAGGGGCCCGGTGCATCTCTGTTCACAGTTTCAGTTCTGATTTCAGCCCAAGAACCTAGTGCAAATTCCCCCCAGAGCCCCAGAGCAGAGATATGTGAGCCGGTTCCATAGAGAGCTGGTCACAATCTCCTGCTATTATGAATTGGATGCAGGGAGCCCACATCCAATTTGCACTAGTGTGAACCCAGCCTTAAAGCGGGGGTTCACCCTAAAAAAAAAAAAAAATAACATTACAATGAGCAGACTCCTGAGAGGGACATTATGCTGGTGTTTTTTCCTTTCTTTTTCATACATACCATTTTATCTGTATTTTCCTCCTGGATTCCCCATGGGACTGGGCGTTCCTATTCACAGGGTCATTGATTGATGTCCTTCCGACCGGCGCATACAGCTCGTCACGAGTTGCCGAAAGAAGCCGAACGTTGGGTCGGCTCTATACGGCGCTATACGGCGACTGCGCTCCGATGCTTCTTTCGGCAACTCGTGACGCGCTGTATGCGCCGGTCCGAAGGACATCAATCAATGACCCTGCAGGGAATCCAGGAGGAAAATACAGATAAAACAGTATGTACAAAAAAAAAACACCAGCATAATGTCCCTCTCAGGAGTCTGCTATTGTAATGTTAATTAGGGTGAACCCCCGCTTTAAGCACATCAGAGAAACAGACAACTTCAAAGATAAAGCAATGGCTTTGTCAAATATCACATCAAAAAATTACTTAAGACCCCTTTCACACTGAGGCGCTATATCGCTAAAATAGCGTTTGCAAAGCGCCTGTAAAGCGCTGCTCCTGTCACTTCAATGTGAAAGCCTGAGGACTTTCACACTGGAGTGGTGCACTGGCAGGACGTCAAAAAAAGTCCTGCAAGCAGCCTCTTTGAAGCACTTTAGGAGCAGTTTGTACACCGCTTCTAAAGCGCTGCTGCCTATTGAAATCAATGGGCAGCGCTGCCACTGCAGTGGTGCTTTTAACCCTTTTTTTGCCAGCTAGCGGGCGGCCAAAAAGCACTGCTAAAATGATGGTAAAGCCAGCGCCCAGGTGCTGGGAGTGTGCAGCGTCCCACTCAGGACATGTGGGAACTGCAAAAGTATTATTTCTTTGTTATTGCTATATTGCATGTCATTTTGCATTTCTACATCTGTGAGATCCCTGTTCATATGCTGGTCAGGTGTGCTTCATACTTCCCACCACAAGATGGGGATAGCACCACTCTGGGATATCTATCCCAGCTCAGGTTATCTGTGGTAGATAGTAAAGTTCAGGAAGTGTGTGTGTGGAGAAGGAAAAAGGTGAAGGAGAGAGAAGGTCAGTCCAGAGAAGGGACAGATTGGAACTGCTTAAATCAAAAGGTAAAAGCCATTAAATCGGCAGCAAAGACCTTTTTGAGCATAAAGGTGAAGGACTTCTTAGCCTCCGGCAACCTCACCAAGGTCACTGGATTCAAAAGGGACCAGTAACAAGCAAGCATAATACTGAACCACAGCCTGAGTCCAGGATTACTAAAGCCTATTAACAGTGGATCAGCAGAATTCTCTCTCTACCCAGATACTGTATTTTAACTGGATGTCTGTATTGCAATCAAAACCAGTCACAGTAAAAATTGTGAGTTGTATCCTACTTCTGTCTACCTCATTCTTCAACACTGCAAATGGTCGTACCACCATTAACGGTACTGGCGTCACGACAAATACCATCAAGGGACCCAGCCGCCACAAGCACTTTAAACACCCCTGTCATCACGGGCACCTCAACCACCATCTTGGCTGGCGTTTGCCTATCACAGAGCGTGCCCCGGAGGATTTTGTGCTGTCTTCCCCATCTCTGTGCGACCGGCCCAGGGAGGCTTTCTGCTAACCGTGAGTAAACCGATGAACTGTATTATTGCTGTCTCCCATCGGCCCACTGTGCACCTCACGTGTCGCCCCTGCGGTTCTGGCTCGTCGCATAGAATTTTGGCGTCACGAACATGATATAAACCCCTGCGCCTTATCTAAAAGACTGTTGCATCAGAATAAGCCCCTTTGCTTTATTGAGAGACTATTTACTTATTGCATGCTGTGTGGGGCCACAGAACTGTTTAAACTGTTTAAAAGCTGCATGGAAGCATTATCCCAGTTATCAGCATAAAAATCGCAGCATCCAAAGTGAGGAAATTGAACGTTTGCGTGTCAACAAAACTGCTTATTGTATTTGAATTGACTGTTTCCATACACCTAAAATGGCTGCCGGAGACCTTCTTGTTCAAAAATTTCTGTGCCATCACTGTGGATAAATTAGTGACACCCCCTGAAGAGTGGAAAGTTTGGTGCCACCCATTTATGCAAAATTGTCCGGCCTTACCTTTGCTGTGTCAATCCTGAGAGGAGAGTGTGACAAACGCACGCCCCAGAAGTCGCGAGACTTCGCATGCGAGCAAAAGAAGAGAAAATAATCACATTGCTTGCCGTCCGAGCAGTATTTGCAACCCGTCAGTTGTCTCTACTAACTATAAGGAGCACTGATAGCTGGAACTCTGCTAGAGACCCAAAATCAACATTGCTGCAGCATTGTATTCAGCTGACATTAAATTCTTAAAGGGCCATACACCCGCAAGACAGTGGTTGCCCATAGCAACACCGCGCAAAAAGTGTCTAAAAACGCATTTGACTTACCCAACTAGAATTCGCCTGCTGTTACCATGTCTGTGCAGGAAGATGACGTGCAGCCTGACCTCGGCGGACTCCCTGCATCAGCCGCAGTCGGTCGCAGTGCAATACCAACCGCTGCAACACCAAGCTTAATGCCTTTAACCATGCCTTATTATTTTGGGGCCCCCTGGTTCCCACGATATTCTGGAGAAATTCATACTTTAAGGGACTTTAAAGAAAAAATTCTTGCTGTGTTCAGATTGTACCCTGTATCCTCGGAGCAACAGATGGAGATTCTTCTTGCGCAATTGGAAGGAGCTGCACTCAGAGAAGTGAAATCTTGGCCGAGCTCAGAGAGGAAGACCATGGAGCAGATCTTTGAACGTCTCTACACCACCTTCGAACCCAGAACCGTGTCAGAGGTCAAGATGAGGTTCTTCAGCAAGAGACAGCAATCTGGTGAGTCACTCAGAGACTTTGCATTATCTTTACAGGAAGCCCTTAGAGCTGTTGTCCAAGTAGACCCCCGTGAGGCAGAGAATCAGGACAAAACCCTGAAAGAACAATTTATTGAAGGCGTCAATACAGACAATTTAAAGAGCCAACTAAGAATGTTAGCTGCCCAACATCCAAGAGATACCTTCTTAGATTTCAAAGAACTAGCTATCAGCATACTGGGAAAGAGCCCACCAACCGAACCTGTTAGATCTGTTGAAGTGCCTGTATCACAGCTGGTTACCCCTGTAAAGTCTTTACCTATAGTCAGTCAGGCAACCCAAGCTCCAGTCCCTGACGCAGTTGCTGCCTTGACTGAGCAAGTCCATTTCCTGACTAAAAGTCTGGAGAAAGTCCACCAAAAATTGGAACAATGGGAGAAACCATTAATGCTAGAGGATGAGAAACCTGTGTCCAGAAGACTCTTCCCTTCTAAGTATAGAGAGACTTGTTTCAGAGATTCTGGCGGACGTCCCCCTGACCGCACTAGTACCCCTAAGCGGCCTGTCTGCACATACTGTCACAAACCAGGCCACACAGAAGCAACCTGCTGGCAGTTAAACGGGAAACCCCCGAGGCCAAGGACCACCCCTCGGGAGGTAAACCAATAGGTCCAGAAGATCCCGACTGGATGCCAAGATACGTTGGATCCCGTCCTGAAGTGACACTTCAAATAAATGGAGTTCCTTTTGTTGCCCTAGTTGACACCGGATCCCAAGTCACCACCATCCAACAAACAGCTTTTGAAAAATACTGGGATCAAAATCAGCTTACCCAACCTCCAGAATCCTGGCTGAGCCTCATAGCCAGTAACGGCAAACCCATACCAGTCCATGGTTATTGGGAACCTACCATTCAAGTAGGAGGAACTACACTACCTCGACAAGGCCTTATTGTGGTACAAGTCAGAGACAATAACCCTAACCCTCCAGTAGTCCTAGGAATGAATGTCCTCAGGAACTGTTATGTTGAGATGCTAGAAGCCTTGCACCAGTTGGTGCCTACTGCCTCTCCTGATTCTAGGAAAGTGATCCAACAAACCATCCGTGTACTAAATGCGCAACAGAGATTCACTAACGAAAAAGGAGAAATTTGCTGTGCCCGCATCCGGGATAAGCAACCTGTGATCCTCAAACCCAACACCGAAACTCTCTTGTGGTGCCGAGCTGTAGTCGGAATTCAAGGTCAAGACTACCAAGCCCTGGTAGAGCCTGTTGTTTTGGAAGACTATCCTCTAGTTAGAGCTGCAAGGAGCCTAGTAACCGTCTCTGAAGGTAAAGTGCCTATACGACTCCTAAACTTGAGTGATAGCAGTGTAACCCTAACAAAACATCGTCCTATTGCACAGCTAATCCAAGTCACTTTTCAAGATGTCATCAGTGTGGCTACAGCTACCACAGAGCAAATTACCAAGAGACAGAACCCACAGGACCAAAATGTAAACACATCCTGGTGGAAAGAAGTTCATGTGGGAGATGCTTCCACACCAGCAAACCAAATTGAGGGAGTACTAGAAATTGTGAAGGAGCTTCACCGTGCCTTCAGTAAGCATTCCACAGACTATGGAGAAGTGGATATTATCAAGCACTCCATTCCTACAGGTTCACACGCACCGATCAAGGAAAGATATCGGCCTATACCACCAACTATGTACCAATCCATAAAGCAAATGATCCAAGAGATGAAGGACTCCAATGTCATTAGAAACAGCCATAGTCCATGGGCTGCACCTCTAGTCCTTGTCCGCAAAAAGGATGGTAACATCAGATTCTGTGTGGATTACAGAAAAATTAACCAAATCACCCACAAGGATGCTTACCCTTTACCACGCATAGAGGAATCTTTGACAGCCTTAGGATCTTCAGCCTACTTCTCTACCCTTGATTTAACCAGTGGATACTGGCAAGTACCAATGGCACCTGAAGATCGTGAGAAGACTGCATTTACCACCCCTATGGGCCTATTTGAGTTCAACCGCATGCCTTTTGGACTTTGCAATGCGCCCGGAACTTTTCAAAGATTAATGGAGCATTGTTTGGGACACATCAATTTTGAAACCGTCCTGTTGTACTTAGACGATGTCATCATCTACTCCAAATCTTATGAAGAGCACTTGAAACATTTGGCCGAAGTTTTTCAAATCCTCATTAAACATGGACTCAAAGTCAAACCATCTAAGTGCTATCTGCTGAAGACAGAAGTCAAATACTTGGGGCATATTGTAAGCTCTGAAGGTGTTAAACCGGATCCAGAGAAGATAGCCGCAGTCCGAAATTGGCCTACTCCTACTACAGTGAAAGAAGTGAGGAGTTTTCTCAGTTTCGCAGGATACTACAGACGCTTTATTCCTCATTTTGCCCAAATTGCGGGGCCAATATTAGAACTTCTGAGAGGACACCCTAAGAGGTACCAAAAGTCTCCAATACCAGTTGAATGGAACACAGAAAGAGAAATTGCCTTCCAGCTCCTAAAGAAAAAGTTAACAGAACCACCAATCCTAGGCTATCCAGATTACCAGCAGCCATTTCGTCTTTACACAGATGCTAGTAAGAAAGGTCTGGGAGCTGTCCTGTCGCAAGTACAAGAAGGAAAAGAAAGAGTTATTTCCTACGCTAGTAGATCTCTTAGAGGTACTGAAAGAAATGACCAAAACTATAGTTCCTTCAAATTGGAATTCCTCGCACTCGTGTGGGCTGTTACAGAAAAATTTAAAGATTACCTTGCCGCTACACCATTTGTGGCCTTCACAGATAACAACCCACTAGCACATCTTAATACCGCCAAGTTGGGAGCATTGGAACAAAGATGGGCCTCACGCCTGGCTAACTACGATTTTACCATAAAATACAGAACAGGAAAAGCAAATGAAAATGCGGATGCATTATCCCGTCTGCCTACCCAAGAAGACCCTACTACACAGGAAGATGTTTGGGAAGAGGTAGAAATGCCAGCTTTTTACAAAAATTTTGCCCAACAAGACCTTATCACCATCAAAGGAAGAAAAGTTCTTAACCTTCAACAACAAGTGGATCCAAGATCCCAAGTGGACAAAGAAAGGTGGATCAAGCTGCAAAATGAAAGCAGAGTGTTGGGAGAACTGCAAGATTTCTTCACAAGCGGAAGAACACCTGAAAGAATTCGCAGAAGAAATGCTGATCCAGAATTGACAAAACTTTGGAGACACAGAAAACACCTCTTCCTACAGAAGGGCCTACTATTAAGAAGAACTTTAGACCCAATTACCTGGGATCGTCTATACCAAATCTTAATACCACGCCGAGATGCAAGAATTATTCTTGAGATGTATCATGATCAATCAGGACACTTTGGCGTGCAGAAGACAGAAGCCACCATCCGTAGAAGATTCTACTGGATTGGGATGAGAGGAGACATTGAAAAGTGGTGTCGAGAATGTTCCACCTGTGCTGTTGGAAGAAATGAAAAACATGACCAAAAAGCACCCTTACATCCCATTGTAAGCCGAACACCGCTAGAAATAGTTGCAATTGACCATGTGAAGCTGGAACCAAGTCGCTCAGGTTACACATACGCCATGACCATCATTGATCATTATACCAAATTTGTTGTAGCCGTACCTGTCAAGGACTTGACCGCTAAAACGACTGCAGATGCCTTCTGGAAATATTTCCTATTGTCGTATGGATGCCCAGAAAGAATCCTTACAGATCAGGGATCTGCCTTTGAGTCGCAACTCTTCAAAGAACTGTGTACACTTCACAATTGCCAGAAAGTCAGGACCACTGCCTACCACCCCCAAGGAAACGGACTCTGTGAGAAAATGAACCAGACTTTAATTGAGATGTTAAGAGCAGTACCACCTGCTACAAGAAGTGATTGGCCTACTCTATTGCCTCAATTGATGTACACCTACAATAACACCATTCACTGTTCTACTGGGTATACACCTTACTATCTCATGTTTGGCCGACAAGGTAAACTACCTGCTGACCATACTTTGGGCGTACAAGTGCCTGATGCAATCAACCCTCTACCAAAGACTGATTGGGTAAGTGAGCATCAAAGACGTCTAATTGATGCACAAGAAATTGTACGACATCGCATGGAACATGCTCAGGAAAAACAACAAAAAGATTATAACCAATTTGCCAAAGCAGAACCTCTCAAAATTGGTGACCATGTATGGTTAAAAAACGATCATCGCACCAGTAAGTTAGATAGCAAATGGGAGAGAGAACCTTACACCATTACAGCTATTCTCAATCCAGAGACTGATACTTATGAGATCACTAAAGGAAACAAATCACGTGTAGTACATCGCAATCGCCTTAAGTTATGTCTCAAGGAAAGTACTCAAGAAGAAGCTGTTCAAGAAGAAGCTGTCCAAGAGGAAACACAATCCATAGAACCAGAGCCTACAAAATCATCTGATTCAGAGAATCCACTACAGTCTTTTGGAAAAGCATTATTAGACTCTCATCCTTTACAGTGGTTCCTTACACCATGGCTCAATATCTTAGTGCCGGCCAAGACCAATACAACCGCACTTCAACCAGAGGAGCTATCTCAAGAAGTGTCTACTACAGATCAAGAGACACCAAATTCCCTTGAAACAAGGCCTGTAGAAACTCAGCCGCTACGAAGATCTGACAGGACTACAAGAGGACAACCACCTGTCCGTTTTAAGGATTTCATGCACCAGCAGCCGTGAAGACAACTACCAACCCCGCCATTTCCTCGTTGAGTGCATCTGTACATCGTATGAAGTTCCAGAGTGAGAAGACTTACTTGGGATATCACGTTTATTTCATGTAAAGGACTTTCTAAAAGGATTACTTACCTACTGTTTTGCAACGTTCAAGCCTGCACCCGGAGATAGACTTTCACGTATCTGAGCCTCCGTGATATTCGTCTGCTGACATTTTCCTGTGCCCAGGGAACGGACTCATACCATGTGAGCCTCCTGAGTTGTTATTTTTGTTCTGTTTTCCTTTTTCCATCTCATCGTGGACTATTCTGGTTTTGCCATACATCACCAGTTTTCAGAGAGAAAACTACACCCCTTTTTGTCACCTTTTGTCACATTTCGTTGTTGCCTGAGATATGTTTGCCTAACCCATTTTACTTGCAGATACAAGAAGTACAAGAATGGGGTTATATTGTTATTTTCTATGCATGCATGTTTTTCCCTTTCTCTTATATCTTACAGGAAGACACAACATCGAGTCAAAAGTGTGTCGAGGTCGACACACGTTTTACCATGGGGGTATGCAGCGTCCCACTCAGGACATGTGGGAACTGCAAAAGTATTATTTCTTTGTTATTGCTATATTGCATGTCATTTTGCATTTCTACGTCTGTGAGATCCCTGTTCATATGCTGGTCAGGTGTGCTTCATACTTCCCACCACAAGATGGGGATAGCACCACTCTGGGATATCTATCCCAGCTCAGGTTATCTGTGGTAGATAGTAAAGTTCAGGAAGTGTGTGTGTGGAGAAGGAAAAAGGTGAAGGAGAGAGAAGGTCAGTCCAGAGAAGGGACAGATTGGAACTGCTTAAATCAAAAGGTAAAAGCCATTAAATCGGCAGCAAAGACCTTTTTGAGCATAAAGGTGAAGGACTTCTTAGCCTCCGGCAACCTCACCAAGGTCACTGGATTCAAAAGGGACCAGTAACAAGCAAGCATAATACTGAACCACAGCCTGAGTCCAGGATTACTAAAGCCTATTAACAGTGGATCAGCAGAATTCTCTCTCTACCCAGATACTGTATTTTAACTGGATGTCTGTATTGCAATCAAAACCAGTCACAGTAAAAATTGTGAGTTGTATCCTACTTCTGTCTACCTCATTCTTCAACACTGCAAATGGTCGTACCACCATTAACGGTACTGGCGTCACGACAAATACCATCAAGGGACCCAGCCGCCACAAGCACTTTAAACACCCCTGTCATCACGGGCACCTCAACCACCATCTTGGCTGGCGTTTCCCTATCACAGAGCGTGCCCCGGAGGATTTTGTGCTGTCTTCCCCATCTCTGTGCGACCGGCCCAGGGAGGCTTTCTGCTAACCGTGAGTAAACCGATGAACTGTATTATTGCTGTCTCCCATCGGCCCACTGTGCACCTCACGTGTCGCCCCTGCGGTTCTGGCTCGTCGCAAGTGTGGAAGGCCTCTTATGCCCTGTACACACGATCGGTTCATCAGATGAAAACGGTCGAATGGATTTTTTTTTTAAAAAGGATCATGTCAGAACGCGGTGACGTAAAACACTATGACGTGCTAAGACAAATTAAGTTCAATGCTTCCGAGCATGCGTCGACTTGATTCTGAGCATGCGTGGATTTTTAACCGATGGACCCACAGACAATCGGTTTTTTAAACATCAGATAATTTTAAAACAAGTTCCTAGTTTTTTCACCGATGGATAAAAAATCGATGGGGCCAACACACGATCGGTTCGTCTGATGAAAACGCTCCATCAGACCGATCGTGTGTATGCGGCTTTAGAGCTAAATAAAAGGTAATTTTTTTTTTGGATAGAGTAAACCCCCAGTCATTTTTTATTGCCATCTGTGTCTCATTGCAAAGATTTCCCCTCCATCTGTGTTTCAATGTCATCCCAAAATGTGGCATTTTCTTTTCCTTTGACTTTCAATGATGCGGAGAGTGAATCTCCCTAATGGAGGCACAGACAGCAGTAATAACTGACTCCCTGTTGTATACATCTCACTGCATATACTGTCCAGGGCCGTCTCTACCATAGGGCAAACAGGGGCAGCTGCCCAGGGCCCTGTCACTGTTGGGGGCCCAAAGCAACACCCTTTGAAAATTTTTTTTTTTTTTTTTTATAGGGGTCCGGAGGTCCGGAGGCCCCCAGGGCCCAAGATGGCAACCCCCCTTTTTTATTTTTAAATAAAAAAATATATTTATTTTATATATTTTTATTTTATTTTTTATTAAAGGGCCAATTTTTTTAAATATATTTTTATTTTTTATTAAAGGGCCAATTTTTTTTTTAGGGGTCCCGAGGGCCCCGGATGAAGACCCCCCTTTTTTATTTTTTTTATAAATGTTTATTTTTTTATTTTTGTTTATATATTTTTATTAAAGGGCCCAGAGGTTCCCAGGGCCCTGGATGGCAACCCCACTTTTTTTTTATAAGTGTTTATTTTTAATATATTTTTTTTATTTTATTTTTTATTAAAGGGTCCAGAGGTCCCGGATGGCAACACCCCTTTTTTTATATATATTTTTCTTTATTAAATCTTTTTTTTGTAAAGGGCCTCCTGCTTCTAAATTCGCGGCAGCCCCACCCCCCGCGTCTCAATTTAAGGGGGCAGCACCCCCCCCCCTGTTCTCTGCTCCAGGGGGCCCATGCCTGAAGCTGTGTAAGGGGCCCCATAATTCCTGATGGCGGCCCTGCCGCCCGTTAAGCCCCTGTGCTGCCCACAAATCAGGCTGAAAATCATCAGCGGCATGCAGCCAGGTGACAGTACTGCTTCCCTTCCCAGTGTTTTAAAATGTACAGAACCCCTGGCTTCCCTTTAGACGTGCACTTCTCCCTTCCTGCCACTGAGTGCTGCTTGTATATAAAAGTGAATTAGAATGTGATTTTATAACATCCCCAGTTTGCTCTTCCTGATGCGGCTGACTTCTTCATGTCCTGCTCCTCAATGTATGTCACTGTTTGCTAATCTATATTGTAAATAGAAGTTTTCTGTAGAGTGTGCCCAAAGTCTTTATAATATTTGATGATTCACTGCAGGTCTGGTCAGTGTTTTAAAAAGTTCCTGTATTTTACACATGGCATGGCATGGGGTCACAGCACCGTCTGTCCATTCTGCTTTAGCACCATGGGACCCCAGGCCATGCCATGTGTAAAATACAGGAACTCTTTAAGTCACAGACCAGACCTGCAGTCCAGGCTGAGTAAGGCCTCAGAGCACATGGCATTACTGTCTGTATTTAACTGCTTGATGGGCTTATTTTGGTGCCTGACTGGTTCACATGTATGTGTTTTGGCGGCCCACATTTGTGCAGGCACAGCAGCCCATTCATTTGATGCCTCATGTAATAGGCTGAGCACACGGCACACCTATGCCCATCAAGCAATGAAATACAGCACTGTCTGTCCATTCTGCTGTCTGCTGTGACTTATCTGCAGTTCCCGCACTGTCAAACTCGCTGCATTTTTAGACGTTTAGGTCACGCTTTTAAAAACACAGTGCGTTTGTGTGTGCAAGAACTGCAGGTTAGTAGCATGGTGCAAGAACTGCAGGTAAGTAGCATGGTGCAAAAGCAGAATGGATTTCAAGGCAACTGATTTTTAAAATGCTGAATGCACCTTTTTTCTGCAGGAAACAAAGGCATGGCAGCCCATTCAAATCAATGGGCTGCTGTGCCTGCACAAACGAGGGCCGCCAAAACACATACATGTGAATCAGCCAGGCCAAAAATAAGCTGAAGGGGGGCCCAAAAAAAATGTTTGCCCAGGGCCCAAACCATATTAAAGACGGCCCGGATACTGTCATGTGATAAAATACAGATCGGTTTCATGTGATAAATAATACAAATTTATAAGGAATAATGCAAGCTTTATTTTATGAGCTTTTTTTTTGTTGAGGAAATGCTATTTTTTTTTTTTTTTTTAATTGCTATGAGCTATTTTACCTCTGACATTTAAGCAGTAGAAAACTTTTGTGAATGGAGCCCACTGTCTTATTAATTATCTGTGGCACTTTGACTTAATTGCGCTGACAACATAATATGGAGCCGTTAAGGCCTCATTCATGGGTGCAATAAAGCACGCTCCTGTGTGAAGGACCGTATTTGTCTGAACGGGATCCACAGGTGTTACATACATCCCTGTGGAGGCAGTCCCATCACATGTCAATTAGGGTGCAAAGTAACGGCTGCATGGACATCTGTGTGGGTGCAGGTGTTTGCGGGTGCGTGTCTTCAAATGCAGACAGTGTGATCTCAGGGACATGTAACCACATCCACCCAGATGTGACATTAGGAGCAGCAGCTGTCTCTATGCAGCCGCTGCATCCCAATTGGCATGGATAGCATTGTCTACACACAGATGCACAGAACACACATTCTGTGTGGGCACACATGGCCAAACATACATTCCATGTGGGCAAACATGGCCCTTTGCACAGGTGTATGTGTTGACGCTTAGGTATTCCCGTGTAAATTAGGCCTAAAGTGATACCAAAAAATCCATATTGCTTACCAGTTTTCACATGGGAGGCTCAACGAATCTCCTGTAGCATAGGCAACTCCAGAGTATTTGCAGGAGCACCGAGAAACAGGAATACATGCTGTTTCTGTAACATCATCATACACAGTGCCTGAAAGGAAAAAGTTAATAAAAGGTGTGTAATTACAAAATATTTATTTATTTTGTCCTGATTGACTGGTTATGACACACATTTAAACTGATATGAAATATGATTTTTTTACTTTACATAAATGTTTTAATGTTTTTTTTTTAAAGAGATGCAGGATCAGTAATTATTCTGATGTGACTGGTCCTATACTATCACCCTCAGGAGGAATTGGACACCAAAAATATGTTGGTCAGCCAGGTATAACTCCCTAATGCCAGGTAGAGACAAGCTGAAAATCGACCGGAAATGGTCGGTCTGGAAAGGAAGGGATGATTTTTGTCCTGTGCATACAGCATCCAATCAGCAATGCGAGCACTAATTGTATCTACCTAATTTGCATATTCAATGCGTAAATCGACGGAAGCGCTACCTTTTAAAAGAAGTGACCTCTGTCTCTGAAAGAATTTCAAGAAATGTATTATACGGTGAGGCCGCATACACACAATCATTGTGTTGTAAAAAAATACGTATTTTTTTAATGTCATTAAAAACTATCGTGGGTGGGCTTCAGAGCAAAAAAATTTGAACATGCTCTATTTTTTAGCGACGTTTTTAATGTTGTCATTTTACGGGTTCTAAAAAATTATCACATGTGAGCTTTAACGATGTGAAAAATCCGCGCATGCTCAGAAGCAAGTTATGAGACGGGAACGCTCGTTCTGGTAAAACTACCGTTCGTAATGGAGTAAGCACATTCATCACGCTGTAACAGACAGAAAAGCGCAAATCATCTTTTACTAACACAAAATCAGCTAAAGCAGGCCAAAGGGTGGCGTCATCTGAATGGAACTTCCCCTTTATAGTGCCATTGTACGTGTTGTACGTCACCGCGCTTTGCTAGAGCACTTTTTTCCCACGATCGTGTGTACGCGAGGCCGTTTTAGTGTTCAAGTTGAAAAAAAACATCATTTTTTCTAGAGCCTGAAAAACATTGTTTTTTACAACTCGAAAAAATGATCGTGTGGACACGGCATAAGAAAAAAAAACTGTTTTCTTTATAATTATATAATTAAGCGACACAAGTAGGTATTCTTATGTCACTGGAATGAATGTTAAAAAGCAATCCAACTAAGAGGTGGGCAACAGGCTCATGTCTACTTTTGGTATGGACACTATGTCATGTTATTGTATTGTAGCGTATTGGTACAATACAATACATAAAGTACATATAGTACAGACAGAGCAATCACAGTCCATCAGTCTGTACCATGTGACAGCTGTGGCCAATCACAGATTCACAATAGTACACACTGGATAAATGGGTGTCATGCTTAAAAAAGGATCACTTATTGTAAAAAAAAAAAAATCCTAAACATCTCCCCAGAGTAGTACATTGTCACTATGGTAACACTGTGCTGCTCTGGTAATTTATAGGGCCTCAAAAAATGATAGGCCATTGATTTTCAAATAAATAAATATATATATATATATATATATATATATATATATATATATATATAGACTAAATCATATATATTCAATTATATATTATTGACACTTTCACACAGACTAAATAATATACACTGATTTGGGTTATGATCTACCAAAGGAATGTAGCAGGATACATTTTGGCCTAAATGTATCAAGAAAGATTATTTATTGCAAAATGTTATAACATAAATGAAGAAAAACTTTTATTTTTTTTATTTTTATTTAGCAAAAGATAAAAAAACAGTGTTCATTAAATACCACTAAAAAGAGGGGGCGTTGGCTACCACGTTACTAGATGGCGGTATAGAATGAGAGCGCTGGGGGAAAATGACAATGGAGGTGAGCCTGAACACTTAAACTCACACCAGAGACTCTATGCAGGGTCCGCATCCTCTCTAGCCATGACCCGCAAGAGTAAGGAGATACACCACCCCAAAAAACTCCCGCACTTATCATGGCAGGGTGGGATAAGAACCAAGATGGCGCAGACGGCCATTTGCCGGATGCATCCAGAGGCTCTCCTCACTCCTCACAGAGCACTCGGTCACAGGCCGGCCCCAAAGCGGGCTCCCAGAGAAGCTCACCAAGCAACTCTATGCCCCTCTCTAGCAGCCCAGGCTGGAAGCTAACTCTCCTGCTACAGAGCTGCTTAAAGGGCACCACTCTGGATGACACGAGGGAACTGTTAGACCCCTTTAACTCATTCCCTACTGCCAACCAACCTATTTTGGACACCACCCTGAAAGATATGTTGGTCTCCCTATGTAGCTTCCTGCACTCTGATATGATGACCTGTATGCAAAGTTTTAAAACAGAGATAGGAGAGCTGGGAGGCAGGATTGATCATGTGGAGAAAAATATGGGAGAGTTTGCTTCTTCTTATAACTCCCTGGTTGACTCCATAATAAGCAGGCTGATGAAGTTGAATGGCTTAAGGCAAAAGTCGCAGATTTAGAAGACCGCACACGAAGGAATAATGTGAAAATTCATGACATTCCTGAAAATATTCAGCGGGCCTTTCTCCATCAATATGCCACAGATCTCATTAAGGAATTTCTCCCAGAGGTAGCAGATTCTGAGATAGTGATTGACAGGATCAACCGCCTTCCCAAACTGGCTTTCTTAGCGAACAACGTGCCCAGAGATGTGCTGATGCGGGTAAATTTTTACCACATTAAGGACCAATTTCTGTCGGCATTCCGCAAATGTTCCCAACCTCCTAACAAATATGCTACAATCCAAATCTTCGCAGACCTCTCCCAATATACTATGCAAAAACGCAAATCCTTACTACCTATCACTAAGGCTCTCTGCAACCACAGCATGTTCTACCGTTGGGGATACCCCACTAAACTTACAATCACCCAGAATGGATCATCCACCGTGATCGCATCCTTAGAGGATGGCCTACAACTGCTACGCTCCTGGGATATTCTTCCTGAGCAGGAGCCTACTGAACACCCTCCTTCCCAGAAGCTGGACAGTGGACACCCAGGAGGACTGGAAGCTGGTGTCTCACAAACGCTGCAACAAAAAAAAACATCCTCAAAACCATCCTATAATAAGCGCAACAAGGAGCTCAAATCCCACTTTCTTACCCCCAGTTAAAATGAGCAGTACCACTGCTAATGGATTCCTGTTGGGATCCCCTTTTTTATCCCTTTACCGTATTGTTTTTTTTTTCCATATTTTTCCTTGTTGACGTGTTTTCCTATTCTTGTTCTAACTATCTAAAGTCCACACTACAGGCTGCAAAATACTTCCTCAACACTATCTGCTCGCTGCTAGTCTACTTGCATCGAATGTCCTATCTTGCTCCTCCCGGCAGGGATTGGAACCACTCCACTTTGCACATGAGTCATTTGAGGTACTGTTCATTATCTCCTTTATACAATATAAATGATAATTAAGTTAATCTCTTTTAATGTCAATGGATTAAATCACCCCGCAAAGCGCTCTTCACTATGGAAAGAAGTATATAAAAAAAGAAGGGCAGCGCTAAACACATAAATAGAAATAAAGTAAAAAAAATGTAAATATCAAAGTGAAAGAGCTGCAGAGATAATGAGACCTCTTGGATGATCAACAGGGTGCTCAGGTCAATCACCATAGAACAAAGCAAACGTGTTTGCTCCACCAGAAGTGCAACAGCAGGTCAATCACGCTGTCCCTAATAGTGAAATGATATCTCCACATAAGATCCTTTTCTCCAAAGTCCTCAGATGATGGATGGTCACCAAATACACTCATGGATGAAATAAGGTCATGGAAAAGTATAAAGGAAACACATAGGGCCAGATTCAGCAAGACTTGCGCTGGAGTAATTCGATATGCGCCGCGTAACTGTGAATATGCGCCGTCGTATCTATGTGGCCGTACCCACCAAACTAGATGCGACAGAAAACGGGCCATTTCCGATCGGCTTAACTTTCCGACGCCAGAGTCTCGTTAGCGCATAATTTCGCTTGGCGCATCAGTCGCGCCTATTGATTTCCCCTGCAGATGCAAATGAGGGAGATTTCCCGATTCGCGAACGGATTAGCACCATACGCTGGCTACATGCGCCGCGCGTATCTCGTCCGTCCGGCGCAAAGTTATTTCTACAAATAGCTGCTTTATCTTTACTCCAGACAGCCACAGGTCAGCAGGAGAGCAGCTACAGCAGCCTTACCGACGATAAGAGCTAGCTGAGCACCCCCACTTGCAGGACAACACCTCTGTTCATGCTTGTCTGTCAACTTTTACAGCCATGGAGGAAGACATCATAGGTCTCCATAGCCGAGATGACGGCTGACAGCTCCTGGCCTTTAGAGTTCAGCTTTCTCCTGTGTGTTTGTGGGGAACATCTCAGAACAAAAGTAACTTCACTGCGGGGAGGGGGAACAGGATATACTTTAGTGCCGGAATGGCGCATCTACGGGCGCATTTAAACGCCCAACGGAACGCATTGCGCTGACGTTTCCTGTGAAGTGGTGCCGACGAAAGTTGTGAGCATGCGCACAAGGGGGCGAGTGGAGCCTCACTCACTGCGCATGCTCCGTGGTTGATGCGCTGAACATAAGCCTCTGCGCTGGGCTCCGCCCATCATTTACATATGATCACACCCACTTCCACTTGCGTCGGGCTACGCCAGCGCATTTTCGTTACTCCGGCGCAAGTTTAGGAGCAAGTGCTATGTGAATAACAGTACTTGCGCCGAAAGTGTCGGTAACGTAAATGAGAAACGTTACTCCAAAGTAAAGAAGCGCCCATCTACCTGAATCTGGCCCATAGTGCTCTCCATTTGATCAAAACGCAATACAAATGTATTTAAAAAAAGGTACTCACAAATATAGCACTATGTCCTAGTGCATAGAATGAAATCATACATAGATAAAAAACAGGTAGGTGGCTGTCCTGACATCAATCAGGACAGCCACTTACCTGTTTTTTATCTATGTATGCATTTATTCTATGCACTAGGACATAGTGCTATATTTGTGAGTACCTTTTTTTAAATAAATTTGTATTGCGTTTTGATCAAATGGAGAGCACTATGCGTTTCCTTTATACTTTTCTATGACCTTATTCCATCCATGAGTGTGTTTGGTGACTATCCATCATCTAAGGACTTTGGAGAAAAGGATCTTATGTGGAGATATCATTTCACTATTACCCTTCTGTAAGGGACAGCGTGATTGACCTGCTGTTGCACTTCTGGTGGAGCAAATACGTTTGCTGTGTTCTATGGTGATTGACCTGAGCACCCTGTTGATCATCCAAGAGGTCTCATTATCTCTGCAGCTCTTTCACTTTGATATTTGCATTTTTGGACTTTATTTCTATTTATGTGTTTAGCGCTGCACTGCTTTTTTTTAATATGTACTTTATTTATGGATTCTATTCAGTGGCGTAACCAGAGTTATGGGCGCCCGGGGCAGAATTTTTTTTTTTCGTCCCCCCCCCCCCTTGTATAATCATCCATCATCATAATCATACACTGACCACTGCAACATACACTACACTGACCACTGCAACACAGACTACACTACACTGGTCACTGCAACATACACTGCACTACACTGACCACTGCAACATACACTGCACTACACTGACCACAGCAACATACACTGCACTACACTGACCACTGCAACATACACTGCACTACACTGACCACTGCAACATACACTGCGCTACACTGACCACTGCAACATACACTGCGCTACACTGACCACTGCAACATACACTGCGCTACACTGACCACTGCAACATACACTGAGCTACACTGACCATTGCAACATACACTGCACTACACTGACCACTGCAACATACACTGCACTACACTGACCACTGCAACATACACTACACTACACTGACCACTGCAACATACACTACACTGACCAGTGACCACTGCAACATACCCTGCAACTAACATAGCAATAGTCCAAGTTTTATCTCCATAGGCTACCATAATTACCATGCTGCATAACGCAGGTACAAACTAAAAATATAGGGCCAGATTCAGGTAGATGGGAGCATCTTTGCTCTGGAGTAACGCTTCTCATTTACGTTACTCTGACGACCCTTTCAGCGCAAGTACTGTTATTCACATAGCAGTTGCGCGTAAACTTGCGCCAGAGTAACGATAATGCGCTGGCGTAACCCGACGCAAGTGGAAGTGGGTGTGATCATATGTAAATGATGGGCGGAGCCCAGCGGAGAGGCTTACGTTCAGCGCATCATCCACGGAGCATGCGCAGTGAGTGTGGCTCCACTCGCCCCCTTGTGCGCATGCTCACAACTTCCGTCGGCACCACTTCCCGGGAAACGTCAGCGCAATGCCTTCCGTTGGGCGCTTAAAAGCGCAGGCGGAAACGCCATTCCGGCGCAAAAGTATATCCGTTTCCCCCCACCCCAGGGAAGATATTTTTGTGCTGTGATGGCTGCTCCCGCTACCCCCAGAGAGAGGAGGAACCTCAACTTTAATTCACAGAAGGTGTCTGTGATCATATCCGCGATGGAGTCTTTTAATCATTTTCTTCATGGGAAAAAGAGCCGTAAGACCAGCCGGGAGAGGAAGCAGGGCATCCTGGACACCATTGCTGGCCGGGTCAATATTTTGGGGTACTCCACCCGGACTGCTTCTGACATTCAGAAAAAAATAAATGATCTGCGGCGCAAGGTCAGGGGCAAGGTGGCCACCATCAGGAGGCATGAGAGGGGCACAGGTGGTGGTCCCCCATGTCCGGTCACCCTGACCGCGGAGGAGGAGGTGGTCTCTCGCTGCCTGGAGAGGGAGCAGGTGGAGGGGGTCCCTGGCTATGAATCCATGGAGGAAGGCTCCAGGACAGGTAAGTGTTTTTTATCCCCTATTTGATGTGTTGCATTTGGGGGGGGGAGGGTACATGTGCCAAGTGTGTGAGACCACCAACATGTGTCTGCTTTGTGTCATCCACAGATGACGGAGCTGGGCCATCATCTGTCAGCATCCATTCCACCCCATCCCCCCAACGCCATCGTGTGCCCGAGCCCCTGGGTGGAGAAGACACCGAGGTGGAGGAGGAGAGTGCCCACACCACACCTGCCGAGGTGGTTGTGGAGGATCCTGCTGTGGCAGAGCAGGACTTTTCTTTAGTTTTGGAGGTCTCCTCCCCTTCTCCTGGGCCATCTGTCATCCCTTCCCCCATCCTTGGAAGCCCCTCAAGGGCGACTCCATCCCCCCGGGGACAACCATCTTCTGGCCCCAGGAAGGCGACCCAGAAGACCAGGGGGGTGTCGGATGTTGTCCAGGGCCAGTTGGCGAGGGATCACGCCAGACAGACTCAACAAATGGGGGAACTAGTTGGGCACTTAGAGAAAGTGGCTGACAGCCTGGGCTCCGTTGCCCAGATAAGCAACGCAGTGCAGGATGTCAGCTGCAACTACGCTGCAGTGGTGACCAGTTTGGGGGAGGTGCAGGGGGATATTAGGCACCTCACTGCAGCCGTCCAGGCCAACAGTGCTGCCATCCGGGACCAGGGGAGGCTGAGTCGGCGGGCCCAGCACTACCAAGTGACCCGGCAGCTCAGGATGCAGGCCCAGCAGCTGAGGATGCAGGGCCAGACAAACAATTTGCTCGGCCGGATAGCCATGGCCTTGGAGGGCATGCAGGCCACACCTGCCAGGAGTGGCCCACCCGGGGATCAGCCACCTCCAGATGCCCCCCCACCCCCACCCACTCCATCCAGGCAGCTGAGGAGCCAGAGAGGTTCGGCAAGAAAGAGCCCCCGGCATCCCCGATGATTTTATTTTTTTTGATTTCTGATTTATACTCAGGTTATGAGATTTTTATTTTTGATTTCTGATTTATACTCAGGTTATGAGATTTTTATTTTTGATTTCTGATTTATACTCAGGTTATGAGATTTTTATTTTTGATTTCTGATTTATACTCAGGTTATGAGATTTTTATTTTTGATTTCTGATTTATACTCAGGTTATGAGATTTTTATTTTTGATACTGCACACGTTGCAGTGTGAATGGTGTGTGAATGTGAGGGGGTGGCACTCCTGACAGTAAGGGGTGTCACCCTCGGCCGTGGTGGTGAAGTTAACCCCACGGCTGTATGAATGACGCGTGAAAGGTGTATGAATGGACAGTGACATCATTGGGGCCTTGACGCTGGCGTTGCTGCTCCCAAGTCCTACATGCTGGACTTGGGCTAATCCAATGCGATGTGCATGTGGTGTGTGTGATCTAGGGACATCAGTGGTGTACACGCGTGCATTGTCTGTGTGATTAATGTTTTGGTTTATTGTCCAAAGATGCCTACGGCGAGGACCCTCCTGACTGCTCTTCCATCAGCAGACTGGGTCTCCTCTGGTAGGTGGGGACTGTGTGGGTCGGGGGTCAGGTCATCACGTATGTCAATCTGCAGGCCTTTTCTCATAGCAAAGTTGTGCAGAATGCAACATGCACCGATGATCTGACACACGAAGGTAGGGGAATACAATAGGGTCCCCCAAGACTTATCCAGGCAGCGGAAACGGGACTTCAGGAGCCCAAATGTTTGCTCCACCACTGCACGGGTTTTGATGTGTGCTTCATTGTATTTTCTCTCTCCTCTGGTTTGGGGGTTCCGGAAAGGAGTCATTAGATGGAGTCCCAGTGCATATGCAGAGTCACCTGTAAGGGAAAAGACAGGAGGATGTTAGTCATGCATGTGCCACTTCTGTTGTGCATCACGGGAGGGGATAGTCATGCCTGCCACCCATGTCACTCACCAACCAGCCAGCTGTCCCCATACATGTTCTGTTCGAATTCTGCTGGGATGGGACTCTGATTGTATATGAAGCTGTCATGGCTGGACCCGGGGTGTTTGGCACGGACGTGCCATATGAGGCGTTGGGCATCGGCTATCACCTGTACGTTGATGGAGTGCCAATGCTTCCGATTGCGGTATATGTGCTCTGTGGCACTGGGGGGCTGGAGTGCCACATGTGTGCAATCAATGGCCCCCACAGTGCGTGGGAATCTGGCAATGTTGTAGAAATCTGTCATTGCCTTCAGCCGCAGGTCCTCAGTGGTTGGTCTGATGAACTGGTTGGACATGCGTCTGAGGATTGCAGGGACAACCTGGTGCACACATCTGCTCACGGAGGACTGTGACATCCCAGCCACCACTCCACTTGTACGCTGGAATGATCCACTGGCAAGGAAATTAAGTGTTGCCAGGACCTTCACTAGTGGCTGCACTGCTTGTGAGCGGTGTGTCTTGCTGGTGATGTCATCCTGCAGGGTTGTGGTTAGTTCAAGTATTGCAACAGGGCTGAATCTGAAGAGGCGATACACCTCCTCATCCCCCATGCCAAAGAGGCTCATACATGTGCGGTATATCCTCTCACGTGCCCGCCTCCTTCGTTCCGGGGGACCCATCAGTAGTTCTAGGACCACGATTGCCCCTGGCATGTTGACACACAGAGGTGTTGTCCTTGCAAGTGTGGGTGCTCAGCTTCCTAGTTTCGTCGGTAACGATGCTGTAGCTGCTCTCCTGCTGACCTGTGACCGTCTGGAGTAAAGATAAAGCAGCCTTTTGTAGAAATAACTTTGCGCCGGACGGACGAGATACGTGCGGCGCATGTAGCCAGCGTATGGTGCTAATCCATTCGCAAATTGGGAAATCTCCCTCATTTGCATATTTGCAGGGGAAATCAATAGGCACGACTGATGCGCCAAGCGAAATTAAGCGCTGACGATACTCTGGCGTCGGAACGTTCCGCCGGTCGGAAATGGCCCGTTATTGGGCGCATCTAGTTTGGTGGGTACGGCCACATAGAAACGACGGCGCATCTTCACAGTTACGCGGCGCATATCGAATTACTCCAGCGCAAGTGTTGCTGAATCTGGCCCATAGAAGCATTATGAGATGTTAGTGAATATCAGATCAGAGAAAAAAACTTATATTAAATATGGATTCCTTGTCTACAAAAAAAAAATCATTTACTGAAAGCTTCTAACGTTTTACAGCACACTTTCTTTTTACAACAGATTTAGAAATGTCAGAAATAACATGCATAACATATGCATGTTGTTTCTGACATTTCTAAATCTGTTGTAAAAAGAAAGTGTGCTGTAAAACGTTAGAAGCTTTCAGTAAATGATTTACAGAAGCAGTAGGGCAGAATTGCACTTACTTAAATCTCTTACCGACATTCTTGGAGATGAAGGATTCTCAGGCAGCAAACAAGCTCAGGCTGCACAGAAGCTCTCTCCAACAGTACATTAGGAAACTCACTCTCCAACGGTACTTCATTTTGAAAGATAGCGGACAGGACACTACAACAATTAGTGTGCCCGATTCCATATCTGTAACCCTTGGAGAGACCAGTCCTGAGGACAATGACAGGGCTCTAAGCAGGGCTGCTGTAATAAATCACGGGGCCCTGTACTGCCTACCTGGCAGGGCCCCCCCTCAAATATATATAACAAAAACATTTTCACAATAAATATACTAAAATCATTCTTAGCGGACACACAGATAACAGTGAAGCTATATAAATTAGCCCTTTTCTAAATAGTTTTCAACATTTTTAAACAAAAACATTTTATATATTTTTTTTAAATAAATAAATTATTACAAATAATTTTTATACAATTTTCATTTTATTTTTACAAGGGATTAAAACAATACAGGGTTACGTATTTTTTTTATAACAGGACAAGGAAGCCGGCAGTTGTGTCTGTGTCTCTCCCTGCAACAGCTTAAAGTCGGCAGAAGGGGTTTCAGCTGCTGCCGAGAGCCGCACAGGGCATCCTGTAATTGCCCCTCCTTCCCTCTGATGTTTGGGCCCCCCTGTGTGCCCGGGCCCCCTACAGGAGGACTGGTGGTCCCCCCCTATCAGCGGCCCTGGCTCTAAGCATGCTAGAGGATCTATATTTGGAATCCAATGGAGCCGAAGTGCCCCCCCTGGAAGTTGCTCCATTTGTGGAAAGTGAGATTACCCATACACAATTTAGACCCAAATCCTCCTTTTGCCTCCATTGGGCAAAGGGTAGGTTTATCTCCACCTTTTACGATGTTGTCTTTGAGTCCTTCAAGACAAAATTTCATCATGGAAGTACCATAGACAACAAAAAACAATATGGGAAGTCTTAGGATAGCCTGACAAAAACTGTCAGTAGCCTTAAGGAAAACCAGGATGTAATCATTAGGAAAGCTGACAAAGGTGGAAGTCTGGTCATTCAAAACAGATCAGACTACATTGCAGAGGCAATGAGGCTACTGGGGGACACAGATACCTATAACAAATTAAAAAGGGACCCTGTCCTGGAATATACCAAGGAACTTAAGTCACTACTTGATCGGGCTCTCCTTGATACAGTTCTCATGAAGAATAAATATTCCTTTTTGTTTAATAGGTTTGCAGCTACCCCGCACTTTTACCACATCCCTAAAGTGCATAAGTGCTTGTCAAATCCCCCGGGTAGACCCATTATTTCGGGTATCGACAGCCTCTGGAGCAATCTGGGTTGCTACATCGATTACTTTTTACAAAATATAGTAACTAGCCTCCCGTCCTTTGTCAGGGACTCTAGCCATATGCTTGAGATTCTCTTACATTACACCTGGCGACCCAACTATAGATGGCTCTCCCTTGATGTTGCCTCCCTGTATACGTCTATTGAACACAAACATGGCCTCAGGGCACTGAGTCACTATTTGTCAGGTGCCAATGACCTTAATCCCTTACAGGCGAAATTCATTTTGGACTCAGTGGAGTTTGCACTTACCCACAACCACTTCTCCTTTCTAGGGGAGCACTACCTACAGATTACAGTCACAGCTATGGGCGCCAGGTTTGCACCCAGTTACGCCAATCTTTTTATGGGCCATTGGGAAATGGCCTCCATTTGGCACAACAATCCATTTAAGGCTAACTTGGTCCTATATGCCAGGTACATTGATGATATTTTAATTATCTGGGATGGAACAGACTGCCAACTTGATGATTTTCTCGCCCATTGCAAGTCCAATCCCTTTGGACTTGAATTTACCCATGTCATCAACAAAGATGTTCTTGTTTTTTTGGACCTCGAACTGAGTAGTGATCCAGACGGCAGTGTTGTCTCAAAGACACATTTTAAACCTAGTGGGGGCAACTCTTTTCTTTATGCGAAGAGTAACCACCATCCCAGATGGATTAGAAATATTCCGTACGGGCAGTTCTGCCGTCTGAAACGCACTTGTACAAAAAAGGAGGACTATCTGGCCCAAAGCGAGCTTCTAATCGAAAAGTTCAAAGAGAAGGACTACGATCCTGGACTCTTAGAGGCAGCCCGCAAGAAATATGGGGACCTCTATGACAGTCCAGCCGATAGTCCTCCAAATTCCTCCTCCAGCAGTGTTCCTGACCCCTCTTCGTCTTGTTTCACCATCCAATATACCAGTAAGGCCTTCGAAATACAAAATATCATAAGGAATAATTGGGACATTCTAAAACAAGACCCCGTCCTGAACGGAGTCCTTCCCTTTAAACCCAATGTTATATTTAGAAGGCCTCGGGACTTGAGGAGTATGATTGCTCCGAGTCGCGTCACAAAATCCACAAAATCCAATAATGTATCTATCAATGCCTGGACCTCCTTGTTCGATCAGAAGGGGAGCTATAAGTGCAGTACCAGAAACTGTGGCACTTGCACTTTTATGTGGCACAGAAAAAAGTCAGTAGCTGGCCTGGATGGCCAGGTTCACCAGTGCAAGCAGTTCATCAATTGTGGGACGGAGTTTGTGGTCTATGGAATCATGTGCCCTTGTGGTCGCCTTTACGTTGGCCGCACTTCTAATCCTATGAGAGTGCGGATTGGTGAACATAAGCGAGACATTCTTAACACTAGAGTTAAATATCCAGTCCCCAGGCACTTTGTTGAGGCACACCTTGGTGACCCTTCAGGTATGCGAGTGTTCGGCATTGAGTCGATCATAGGTGACCTAGACAGGGGTCGGAGGCACCAGAGGCTCTGTAAACGGGAAGCCTACTGGATTTTTACTCTTGGGAGCCTTACCCCTGGTGGACTCAACGAAGATCCTGAAATTCATAAGATCAGGTAATTATTGGTCAGATCTAGCCCTTATTTCCAGAGGTATGATTGTGGTGCTAGGTAGTTTCGCTAGGGTCCTGTTCCAAGTGTCCTATGTACAATATCCTTATTATTGTTTTTTGCTGGGAAGGTATTGTGTATATCTATTTCATTAGTACACAATAACTTTTTAAAACAATTTTTATAATACTGTAACATTCTTTCAATTCCCCTTGTATACATTTTTTATACATTTTTTATAAATTTTGTATACATTTTTATTCACCATTTGTATTATTTTGATTATTCTCTTTCCAAGTGTATTTTGGTGTCTATTTTAGGTTGATCCCATTTTTTGGTAACAACCATATATATCATTGGCTTTTTATAATGATGGTACAACACAATATTTAATGCTTCCATAGAGTGTAAATACACATACATTTATCTCTATATATATCTATACATATATATATCTATGCTTTTAATCATCTTTTAGCCTTTGATCAGCCCTTTCGTTTGTTATACATATATATTTATATATTGGCTCACACCCTTTGTAGACTGGGATGACTCTGTCGGGGACCGTATTTCTCCCCTCATGATATATGATATATTATATTTTATTGCATTACATTATTTATTCAAGTATTTTTTATTATATCAGTTGTTCCCCCTTCTCTCTTTGCTTCTTGCTTCTACTGCCCACACCAATTCTGTCATAGTTGTAGTGTTTCCCTATTTTCCTTTCTTTCTCTTCTCCTTGTTTTCTCTCTTCTTTTCTTGTGTCTTTGTTGTGTACCTCTCGCTTTACGTTTTCCACTTCCCTATGATTAAATCCTCACTAATAAGGTGGCCACCTAGTGGCAGTTTGGTTCACAGCACGCCGCCTGACGTGTATTCCAGCTAGCATCGGGTTGGCGGCCGCTGCTGATGACGTCACTACTCGGCGCATCGGCGCTGTGGAGCGCAGATGGAATAGTGTTTGCGCTCCAGCGTGCAGGAATAATGATATCTTGCATCGCGGAGAGGGGAGTTGCAACGCCGCCACCCGTGAAGGTTCTGCGCTATTTGGGCCATGGTACATTGGCAGCATTAGAGTAAGTTTTATCATGACTGGGCGACCTTCTTCTTCTTTTTGTAAGAGTCAAAATTGTCTCCTTTTTAGTGCTACAATCCTTTTTCTCCTTTTTCCCTCTTCTACTTCTGCTCTTGGGGATTTGCTGTCCATGGCACTAGAGTGGCCATTGGGGATTCGCTTGATTATTGATCTTTTTATTGTGTTTTTATCGGGGATCTACAATACACCTCCCCCATTTTTGATTTATCTTTATATATATGTAGATTTTTCTTGTATGGCCCCTGGGAGGGCCCCCGTGGTCTGCAGAGGGTGTGGCCTCCTGCTATTCATCTATTGAATGTAGTGCTATAAAAGTAGTGTCTGCGGAAGGGTCTATACTGCTGAGCTCTGATGAAGAGGCCCCAGACGCCTCGAAACGCGTCAGACAGCAGTAACATACTTCCAGTCCCCCCATTGTGGAGTGCGGTCTGAGGGGAATATACCTCATTGCCTGTTGACAAGCCTGTTTTGTTACATCTTTTGTGAGTAGTTTTTAACACATTTTTTATTATTCAATAAATTGTCAAGCGGTAATACACCAGGCTGGTGCGCCTTTCTTTTCTTTCTCTATTTTCTGCCAGGACTTCCCCATCCACGAAGGGCAGCAAGGCCTCTGCTATTACCATTTTTGACAATTGCATGACTTTTTATGAAGATCTTCGAATAATTGTTGGACAATCCACCCGTGCGCAGGAGTTTGCTTGTTTCTTTTGCACAGGAGCCTTGTCTCACGGGAGCCGAGAATCGCCCGTTCATCGCCGAGACCTGCCTGATTTTCTTGAGCCATCGGATACATGGGACGGAGGAGGAGGTGAGGGACACAGAGTAGTGAGAACAGCGGCGGCATCCGACCATTCATCCACCTTGCTGTGAGTGCTCAGCAAGGGATTGCAGGGTTCGTTGCGGTCGGGCCCGGGCAGTTCCCGTACATCAAAGGTGGTGAGAGAACAGCGGAGGAGCAGCTGTATGTGCCCCATTCACCCAATCACAGGAGCAGCCAGAGTCTAAACTCGGCCGTACTCGGCAACCTTCGACATCAGCCGCACCTGTCTTCCCTACTAGCCGGGACTAGGTCCTATTTGACTGTCAGTGTAGGAGATGGATTCGCCCCCCAAATTTTTCGCCCGGTGCGACAGCCCCCCCTGCCCCCCCCCCCGCTACACCAGTGATTCTATTGACCTTCAGTGTACAGCTGCTTAGATTACTGTTTTAGTTTTTGCTCTGTCCGTTTTTCTCTACACTATGGAAAGAAGCCCTTAAACTAGGAGATGGCCTTCTATGCTTCCAGGAATGCAATTTCCAGGCATCCAACGCTCCAACCCTTAATCATAGACTATTCCCTCACATCTACCTGGCAAACAGAAGTAGGTATAGTTATTAAGAACTTGGTTCCCTTCAACTTACTAGAGCTCCATGCTGACCCAGAGGGTATATACCTAGTTCTCGTTTGTGAGTTTAATAACAAGACCTTTACGATCGCAAATATCTACTCCCCCAACTCCAGTCAGCTCTGATTTATCAGAAGGATGCTCCGCAAGATTATCCCTCTTCGGAAAGGAGCTCTGATTATCTGCGGGGACTTCAAAATTACTGCTGACCTCACTCTGGACACAACCACTAAAGCTAAACATCCTTCTCCTGCGTTACAGCCTATCTTACATGCCAATGACTTATATGATGTTTGGAGATGTCAGCATGCCAATGAACATGATTACGCCTTTGTGGCAGAGTGTGGCTCTGTCACTATAAAAATGATGTTGAAGTGGACACAGAGGGCCAGATTCAGATAGAATTGCCTATCTTTAGGCGGGCGTAGCGTATCTCAGATACACTACGCCGATGTAACTCAGAGAGGCAACTACAGTATTCATAAAGCACTTGCACCTAACTTTGCGCCGGCGTAACTTAATTCCTTCGGTGTAAGCCGGTGCAACTGCAAGTGGGTGTGTCGTTATGCAAATGATGGTCTAGTGATTTACGCCCGGCGTATCTTGGACGGAGCATGCTCAGTACGTTCGTTCCCTTGTGAGCATGCTCGCAACTATGCCGGCCCAACTTACAGAGATACCCCGGCCCAACTTACACCCAGCCGATGCAAAAGTACATCCAGTTTTATTCCCCCCCCAGGGAAGGTACTTTTGCTGTGAGATGGCTGCTCCCGTTCCCCACAGGCAGAGGAGGAAAAAAAACTTTAACACCCAGGAGATGTCAGCCCTCATAACAGCAATGGAGACTTATGACCAGGGCCGCCATCAGGGGGGTACAGGCAGTACACCTGTAAGGGGCCCGGGGGTCCCCAAGGGCCCAGATGGGAACCCCCCTTTTTTTATTTTATTTTTAATATTTTTAAAATAATAATATATTTGTATTTATATTTTTTTGATGGACAAAAAGGCCTGGCTTGCAGTCTCTGCTCTAATTTATTTCTAAGGTGTTCTATCGAGTTGAGGTCAGGACTCTGTGTAGGCCATTCAAGTTCCTCCACCCCAAACGTGCTCATCCGTGTCTTTATGGACCTTGCTTTGTGCACTGGTGAGCAGTCATGTTGGAACAGGAAGGGGCCGTCCCCAAACTGTTTCTACAAAGTTGGGAGCATGAAATTGTCCAAAATGTCTTGTTATGCTGACGCCTTAAGAGTTCCCTTCAATGGAACTAAGGGGCCAAACCCAACCCCAGAAAAACAACCCCAGACCATAACCCCCCCTTTTATCAAATGATTTGGATCAGTCCACAAAGCAAGGACCATAAAGACATAAATAAGGGAGTTTGGGGTGGAGGAACTGGACTGGCCTGCACAGAGTTCTGACCTCAACCCGATAGAACACCTTTGGAATGAATTAGAGCGGAGACTGTGAGCCGGGCCTTCTTGTCCCCTTTAAAAAGGGGGTTGCCATCTGGGGACCTCTGGGCCCTTTAATATTTTTTTTTTAATAAAAATAAATTACAAAAAATGGGGGGACCTCTGGACCCTTTAATAAAAAATAAAATAAAAAAAATATATTAAAAATAAACATTTATAAAAAAAAAGTGGGGTTGCCATCCAGGGGACCTCTGAGCCCTTTAATTATATATATATATATATATATATATATATATATATATATATATATATATATATATATATATATATATATTTATTAAATAAAAAGAAATAAAATATAAAAAAAAATTATAAAAAAAGGGGGGTTGCCATCCAGGGCCCTGTGGAACTCTGGGTCCTTTAATAATAATAACATTATTAGTTTTTTTTTTTATAAAACAAGTTTTTTTATAAAAAAAGGGGGGTTGTCATCTGGGGCCCTGGGGAACTACGGGCCCCTGGGGACCTCCAGACCTCTAAAAAAAATTGTCCCTTTAATAAAAAATTAAATAATAATATATAAAATAAATATATTTTTTTTATTTAAAAATAAATAAAACAAGGGGGTTGTCATCTGGGGCCCTGGGGGCCTCCGTGTCCCTGGGGACCCCTAAAAAAATGGCCCTTTAATAAAAAATAAACATATATTAAAAAAAATGGCCCTTTAATAAAAAATAAAATAAAAATATATAAAATAAATATATTTTTTTATTTAAAAATAAATAAAAAAAGGGGGTTGTCATCTGGGGCCCTGGGGGCCTTCGGGTCCCTGGGGACCCCTAAAAAAAATTGGCCCTTTAATAAAAAATAAAATAAAAATATATAAAATAAATATATTTTTTTATTTAAAAATAAATAAAAAAAGGGGGTTGTCATCTGGGGCCCTGGGGGCCTCCGGGTCCCTGGGGACCCCTAAAAAAAATTGGCCCTTTAATAAAAAATAAAAATATATTTAAAAAAATTGGCCCTTTAATAAAAATAAATATATTTTTGTATTTAAAAATAAATAAAAAAAAGGGGGGGTTGCCATCTTGGGCCCTGGGGACCTCCGGACCCCTAAAAAAAAAAATCATTATTTTTTTTTCAAAGGGGGTTGCTTTGGGCCCCCAACAGTGACAGGGCCCTGGGCAGCTGCCCCTGTTTGCCCTATGGTAGAGACGGCCCTGACCTTGGTACAACCCAACCTACCACTGGTGCAATTTAGCAATTTTTAGATACACTCAATCTACCCTCCCTCTCCCAAACCCAGTTGACCTCATTGAATATTCCATTCACAGTGTCCGAGATCAATAAGGTTAAAGATTGAACGATTACTACAAGGTATTCCTCGCTAACCTCAGTCCATCCATTTCCTCCGTCTACTCTAACGCAATATCCTCTGCATCGTTCCCTCCCGAGATGTTACAAGCGCACATTGTCACCATCTTAAAGCCTGGAAAAGATCCTACTACCCCATCTAATTTTAGACCAATCTCATTACTGAATACAGATATAAAAATGTATGCAAAAATACTTGCACTTAGATTACTCCATATTATCCCTCATCTTATTAACTCTGACCAGACTGGATTCACCTCAGGTAGATAAGCATCAGACACAACCTGTAGGATTAATAACATAATCCACCACTCTAAAACTCGCCACACGCCTTCTCTGCTCCTATCATTGAATGTGGAGAAGGCTTTCGATTGGATCCATTGGAGCTATATGATGCAGAATCTTAAAGTTTGGATTCGAGGCGCATGCGCGGCTTCTGAAGATGGCGGATGTGTAGGGAGAGAGCTCCCGTCCCCGTTCTGCCATCCGCCATGCCTGCACAGCATCCACAGCCACTAAAGCTCCAAGAGTACTCCCAGCGCCTGCCCGAGCTCCCCCAGGCATCTTATGGGCAAAATTGGCTTTCAGAAAGCCGTGTATAGAGGATTCGCCCCGCCGTCACACACGAGGCCGAATCGCGATATGGAGCGCTTCCTGTACAGGCCGACTCTCGATCAGCAGCGATAACAGCTATGCCGGTGGACAACGGATTCCAGCCGGGTCACGCCGACTCCCGTTCAGCGGTGATAACAGCTCCGCCGGCGGAATACGGATCCCAGCGTGCCTTACCAACAGCCAACGCAGATGTGGTTACAGTGGACGTTTTAGATCACAAGCTGCAGGCACTTCTACAGGATCTGACCCATAACATCACTAAAGAGGTGGGTAAAATTGCTCAAGAGCTCAGGAGGGAGATTGATCAGCTAGGAGAGCACACGGACACACTTGAAACTAAGTTTGATGAACTGACCCAATATGTGCATGTGTTAGAGGACAATGCAGCCATGAAACATACTCTTTCTCAACTTCAATTACAGCAGGAGGATTTAGAAAATAGTGAAAGGCGCCAGAACCTTAGGATCAGAGGGGTACCCAAGGAGGTCAGACAAAGAGCTGCGCCCATACCTTTTGGGCCTATTTGTTACTCTCGCACCTCATATACCAGATATTGACTGGCGCCTAGACAGGGCGCATAGATCCTTGGCCCCTAAGCCCCCTGCAGGATCCAACCCCAGGGATGTTATTGTGCGCTTTTATTATTATGAGAGCAAAGAAGCCCTCACTATAGCGACCCGCAACAAATCTCACATTGAATTTAAGAAGGCCAAGATACAGATTTTCAATGACCTTTCCCTCATTACCCTAGCGAAGAGACGTCGCTTTCGTCCTATTACCACTCACTTGCAGAACCACCAGGTTCCTTATCGCTGGGGGTTCCCTTTTTGCTTGTCTGTCCTGAAAGATGGGGTGCAGCACTCTCTGCGGGATCTCTGCGAATGTGATGCCTTCACACGCAACCTGGGCCTCCCTCCAGTCCCTGAAGAAGACCTTCAACCCCTTGTACTACATCCTAAACCTCTGATGACACCAGCCAAGATCTGAACCCCTGTGCAACGCAAGTCGAGGAAGGCATTCTCCACACCCCAGAGGGCCGACCATTCAAGATTCCAAACCTGAGGCCTTTCTCTTTTGTGTACCTTCCTGTGACCTCTTTGTTCCTTGCCTATTATAGTAGGCTGAGTCAAACTCTGACTGTGTCAGGGTGTTTGACCCCACATTGTCCATCTCACTGTTACTGACTGGCCCTTTTGCTGACCACCCCTTGCTCTTTCAGCCTCGTCCTCTACATCCCTTTCTGGTCTTCTCTTTTTTTTTTTAATGAATGAAACAGTTTATTTCCAAAAAAATTAATTGGAAAAAATTGCTGCGCAAATACAGTACCGTGCTAGAGCTGCACAATTAATCGTTAAAAAATTGTGATCTCGATTCAACCCCCCTGACATCTCCAATGCAGAGTTTGCTGATTCTTTCATATAACAAGTGGAGAGACTTTCAGCTGTCAAAAGAAAATATCTGGGCAGTCTGCCAAGTTCTTAGCAGGAAACATTGTAACTAACGCTTCCTTCTTAGATCAAAGGGATAAACTTCTGTCTGTAAAGAAAATATCCGGGCAGTCTGCCAAGTTTGTAACATGAAACATTGTAACCAACTTCCTTCTTAGATCAAACTTCTGTGTGTAAATGCAAGAAATGTAACCACTTAAAGTCCAACACTTGTTTTTTAGGCCGCATACACACGATCAAATCTATCTGCTGGAAACGGTCTGACAGACCATCTCAGCAGACAGATTCGATCGTGTGTATAGGCGAGCAGATGGGTTTTTCCAGCAGACAGATTTTAAAGCCTGCTTTAAAATCTGTCTGCTGGGAACCCGTCAGACCGATATGTCTGCTGGTTAGTACGCTAACCAGCAGACATACTGTATCTGCCCGCACATGCGTCGAATGGATTTGACGCATGCGCAGAAGTGTTTTACTTCCTGGTGCGGTGATGTGGCGGCGTCAACGTCACGTCACCGCGCTGGCTGCCGGCGGGGATTTTGGTTTGATCGTGTGTACAGCGATCAAACCAAAACAGCCAGCAGACAAATCTGATCAAATCGGTCTGTCCGACCGATTTGAGCAGATTTATTTGGTCGTGTGTATGCGGCCTTAAGTTAAAGAGCAATATTTTTTTGCTAGAAAATTACTTGGAACCGCCAAACATTATATATATTTTAGCAGAGACAAAAATGGCAATTGCTGCAATATTTTATGTCACACTGCATTTGCCCAACTTCAATGAATAATAAAAAACATAAAAACAAAACAGTAAAGTTAGCCTATTTTTTTTTATTTTTTTCATTTTAATGTGAAAGATGATGTTATGCCCACGAATCGTGAGAGAATCGTGATCTGTCTTCTAAGCAAAAAAATTGCAGTTGTCATTTTAGCCAGAATCGTGCAACATAAAAAGTTGCAAAGACCACCATAGAGTGATTTTCTAGCAAAAAGCAAATGATGATTTTTTTTCTCAGTCTGCTGCAGAGTGTCAGCTTGTATTTATAATGGCTGCTCTGTACAGTATGTAGCTTCTGACAGACTGTGCAAGCAAGACCGTATCTCCGGAACCATAAATGATAGCCATCCCATATTTTGACCGTTGTGGGGTAGGTCTTTAACTGCCTACCCCCCCCCCCCAATTTGAGGTTTGTGACCTCTAGTCGTCGAGCTACAACCCCCAAAGTTGATCTGAGAAAATAAAGTTTTTTTTTTGTTGGGCAAATGGGCCTATCTGGAGAAAGGGGCCTGGAGCTGCAGCTCCAACAGCCCCTATGTTAATCCGGGCCTGAACAGGGCCCTAGGAAGTGTTTTGATTCACAATGGAAACTATGGTTTGATAGATCCACAGTAAACTAAGGTGTTATATTGGTTTTATCTAATAGATTCTTAGTGAGCTAAGTGTTAAAAAAGCTCCCGTTTTTATGTCATTGAATTATGTGACAGCCTCACACTCCTGGACCTAACCTTCTTTGTACTTTCTACTTTTGTATTTTTACATTTTTTGTATAAATGTTGTATTTACTTATGTACTCTTTGTACAAGTTTGTATCCCCCTAATCTTGAAATTAATAAGAACAAAGTAAATAAATAAAAATACCACTGAAAGCTAATACCACTTGATCATACATCACAGGACACAGAGCCTTAATTAATTAATGGGTTATGTAGTCACCACAGGTGATTAGACACTGGCAAACCCAATTGAAATTGAGTTCCTCCCATATATATAACCCCCTCCAAATGGAGAGTACCTCCGTTTTTTCGCCAGTGTTAAGGTGGTTGGTCACGTTCAACATGTGCTAAGAAGAAAAATGCTCTTTTGATGGTCTGGCTGTGGAGACCTAGGAGCTATAACTGGATCCATTCCTCAGGCTAATATCAAAGGCCTTAGATGGTTGGTGAAAAAAGAAAAGAATCGCGCTAAAACCTGGTGAACAATATACATAAAAAATGACTATTTGCTACATGTTATTAGAAGGAAAACAGCATTCGTTGCTACCAAAAAGAAACATATAAATGACTATATGTCACGTGATGTGGTGAATGTGCCCTTATACATTAGAAGCCATATGGCTCTCCAAAAAACAATAAAACAAAAGAACACAACAGAGAAATTGTATCCAAATGATCTGTATCCAAAAAGAAGAAGAAATACATTTTAATCCTCCTCCACAAGGTCCAGGTATGAGGTTTTCTCGAAAAAAAACCTTTTTAAACCTGAAGGTTGGCACAACTTGCCCGCCATGATGGGTGAAAGCTGGAACTACTTCTAGTAGCTTTCCTGCTGCATGGATCAGGTAAGAACAAGATCATTTTTTTTAATGTATTATCTTCTTTGGAGTAGGATGTCTTTCCTGGTTCTCACCACTGGAGGGATTAAGTGCAACCTAGTGTTTTCTTACATAGCCTTCCAGGATAACATGCTCAGTAATGTTGGTCAAATATAACAACACTCACCTCCTTCCACTGCAGGCTCTGCCATGATACGCATACAGGGGTCCACAAGATGCCCTCCAGTAATCTCTCCCCCTTTTCCTCGTCCTCCTGGGTGACAAAAATGGTTGCTAGTGGGCATGCGCAATGCAGGACACCTGTGTGCGGGTGCCAAGAGGCTGGTTCAAAAGCCCAGCACGCCAGAGCCTTCTGTAAGCGGCATGGACACAGAGCTGTTGGCTGTAAGCAGACTCCTACTCAGCATCAGGTTGTGCAGTGAGCTGATATTTTTGGGTATTGTAGGACTATAGCACAACAGTGATTACATTTATTTTTGTGGATAGTACCTTTGCTTTGCAGTAAGGACTATGTCCCCGAGAAGAGGGTCTTGGGCAAGTAAAAGAGGCACTAGAAAATCCCTGCATATGGTTAAGGATTCTGAACATGACTGCAGTTTACCATCCCCATCTGTTAGCCTGATAGCAGTCTCACAGGATAAGCCCCTGTCTGGCTTTGCAGCTTCTCCTATGGCAGCTCTTGTATACGTCACCGAGGATGCTTTAAAAGTTGCTTTGGATGGCTTAGAAGGAAGGATTGCTAATATTGTCACAACCTCCTTAAGTGATAGCAGAAAACTGCTCATCTGCTCTGGCTCTCCTTTCAGATGAGCCTTCTGAGGGTGAAATCCCTCTCTGGAGATGAGGATCATGTGCAATCTGAGGGTCTCAGAGAATGAGAGGTTTCCTATAGCTTCTCAGTCGCTAAAAAGGCAGGTGCAATATTATGCAGAGATGGTGTGTGCCACTTACAAATTGCCTCCTTCTAAAGCTTCTAGACCCTCTGTTTCCTCTTTGGGATCCCAGAAATCTCCACAGGGAACACAATAAAAACAATCCAACTACATCAAACAGCCACATAAACACTGGATGCCATAAACACAGCTCTACTGCAGTCAGCCGACTTAGTAGCGCCCAAACGCAAAACCTGCATCCGGAAAAACAACTCCAGCTGGTTTAACGACCAGCTGTCATTGCTAAAGCAAGAACGCGGAAGAACAGAAGCAGCCTGGAAAAGAAGCTCTATAGAGGAAAACCATGCCATCTATAAGGAAATAACAAAAAAATACCACAAAGAAATCTTTAAACCAAAAAAAAATCATTTCTCCAATATCATTATTAATGCCCTCAACCGTCCCAGCAAACTCTTTAATTTAGTCACCCAGACCATGAATCCAGTCTGTCTTAAAGCCCCCAATTCTGATACCCAAGAATCTTGCAATCAATTATCGGATTATTTTGTTAACAAAATTGAAAGAATCTGTGAAAGCATTTAGCAAAATAGAACTCCCATTAACCCCCCCCCCCCTCAATCATACGCCCAATACCCACATAAAGTTGCCGCAATCAACAAAGTTCACTTTAAAACCCATTTCCATTGAGGCCACAAAAAACATCATCAATACCCTACGAAATAGCACAGCACCGAATAATATCATCCCCACCAAACTGCTGAAGGAATGTGCTGATATCCTGGCACCGCTTATCACGCAGCTTATAAACCAGTCATTCAAGGAAGGTATAGTACCCACCTGCTTAAAACAAGGCATAATCAAACCTATATTACGCGTTTACCAACCAGCATTCGGTTGGAGTAGAACCACTTGGCCTTTAGAAGAAAGATCAAAACCCATCTCTTTTGATGACAAAGGAGAAATGGACAACGAGCGCCCAGAGGCGATTTAGTTCACATGTGCTACGCTATATAAGTTTTTCACTCACTCACTCTGTTTCCTCTTTTGGATCCCGGAAATCCCCACAGGCTGCATGCGCCTTTCCAGTTCATCCCTTGCTGGATAAACTGATGTATGATGACTGGGTTCACCCAGACAAACTGTTTTCTCTTCCTAAGTAGTTCTCCCTCCTTTATACTATGGAGGAAGGTTTCACCAAGAAATAGGGGGGGTACCTGCTATTGATGCAGCTATTTCTTGTGCAAACAAAAACCTGGGGTTTTAAGGATCCAACTGATAAAAAGATGGAGTCCCTATCAAAAGCCTCCTTTGCCATGGCTGGGGCTGTAGTACAACCTACAGTTACAGCCATTGGTATATGTCAGTTCCTCAAGGAACAAATGAAGCAGATGATTAACCTCCTCCCTACAGATGAGATTGAGATTTATGAGGACCTTCCGAAGGCCTTGTGCTTTGTAATTTTATGCGATTATGGACTCTGTTCAACAAGCATCTCGCTTGTTTCTCCTACAGGTACACATGCGCAGGTCCCTTTGGTTAAAACATGGGAGGCCGATTCTTCCTGTAAGGAATACTTGGCAGTGTTCCCCTTTGGGGGAAAATGCCTGTTTAGAGATGACATGGATAAATACATACAAAAGATTACCAGAGGCAAGTCTACTCAATTGACGGTTAAGAAAAAGAGTAAGCGTCCCTCATGTAAACATACTCTTTCTCCAGGCCCTGGAAATTCAGTCACCAGGCAGTGGCGACGGCTGCCCCAGTCTAACACTAGGGGAAAAGTGCAGAGCCAAGCCTAAAGCAGAAAATAACTTGTAGTTCGATGTCTAAACAGACCCCCAAAACTTCCCTATGAAGGTATGCCCCCGCTCGGCCAAGTGGGGGGTAAGCTGCTGCATTTTGCAAACACTGTCTTTCATTCCAGATCCGCAGTCTGCGGAGGAAGACGGCTCAGATAAGGAAGACTGATTGACTATTTATTCTGCCACAAGGCCCAAAGAAGGGGCAGGCAGCATCAAAATCCACTATTGCAAGGTGGATTCCATTATTCAGGCCTATGGTTTAGAATAGAAGATCCGCCCTTTTCAGGTGAAAGCGCACTTGACTAGAGCAGTTGGTGCTTCATGGGCAGTGCATCACAAGGCATCCATGGTATGGATCTGTAAGGCTGCGTACACACGATCGAATTTGTCTGCTCAAACTGGTCCGACGGACCAGTTCAGCGGACAAATCTGATCGTGTGTATGGGCTAGAGGACATGTCTGACCGGCCGACAAATTTTAAAACATGCTTTAAAATTTGTCCGCTGGCGACATGTCCGTCGGATATGTCCGCTGGTTAGTACACTAACCAGCGGACATATCTGCCCGCACAAGCGTCGTATGGATGCGACACATTCGTGGAAGTTGTTTACTTCCTTGTGCGGTGACGTGGCGGCGTCAATGTCACCGCCACGTCACCACGCTGTCTGCTGGTGGGGATTTTGATCCGATGGTGTGTACACGCCATCGGACCAAAATAGCCCAGCGGACGTATGGGATATGTCCCTTCGTGTGTATGCGGCCTAAGGCTGCTACTTGGTCTTCAGTCCATACATTTACTATATTCTCCCAGGTAGATGTGAGAGGATGCAGCCTTCGGGCATAGTGTGCTGTAGGCAGCAGTATAGATCCTCTGGCTTGATGGCAGTCCTATTCTGATCTGTGTCTCCCTCCGCTTAAATTTTAGCATTGCTATGGGACATCCCATTAAGTAATTAAGGCTCTGTGCCCCGTGATGTATGATCAAGAAAATAGGATTTATTAATACAGCTTACCTGTAAAATCCTTTTCTTGAGAATACACCATGGAACACAGAGCTCCCACCCCTCTTCGGAGCACTTATTGTTTTGCTACAAAACTGATGTACTCTCCATTTGGGAGGGGTTATATATACAGGGGAGGAACTCAATTTCAATTGGGTTTGCCAGTGTCCAATCACCTGTGGTGACTACATAGCCCATTAAGTAATTAAGGCCCGTGATGTATTCCCAAGAAAAGGATTCATGGGATCCCGGTTTTAAATGGGGCTCATTCTAATTGGTCAGTCAGGGTCAGGGTTTGGGTATCTCATATTGTCATCACAAGCTTGAAGGAGGATCATAAGGTTTGTAAAGACATGATGGAATCCACCTGTCTGAAGTAGGTTTGGTTATCTTTAACCTAGACATGCAAACATTCATAGAGTCGGCCCTGATTTGGGGTTGTGTTTACAGGAGGATTGCTGTTGACAAACCTCCTGTCGGTGGGAAGATGTAAAGGAAATGGAAAAAATTAATGCTCTGATTCTGGTCAGCTTGATTCTGAGTGGCTGGGCTGAGTATGGTTTATTTCTACATAAGTTTGGTGAAAATATTATTTGATGTAAATAAAGTTGATTTAATTAAATATTTTGTTTAAACCAATAAACCAGGTCCGATACTTGGGTGTTGGCTGTTTTTTATTCTATGCATGTTTGCTTGACATTTGCCTGGTGTCTGTGATCCTATGGTGGTGATCAGGGACACTGTAACTGGTGTGGTGGTGATGAGGGATTGTCACGTACCTGATAAGCGTCTGATATGATGAGGTCGGCCTCTCTTGTATATCCAGCCCAAACCCCTCTGAGGGTGAGACAGATGGCAGTTAAGGTTAGAAGGAACACAAGTGCCTGTAAGTGTTGCTTGTAGAGCTGACAGAGGAAGGTGAAGGCTTGAAGATGCTGACAGATCAACAGATACAGAGAACAAGTAGTGTTTGAGGGACCAGCCGGAGTTAAGGGGAACTCCAACCTACTTGCAGAGACTGAGTAAACAGCTGGCTGGAACTTTCGGGATGCAGAGGTCAGAGGACTAGCCGGGCAGTTAACAGGCAGGCAGCAGAGTACCAATTCATCAGCAGAAGCAGGGTCAGAGGGTAGCCGAGTTCGATAACAGACAGGCAGCGAGGTACACAGGGATCAGCAAGAGCGAAGTCAATGGATAGCCGGGTTCAGGAGCCGAGAAATCAGGAAGATATCAGAGTCCAGGGATGAAGTCCGGGGAAGCCAAGTCAGCAACAGGAATCAGCACAATACACAGGCGTTAGGAAATCAGGGCACTGCTGAAGACCAGTCAGCCCCACCTGAACGTCAGAGCCCCCTTTAAATAGGCACCAGGAGAGATTAGGAACGCCCCCTGCGCGTGCAGGCCGTCCGATGCGCAGTGGCGCGGCTGTTGAGTTCCTTGTGTACACGCATGTGCGCCAATGGTCCGGAAAGTCTGCTGCTGTGCATGCATGCATGCATGCATGCGCACGTGTGTGCGCCAAAGGCGTTCCGATCCTTCTCTTCCTCCCCCCCTAAGGGCAGCCTCCGGATGCCCCTCAGGGCTCTCTTTTCTGGGTGACATTGAAAAAAGGCTTGCACCAGTCTTGGGGCATGTTAGAAGCTGGTTCCCAAGAATTTTCCTCAGGGCCATAGCCCTTCCATTTGACAAGGAACTGTATTTGGTTATTCCTGCGTCTACAGTCCAAAAACTCCACTTCTAATTCCTCATTCCCTTCTATGAGCATCGGAGGCGGGGTTCCAGAAACCTGGTTAAGGAAGGGATTTGGCATGGTTGGTTTTAATAAGGAAACATGGAATACTGGATGTATCTTCAGGTTCTTGGGTAACACCAATTCAAAGGCAACTGCATTGACCTTCCGTTTTATAGGGAAGGGGCCCAAAAACTTTGGACAAAGTTTCTTTGAAGGGCAACTTAATTTTAGATTAGTCGTGGACAGCCAGACCTTATCCCCTGGTTCTAGATTCAGGTTGCCCCTTCTTTTCCTATCGAAGAACTACTCGTTACTTGCCTGGGACTTAGAGATTGCATCCTGTAACACCTGATTATTAGTACTAAAGAAGTTTAATCGGTCTTGTACAGCAGGTACGGAAGATTCAGCAGGTAGAAAGGAGGGATGATAGACAAGGTTTTCCTCTCACTGTCTGTCTCAGTGACTATGGTCCCCAGGACACATAGAAGAGTGAATCTTCCCAATGGGGATGTAGACAGCTATAAAAATTTGACAGTCTGTGTCTTGCTCTATCCAAAACTAGAGAAAGGTCCATGGAGACCAAGCCTAGAAGATTAAACTACAGAATATACTGTACAAATGTACCGTATATTATTATTCAATTAACTCGTTATCCTAAGCTTTACAATATTTATAAATACATTTCACTACTATTATGCCATCCAAATGGGCTTGAACTACAACTCTAAAGCATGTTCATAGAGTTATGCTGTAAATCCGATTACTTTATAAAGTCTTACCTTCTGGGCAATAGCAGCCAGTAACACACTTCTCAATACAAACGCCGACATCCTGATTGCTACAGGTTTTTTCACAAGGTGATCCACATTCTCTATATTCCCTGTTAGATGGACATTCTATTCCTGAAAAGAGAGATTAAGAAAGGTATGTTGGTGCACCTTTCATAATCCTGTATATTCACTGCTCCTCAATAGTGCAGCAATGTACAATGTGATAATGTGACTAACATCATAAAAAGCAGGTTTTATATAAAAAAAATGACTTTTAATAAATTCTAAATGTTACATTTATTATTTTATGCATTTATGAGAGGCACCAATCTCAACCCCTTTTTACTGAAATATAATTTAATTTTTTATTTGACACACATGCAAAATGGTATACTTTTTTCATCAACATTTATTTAAAAACCCCAAACTATATCAGTTTCCTGAAAGCAGAATACCTTTACAATAAAATTAGGGAAGTTACAACATTTATTGTTGCACAATATTTGAGCAACTGTTATTAAATCTATATTTTATAAAAACGCACTAAAATGTATTTTAGTGCATACGAATGATAAAAACAATAAAGTGTGATTCAAAAAGGATGGTGAAAAAAGTAAAGATGCTTTATTCATAAAGTAATGAACCTAACACATCTGTAATTACATGAAAAGACACATTACATGTCTAAGTTTTACCTCTGCACTACAAATGTTTGATGTGAGCCCCGTCATTGACACGACAGATGTCAAGACGGTACTCCAGTTCTTATTCCAGTATGTCCTCAGATATTCCCCTTGCAAACCACAGATATTACTTTTAGGTCCAAAGGAACAGCCGTTTCCACGATGGACTCAGCGATCAACAGATAGACCCACTCTCACTGGTGTAGCAGCCGGTGCAAAGCTTGGTCAAAGAATAGTCTCTGCCAGGATCTTTCAGCCATTCAGGCAGCACTTTGAGGTAAACTTTGAGATCCAGATGTATCCTCCAATTGAGTCCTCAATTGCTTGATCCCTTCCAGCAGGTAAGGCGACACAGGATCATCCCTGGATCAGTAGGCCCCAGCAGCTCCTGGGCCTACATCTCAGTTGCGAGGCCTCAGGCCAACGTGGCCCCGAGGCAGTAACTGCCATCTCATGCCTGAAGCCAGGAGGGCCCTCAGGGTGGGATTGGAAGATGAACCAACAAAATGGTGTCTGCCCCTTAAAAGGGTTGTGAAGGTAAAAAAAACAAAAAAAAACCTAAATAGCTTCCTTTACCTTAATGTAGTCCTCCTTCACTCCCTCATCCTTCAAATTAGTTTTGTCCTTATTTCTTCTGAGAAATCCTCACTTCCTGTTTTTCTGTCTGTAACTACACACAGTAATGTAACACTTTCCCCCTGGTATGGAGAAAGCCTCTTAAGGAACTGTGTGTTAGTGGGCGTCCTGACACTCCTGCTTGCCCCCTCCAACCTCAAGAGGCTTTCTCCACACCAGGGAGAAAGTGTCACATTACTGTGTGAAGTTACACACAGAAGAACAGGAAGTGAGGATTTCTTAGAAGAAATAAGGACATTTAAATGCAAAATCTAAGGATGAGGTAAGTGAAGGAGGCCTGCACTAAGGTAAAGGAAGCTATTTAGGGAACAACATTTTTTACCTTTACAACCCCTTTAAGTACCCTATCCTAGAATGCACGCTGGGTTAACCACGCCCCCTGGGCTGCTTCTGGGAAAGAAGATACCCAATGCATCCAGCCTGTTGCCTTTCCAACTCTGACCAGCAGTGACAGCGACACCCACCGTTAGAGGGAAAAATCATACAACCAGCCAAACTGGAACAGAGCCATGAATTTGAACAAAATCTCCCTGGGCTAAACTACTGCCCAGGCTACTATAATTTCAACATATAGCATCCACTCATTGGGAACAGGGTGCTACAAATGTATAATACAATTTTTGTAACATGTGTGTTAGTCTGGATTATTTTTTTTATTATATCTACAGTTTATTTTTTACTTCTAATCACAATTATCTGTATGATAGTACACTGGATATCATAATTCCGCTAGCAGACTAGAGTTGACATAAAAATCTGCAAAGTTGAAGCAAAAACTGGGGTTTTACCTATCAGACTGTAATGGCTGCCATTTTTTTTTTATTCTGTTTAACAGGTTCTATCATCCAGACACCCTTGTTAGACATTACAGTCAGGAATCTGTCAATGTCCACTCAATCTAGTCAGTAGATGGGTGATCCAGGAAGGTATACATGTGAAACCAAGAAGTAAGTAGAACGATTGTTTTGGCTGTGCAGTGTCGCAAAATTATGAGAGTCAAAGAAATGGCTTAGCAGTAGTGCAAGTAAAATAATTAAAATTTAACTAAAGTCAAAATGTTTTTTTTTTTCCTTTTTGGATACACTATGGGAGGGTTATAACCCCTGCAACGTTTATTTTTACTTAGTCTCATTGCCCCTCACTTCCCAAACAGGAAATGAAGAAGTGAGTGAAAATCCCTCAAAGTGGAGGAATCCCTGGTTGTCACCAGGGCCATCAGAACTAGTATCCCATTAGAACATATTCTTACTATTTCTGTTCTGGAGACAACCAAAAATTTGGCATTGAATTTAACTTTAACTTTCAGTGATAATGGTGATAACTGGTAAAGAAAAAAAAGAGGGTGCCTCTAATCATGTGTATTTTCATGCATTAATACTTGTATGTATGCGTGTTTACAGACGTATGGCATTTATAAGCTTATGTGTGAAAACTTATTCTATTGACTAGAATATTGATTTATTCTAGCCAGTACATTTATTTATTCCAGCCAATTGAATACATTTATGTGCATACATGTACATGTATGTGTGCTTAGACACATTTATACACGTACAAGCTTAAATTATGCCCATATGCACCGAACACTGCTTTGGTAGAGTGTTTTATGCCCCTAAATGCTGTGCGCAAATTCATGCATAAATGCCTGCATGCCACAATAAATAACATACAGCTGCGTTCATGGGAAAAAAAAAAAAAAGCCGGAATCCCCTAGCTGTGCCATTTTTATCACCCAGGTACATGAACAATTGTACTGTTTTTGATAGAGGATCCAAATTGAGAAGTTAAATAAAACAGGCAAGCATTTGGAAGGGTGTAATATTCACCAAAAACGTACACAACAGTTAAAAAAGCAAGTCTATTGCTACTTCAGTATAGGGTCACACGTACTGATGCAGGATAGGCAATGCACAGCGATGATGATGTCAGCAGATTCTTCAGAGAATAAGAACTTTGTTGACATTGGTTCCCTAGTTGTTTTGGAACCTGAGCAACACAGGGTTTGCTTCTCAAATCTATTAGGCATTTCAGGACCCTGCTTTTCAAATGTCAATGCAGATTAATACATTTTATTTTACACAGCTAACATTATTGGAAAACATAGAAAGAAGTTCACAGTCTTGTATACTCACCACATAATTTTGGATTTCTCCAGTTTTGTGGTATGCCATTGGCTATGGCACACTGCTTGGAAAATTCACTTAGTGTGGCACAAATACAGAACATTTTCTGACTGTCACTGGCATTACAAGCACAGCTGTCCTGGTTACAGATCTCTAAATAGGGTTTCACATCAAACATTGAAACGCAGTCAGCAAGATCGGGGCTGTTCAGTATGTTTCTGCAAGCGTTATCCTGTAACACAGTAAATGCATGAAATTAACTTATTTAATTAGAAGGTTTAATTACAGATAATGACATAATACTATCAAGAGTTTTATTGTCAAGGGCCATTGAGATCTAGGTTGGAGGCTGCATGTTTTAAAAAAAAAAAAAACAACTATAGATCCTTGTTGGACTCCCCAATGTCCCTTACAAGATGTCTTTGGAGGTGAGAGAGTACCTGTCCTTCAGTAGGAATCAATGGTGTCATTAGTTAGAAATAAAATGGCTTTAGTTCATTCCATCTATTAAACGGTTACTTTACAACCATTGCAGAGACTTGTGATCTCCTAGTAGAATTTTTTAAATAAACCAATCTTGTTTATTAGTTACATATGCGTACAATAATTCAGCAGTGTATTAGGTGTTAGTGCAGTTAGTAGTTTCCTTCCTATTTGCAGCAAAAGAAGAATCACTGTACCCACAAGATTTTCAAGCTTTGGTGGTATCTGTGGTTCATGCATTGTGTGGGCACCCATTAAATCTCAACCCAATGTAGGTTTTACCAGTACCATAAAGTCTTATAATCCCCAAGTTTCAATAGATTGGTTACCACCATTGTGCATTTCATAACATAGCGTTATCAAAAGCGCTCCATCTTCATGACTGGTTATTATGGAGTCTTTGAAACAAGTAGACAGTGCAAGGATTGTGTATTATACTATTTGCATGTTTGATTGAGCTAAGCGTTGCTGATGACAATACATTGTGACCCTCAGTCACCTACTGATTCTGTCTATGTACAATTGTAAGCACTGATTTGTTTGACCTGCTTTTTTCAGACTAAAGCTGTATGTAGTTTATTGTTCACTTCTCAAAATGGTTTTGCTCTCTAGTTTCTGTTTGCTTACTCACTTGGTCAAATATATCTTTACTGTGTAACTTGCTACCTTCATTGTTGCTTTGTTTCTTTCTTTTCTCTGGGCTGCAATCAACAAAATACTTATTTCGCTCCAGTGCTCCCAAAGACAAATATATTTTGTAGACTCAACTTTTAAACTTAAACCTGGATTTTGCTTGCCAATGTGGTATTTCAAATTAGCTTGGTGAAGTTTCATGGTAAATGTTATAAGTGTGTATACTGATATAGAAGTAACTAAACAAATGTCAACATGCTTTAATGAAACATTGGCACCTACTATATGTACCATTAATGATACTTTGTGGGCTACAGGAGTAAGTACCTTTTATGTTAGGGTGACCAGACATCCCCGGTTTCTGGGGAAAGTACCCGGATTGAGGACACTGTCCCCGGAGCCAGTCTGTCCCTAGATTTGTCCCCGGATTGCAGTGGCATGGGGGGGAGGCATCTGGTACTTTGGCCCCAGGTGCAACATTTGGGGGGGCACAAAAAGATTGCCCCCCAAGTGTGCTGTGTTGCCCCCACCCCTGCCCAGAGACTCCTGTGGTCCAGCCTGTCCCCCATGATCCCTCTGGTGCGGGCGGCCTGTGTGTATGTGTGAGAACAGCGGAGGGGAGGGGCGTTGCAGAGCATATGGCAGCTATTGGAGAAGCTCTTGGCAGGGGATACTGAGGACCTGCTGGGTGTCAGAACAGTACCTGGTGCTGGGGAGAGCCCTTTTCTGATGGAATATCATGGATGCCAGCAAAATCAACCAATCTATACTGTTCATATAGGGGGGTGTGAGTAGTGCAGGAATCAGGTAGGTCAGTGTAGTGGTCAGTGTAGGAATCAGGTGGGTCAGTGAAATTGTCAATGTAGGAATCAGGTAGGTCAGTGTGGTGGTCAGTATAGGAATCAGGTTGGTCAGTGTAGGAATCCGGTAGGTCAGTGTAGTGGTCAGTATAGGAATCAGGTAGGTCAGTGTAGTGGTCAGTGTAGGAATCGGGTGGGTCAGTGTAGGAATCAGGTGGGTCAGTGTAGGAATCAGGTGGGTCAGTGTAGTGGTCAGTGTAGGAATCAGGTAGGTCAGTGTAGTGGTCAGTGTAGGAATCAGGTAGGTCAGTGTAGTGGTCAGTGTAGGAATCAGGTAGGTCAGTGTAGTGGCCAGTTTAGGAATCGGGTAGGTCAGTGTAGTGGTCCTGTGTAGGAATCGGGTAGGTCAGTGTAGGAATCAGGTAGGTCAGTGCAGGGATCAGGTGGTCCGTGTAGGAATCAGGTAGGTCAGTGTAGTGGTCATTGTGGGAATCAGGTAGGTCAGTGTAGTGGTCAGTGTAGGAATCGGGTAGGTCAGTACTATTGTACTAGTGGAAGGGACTCGGAGCGCTATAAGTCTGGCGGGGGCGAACATGTCTTGCCTTGTCCCGGGTGCTGACAACCCCACACTACACCACTGACTGCATCTATAATTTGAGGAAAATCTGCGTATAAAATAGTTTACCATTTGCCAATAAAAAGAAAATATGTCCCCGGATTTCATTTAAAAAATCTGGTCACCTTACTTTATGTTTGTGCATATATTCCATCAGCCACAATGAATACTTTGTTTTCTATATGTAGAATATTAAAAGGCAACAACTAACATATGGTTATTACTTCCCTACCTCGTACATTTCAAAAGTAAAAGGAGTAAAATGAAAACAAGAATATATGTACTATGCAATATATATATATATATATATATATATATATATATATATATATATATATATATATACATATACATATACATACATACATACATACACACTATAGGAGTTATTTACTAAAGGTGAATCCACTTTGCACTACAGGTGCACTGCAAGTGCACTTGGAAGTGCAGTTGCTGTAGATCTGAGAGGGATATACACGGAAAATAAAAAAACAGCATTTTAGCTTGCACATGATTGGATGATAAAATCAGCAGAGTTTTTTCTCTCATTTCATATCTTCCGCTCAGATCTACAGCGATTGAACTTCCAAAGGCACTTTCAGTGTACTTTAAAGTGCACTTGCAGTGCACTTGTAGTGCAGAGTGGATTTGCCTTTAGTAAATCAATCCCATGTTACCAAAAGTATTGGGACACCAACCTTTACACACAAATTAACTTTAATGGCATCCCAGTCTTAGTCTGTAGGGTTCAATATTGAGTTGGCCCACCCTTTGCAGCAATTACAGCTTCAACTATTTTGGGAAGGTGTGACCATTCTTTCAGAAGTGCATTTGTGAGGTCAGGCACTGATGCTGGACAAGAAACTCTGGCTTGCAGTGTATGCTCTAATTCATCCCGATGGTGTTCTATCGGGTTGAGGTCAGGCCTGAGTGAGTAACTTGTTTAGCGCTAACAAATGCAAAATAAATCGCTTCAAGGCACTTGTATCTGGAGTCATCCTTGTCCTTCAGAAGAGGTGGGCCTTCAGTTTTTTCCTGAAGGCGCGATGGTTATTTTCCATGCGGATAATCGTTGGTAGCGCCATGGCCGGCCTTAGGTGTTCAGGCGCCCTGTGCAAGCAAATCCAGTGGCGCCCCCCCCCCCCCCAGATAGATAGATCGATAGATCGATAGATAAAAAGAAAGAAAATAGATAGATAGATCGATAGATAAAAAGATAGATAGATAGATAGATAGATAGATAGATAGATAGATAAAAAGAAAGAAAATAGATAGATAGATAAAAATAAAGAAAATAGATAGATAAAAATAAAGAAAATAGATAGATATAGAGAGAGATAAATAGATAGATAGATGGAAGAAAGATAGATAGATTGAAAGGAACTCTTTAAGCGGAAGTAAAACCATCCATTTAACAGTTTAAAAAAACAGTTACATTTCCAGGACATGCTGGGAATGTAACACTCTTATTGGTTGTGCTCTCAATCAAACGTTCAAACCATCCAATGGCAGGTGTCATAGCTGATCACATATGCAGCATCGTGGCAGTTGTAGATCAAACAGAGGCCAAGATGGCAGCTTCCTTGGTTGAAAACGAAAGGAGGATTTACTTCCACTTTAAGGCGTAAGCATACCAAGACATTTTGGACAATTTCATGCTCCCAACTGTGTGGGAACAGTTTGGGAATCACCCCTTCCTGTTCCAACATGACTGCGCACTAGTGCACAAAGCAAGGTCCATAAAGACATGGATGAGAAAGTTTGGACTGGAGGAACTTGACTGGCCTGTGCCTCAAACCAATAGAACACCTTTGAGATGAATTAGAGCAGTGACTGCTAGCCAGGCCTTTTTGTCCAACATCAGTGCCTGACCTCACAAATGTGCTTCTGGAAGAATGGTCAAAAATTCCCAGAAGAGTTGAAGCTGTTAAGCCTCGTACACACGATCAGTCCATCCGATGAGAACGGTCTGAAGTACAGTTCTCATCGGTTAACCAACGAAGCTGACTGATGGTCTGATGGGCCTACACACCATCGGTTAAATAACCGATCGTGTCAAAAAGCGGTGACGTAAAACACAACGACGTGCTGAAAAATAGAAGAAGAAAGTAACCGCTCAGTAGTAATCAAAGAGCCTCCTCACCGAAACCAAAACACGGGTGCTGGCAATGCAATAGCAATGCAAAAATACCAAAGAAACTTGGACAGCCGCACTCCAAAAATGTTCCTTGAATTAAAATCGATCACAAAATAAACATGCCACAGCAAAAATTGGGACAAAAGCTAACGTTTCGCACTGTAGCTTCAGTGCTTAGTCATAGCTAGTAACGTTAGCTTTTGTCCCATTTTTTTGCTGTGGCATGTTTATTTTGTGATCGATTTTAATTAAAGGAACATTTTTGGAGCGCGGCTGTCCAAGTTTTTGACGTGCTGAAAAAAATGAAGTTCAATGATTTTTAACCCATGGTCGTGCCTAATAACGATTGGTTTTGACCTATCGGTTAGGCGTCTATCGGTTAAATTTTAAAGCAAGTTGTCTTTTTATTAAGCGAAGGTTAAGTAACCGATGGGGCCTACACACATGGCGTCCTTTTTTTCCCACAAATAGAGCTTTCTTTTGGTGGTATTTGATTATCTATGCGGTTTTTATTTTTTGCGCTATTAACAACAATAGAGCGACAATTTTGAAATTTTTTCCTCAGTTTAGGCCAATACGTATTCTTCTACATATTTTTCATTAAAAAAATCGCAATAAGCGTTTATTGATTGGTTTGCGTAAAAGTTATAGGGCCAGATTCAGAGAGCCGTAACTCCTGTCTAACTGGTGTTAGACTGGAGTAATTTCAAATTACGCACGTTTTTTAGCTAGTCGGAAACCTCAAACCTCAATAGACGGCTGCGGGCTTCAATTCGGCTGGATTACGTGTTCGTACACCTTCGGATCTACGCTGCAATAAAATTGCAGCCACTGGGTGGACTTCCCGTCGTTTTCCGCGTCGGGGTATGCTAATGAGCTTTTTTCGATTACACGGCGAGAAATAGACTACGCCGCCGTAGCGTACGGGCAAAAATCTACCAGAATTCGATGTAGAGCCTGGGAAAATACGGCAGCGTAGAGTATTTCGATTACGCAGCACAAAATGAAGTGTATCTGAATCTGGCCCATAGCGTTTACAAAATAGGGGGTCGTTTTATGGCATTTTTATTAATATTTTTTTTTACTAGTAATGGCGACGATCAGCATTTTTTTCTCAGTACTGCGACATTATGGCGGGCACTTCGGACACTTTTGACACATTTTTGGGGCCATTGGCATGTTTATAGCGATCAATGCTATAAAAATGCATTGTATTACTATAAAAATGCCATTGGCAGTGAAGGGGTTAACACTAGGGGGCAGGGAAGGGGTTAAGTGTGCTCCTGGGTGTTCTAACTGTATGGGGGGGTGGCCTCACTAGGGGAAATCACTGATCTTCTGTTCATACATTGTATGAACAGAAGATCAGCGTTTCCCCCGCAGACAGGAACGAGAGCTATGTGTTTACACACATAGCTCCCGTTTCCCGCTCTGTAAGGACCGAACGCACGTACCCGCCGGGCACACGCGCGGGACTCGGGGGCGAGCGGGGATGCGCGTGTGCTCCCTAGTGGCCGCTGAAGAGCGGACGTATAGCTACGGGCTCTCGCCCAGCAGTGCCACCGTCCTGCAGTAATATGACGGCGGGCGGGCGGCAACTGGTTAAAGTTCATGTGCATGTAAATGCAGGCATCCCGATACTTTTTACAATATAGTATATGTAGGTATAATATATATATATATATATATATATATATATATATATATATATAATCTACATATAGATACAGAGGCGGCATTGGAGATCGTGTCCTTTCTTTTTCTTTATTGTCAATTGGTGGATAAATGGGAGCCCACCGTGACACTTCTCCTTGCAGTTACAAAGATACAAGAGGAGTGACTCACCCTATTAGTGTATATATATATATATATATATATATATATATATATATATATATACCTATACACAGTGTATGAACTTATTTTTCGTGGACTAGATATATTGTATATAGACATTTTATTTGTATTAATGCCTTTATAGATGCTATGTATTATTCATGTGGCTATATTTGACAGACGCATCAAGATCAGTTGTTTTGGTGCCATTGGAATTAACCTTTCAGACATGGGTGTAGATGAGTATTGAACGCTTAAATCTTCCACTCTGTGTAAATTTGATTTGTAAAGCATAGGTACAGGGCCAGTGCTACCACTAGGCAAACTAGGCAGCTGCCTAAAGTGCACTGCCACCAAGGGCACAGGTTAGAGCAGTTGTTGCTCCAGAGTGTCCTGCCCCAATACCCAGTCAGTGTCCCTGCGCAGCGCAGGCTGTGCAGAAATTAGTGCTGTCCCTGAATGTATGGTGTCTGACAGCATCCACCTCCACCAATGTCACCCACTGTTCTCAGCGCTAGGGTTGTCCTAGTAACCAATAACATGCTTGCCCCTCCCCCAGGCCCTGGCATTCAGAAGAGGAGGGAGTTCCTCCTCCAAACCTATCCAGTCCCAATGCCCAGCCTTCCAATTTCTACTTGTACTGTAGCCGATTGCTTTAATGAGAAGGAACGGATCCTGATGTAAGCTGGGGTCTTCACAATACTCCCTCTTCCCCTTCCACTACCCCAACTATTGTCTTAACCTCCCTGGCAGTCTGATTATTTTAGATTTTAGGTGCTGAAGCGATACCATTATGTTGCATGGAAATTTGGCGTTTTACATTGTAGGCCTGTAATTCTAAGGAATAACTCACTTAAATCTGTCCGAACAAGAGTCTAGTAGACACCTCGGGTATGATATAGTTTGAAAAACAAAATCATAAATTATAATATAATAAATAACTATAAATAATTATAACAAATAATAATATAACTATAATAAAAATTATTCAATAATGTAATCAAATCAAAAACACTGAAATTTGCTCAGTTGCAGAATTGTCGCTGTCATTACTTTTAAGTGTTTGATGACGAATTTCCCCACAAATCACTATTGCTCAATTCTGTAAGTGATTCTAATTTATTATCGCTGTTTTCTAAAACCACTTTTGACATAAAGGGACACTTTTTGGCTGTTATGGACAATCTCCTTTTTCCAGGCTGATAGAACAGTTTTTATCATATAAAAGTGCATGCAGACTGGGCAGACCACTAGGGGAAAAGGGGGTATGTATTTATTTCATACAGTACTGTAATCTATAAGATTACAGTAATTGTGTGTATTTACTTTTTTTTATTTGGCACTGATCTCCGCCCCTGTGCGCCGTAACGTCGCAGGGAACGGAACTTGGCGGCACACGGGCACTGTGTGAATTGAGCAAGGAGACAGCTCGCTCACACAGAGGGCAGGCATCACAGGATCCAGAGATAAGTAATTCCCTGCCTGTGGACACTGCGAGGCAATCATGAGTCTGGCTCGGAGTTACTGCTTTTGGTTCTGAAATTCCACCCCGAGCCAGACTCTGGAATACCGCTGAGGGGGTTAAACCTCTCCACTCTCCTTACCCCCCTCTGCTCTTTCCTTCTAACTTTGGGGAACCTATTGAAAAGGAATGGGCTCCCAAGACCCTGATGTAAGGGGGTCTCTGATGTAAGGGAAAACTGAGGGGTTCCTGCTTTAAAGCGGATCTCCCTCGGCAAGAACGTTTTTTTTTTTTTAATGGCTCTTTAAAAGTTAAATCATCAGAATTAGCGCTACTCACGTGTTCCCGTCTCTCCCTGCCGCTCCGCTGCAATACAGTGGCAAATAAAGTTATATTCATCCATCCGGTTCCTGCTCCATTTTAACTGTGGGCATAAGCCCACAGCCCGGCACTTCCTCGTTCCGGTGGATGCTGATGTCCCAGAATCCACCGCTCGATCTCGCGCATTCGCACGAGCGACAGGCAGCAGCGGCTTTGGCGTATACAGTATGTTGCCATGACAACGGCAACACAAGTAATTAAAAGATCCCGCCTCCTTTTTTTACCCAGCCTGACCAAACAACATTGATTTACATTGCGTGTCACTTCCTCAAAATCGCGCAATATCTTGTCTTACATGGGAAGAATACCATCTCAAGGGAGCTATGACACGAGCTCCCAGTAGACACTGCGCGGGACAGGAAACGAACAGAAACCCGAGCAATAACCCGAGGAAGGCAGACCTGAAGACCATCTAGTTTAATCATACTGTAAATGTTATTTTAATTGCAAATATCGGTTTCGGCATTGTTTAGGAGCAATATTATTTATGTGATCATGTTTAATTTTGGGTGGAGATCCGCTTTGAGGAGGGAAGACTCTGGGGACCCTGATTTAAGGAGGGAACTCTGAGGGACCCTGATATAAGGGGAACTATGGGGACTTTGATGTAAGGATGGACTTTGGCATCCTAATGTAAGGGGAAACTTTGGGGACCCTAATGAAAGTGGAGTCTCTGATGTAAGGGTGAACTCTGGGGACACTGATTTAAGTAAGGGGAACTCTGGGGTCCCTGATGTAAGGGGGGATTCTGGGGACCCTAATTTAAGGAGAGGGGACACTTGGGACCCTGATGTAAGTGGGGAATGACTCTGGGGACACTGATGAAAAGAGGGGGGACTCTGGGGACCCTAATGAAAGGGGTAAATTGTGATGCATGGGGGTCAGGCCCAGGAGGCCCAGGCCTAAAGCTGTGTAGGGTGCCCCAACATTTCTGATGGCCACCCTGTTCCCTACACACTGTGCTGATATTCCACATACTGCTGCAGGAATGGAATATGTTAACTGGAGACAAAGGCCCAGATTCACAGAGCGATTACTCTGGTGTTAGACAGGAGTAATTTCAAATTTTGCGTGCCGTATCACTAGTTTGAATCCTCAAACCATGATACGGCGGCGTTGGGCTTTGATCTGACAGGCTTACATCTTCGTACGCCTTCGGATCTACGCTGCGATCTTTTTGCGGCCGCTGGGTGGAGTTCGCGTCGTTTTCAGCGTCCGGGTATGCAAATGAGCTTTTTACGGAGATCCACGCGTACGTAATTTTTTCGCTACGTAAAGTTAAACCAGCTTTTAGCTAGTCTAACGTTACGCAGCCCATGTTAAGTATGGCCGTCGTTCCCGCGTCGACTTTCAATTTATTTTTTATTTTTTGCGTAAGTCGTCCGGGAATAGGAATGTCCGTAAACGACGCTACTCAAAAAAAAATGACGTAACGACGTGATTTCGCGCAATGCACGGTGGGAAATTTCTGAACGGAGCATGCGCAGTTCGATCGCCGCGGGGACGCGCTTAATTTAAATGCCTCACGCCCCCTATTCGCGTATTTTGATTCCGCCGGGAGAAATACACTACGCCGTCGTACCTTACGGGCCAAAATCTCTCTGAATTCCTCCTCCTAGAGCCAGGTAAAGTACGGCGGCGTAGAGTATCTCTGATACTCTGCGGGAATCTAATTCTTTCTGAATCTGGCCCAAAGCTTTCTCCTACACTGATCAGCCAATGTGTGAAGAAGAGGTATTCAGCCAATGAGGTGCCACGCAAGCCATGCTGCATACAACATCACTCATGACTTTGCAGCCGTTATTTATTTATTTTTTGAGGGGAGGGGGGGGGGGGCAAGTAGCTGGTCTTGACTAGGGCATAAAATAGTCTGGCACCGGCCCTGCATAGATGGGAGCTGAAGTCTGACTAGAAAACTGGACACTCATTCCATCCTGACAGCTCAACTGTATCTGCTACTCATGTCTAGGGATGAGCCGAACACCCCCGCGTTCGGTTCGCACCAGAACGACCACTTGTGTGATACTATATAATAAAAAAACAAATGTCATACTTACCTGCTCTGTGGTTTTGCACAGAGCAGTCCTGATCTTCCTCTTTTCATGTCCCCCGCCAGCTCCTCCCTCTCACAGATGCCCCCACAGAAAGTGGCTTGCTATGGGGCACTCATGCAGGCTTGCTCCTGAGCCACCCTGTCTGCATCTATTGACTGCTATCAGTCTGCCCAGAGAGGAGGGACAGAGCCAGTAGTGCCGCTTCTCTTGTGCACATCACTGGATTGACTTTGGGCTCAGGTAAGCATAGGGGGGCTGGGGAAGATCCCCTGTTACAGAAGTTTTTTTTTTTTACCTTAATGCATAGAATGCATTAGGATTGAGGTAAATAACCTTAAAGGGATTGTTAAGTCTTGTTTTTTTTATTTTTTCTATAAAAATATTAAACATGTTATACTTACCTGCTTCGTGCAGTGGTTTTGCACATAGCAGCCCTGATTCTCATCTTTTCGGGTCCCTCTTTGGTGCTCCTGGCCCCTCCCTCCTATTAAGTGTCCCCACAGCAAGCAGATTGCTTTGAGGGTACCTGAGCCAAGCCGCAGACCCGTGTATCCATTCAGAGACAGTGACATAGTTCAGCCCCACCCCCTCTCTCTTCTCATTGTCTACCTGACTTTGATCGACAGCAGCGGGAGCCAGTGGTGTCACTCCTGTGTCTCAGCCAATCAGGAGGGAGTGGGCCGAGTTTTAAATGCATTGAGATAAAAAACCTTCTGCTTTTACAACCACTTTAACAACCTAAATACAGTTCACTTATACCCCCTTCCTGCCCAGGCCATTTTTCAGCTTTCCGCTGTCACACTTTGAATGACAATTGCGCCATCATGATGCACTGTAACCATGTGAAAATGTTATAATTTTCTTCACACAAATAGAGTTTCTTTTGGTGGTATTTAACTCCTTGCTGACTAGCCTCCACGGTCTTACTGCGGCAGAATGGCATAGCTGGGCAAAGCGCCGTTACCTTACATTGCTTCGCTTTTTGGCTATTAGGGGCGCACACGTGCCATCGGAGGCACACTGCCAGAGCCGATGCGAGTGCCCGGCAGGTGCGATTGCTGCCTGGTACCCGCAATCGCTCATGACAGATCGAGAACTGGAATCTGTGTGTGTAAACACACAGATCCCAGTTCTTTCAGGGGAGAGGAGACTGATCTTGTGTTCATACTATGTATGAACGCCGATCTCTCTCTTCCCATAGTTAGTCCCATCCCCCCTACAGGTAGAACACAGTGAGGAATCACAGTTAACCCCTTGATCGCCCCTAGTGTTAACCCCTTCCCTGCCAGTGACATTTATACAGTTATCAGTGCATTTTTATAGCACTAACTGCTGTATAATTGTCAATGGTCCCAAAAATGTGTCAAAAGTGTCTGATGTGTCTTCCGCAATATCGCAGTCCCCATAAAAATCGCAGATCGCCGCCATTACTAGTAAAAAAAAAAATAATAATAAAAATGCCTTAAATCTATCTCCTATTTTGTAGATGCTATAACTTTTGTGCAAATCAATCAAAATACGCTTTTTGAGATTTTTGTTTACCACAAATATGTAGAATACATATTGGCCTAAACTGAGGAAGAAATTATTATAGCAAAAACTTAAAGATATTGGGGGTTATTTACAAAGGGCAAATACACTTTGCACTACAAGTGCACTGAAAGTAACTGCAGTCGCTGTAGATCAGAGGGGGACATGCAAGGAAATTACTACTCTCCTAGGTGACCCAGGCCACTAAAGTGTTCGGGTTTGGTTTGAAGAAAAAGTGGCAACCCTAACCTAAAAGCAGGATTGCTTTTTAAGATTGTAGCAGAAGCAATCTGTTCTAAAATGGAATCATGATAAAAAAAAGTAAGAGTAAGCTTTAACCACTTAAGGACCTCTTTCTGCAGATATTCGTCGGCAGAATGGCACGGTTTGGCACAAGCGCGTACCTGTACGTCCTCTTTAAGTGCCCAGCCATGGGAAGCTCCGTGACCATGGCCGCGGGACCCAATCTCAGACGGAGTTCCGCGATCGATCATCAGAGCTGAAGAACGGGGAGAGCTGTGGGTAAACACAGCTTCCCCGTTCTTCACAGTGGCAGCTTCATATAGGGAAATATAGGGAAACAAGATCAATGATGTCACACATCCAGCCCCGCCCCCCTACAGTTAGAAAAACATATGAGGTCGCACATAACCCCAACAGCGCCCCCTAGTGGTTAACTCCCAAACTGCAATTGTCATTTTCACAGTAAATGCATTTTTTGCTGTGAAAATGACAATGGTCCCAAAAATTTGTCCGATGTGTCTGCCATAATGTCGTAGTCATGAAAAAAATTGCTGATCGCCGCCATTAGTAGTAATTTTGTATTTCTTTTTTTAATAAAAATGCAATAAAACTATATCCTATTTTGTAAACACTATAAATTTTGAGAAAACCAATCGACAAACGTTTATTGTGATTTTTTTACCAAAAATAGGTAGAAGGTATTGGCCTAAACTGAGGATTTTTTTTTATATTTTTTTATATTTTTTGGGGGGGGATATTTATTATAGCAAAATGTCAAAAATATTGTTTTTTTTTTTTCAAAATTGTCGCTCTATTTTTGTTTATAGCGCAAAAAATAAAAACCGCAGAGATGATCAAATACCACCAAAAGAAAGCTCTATTTGTGGGAAAAAAAGGATGCCAATTTTGTTTGGGAGCCACATTGCACGACCGCGCAATTGTCAGTTAAAACTACACAGTGCCGAATCGCAAAAACTGAGCAGGTCTTTTACCTGCATAAAGGTCCGGGTCTTAAGTGGTTAAGATATATTTGCAATTGGCATAGTTTATGCATACAAGTAACTTACAGTTTTACTACAGGAAGGTGGAGGCTCATCAACATTCACATTGTTGTCACAGACTTCTCCTGGAGCTCCTGCTGTGTTTTCCTCTAGATAGGAAAGTAGGCTTTGTGGGTCTCCTGTTACATAGGTAATTATAGTTTTATGAACATTGTAAAATATCAGCTTTTTATTGCTAGAACAGATACCCCTAGGAAGTATAGCATGCAGTTAGAATACAGTAAGTTTCAACATGTTTATAACCTTATGGAGGTTTCCTAGCTTAAAGGGGTCGTAAAGGAAAACTTCCTTTTTGTTTGTTTTTGCTCAGAAGTTGCTCTATTTCTTCTCTGTTCACTTCCTGCTTGTCTGATTGTTACTCACCACCGTGAAGGGAGGCTTTACTGCGGTGGTCAGTGACGTGCTCGCCCCCTCCTGGGAACTACATCTGTGCAGCAGGACACTCTTTGCGTGTTAGAGACTTCAAGGAGGTGTGAATTACTGGGCATGCGGGCAATGCATACTGGCAAATGTAGTTCTTACATGAACGAGCGCCGCAAACCAGGAAGTGAATGAGAGAACAGAAACTAGAATGCCGGAGGTTATATAGATGAAGGAATTTAATAGGTATTTACTCGGTTTTTTAACGGAATCATTACACTATTCTGTCTGTCTACCTTGCAGACATTAATTTTAGGCAAAAAATGTTTTCCTTTACAACTCCTTTAAAGGGGGTTGTGATTGTGCAAATGCATTTTATTTTACCTGACAATGGATTTGAGCCATTAAAACGAGAAAAGAAAATATCCAAAATTAAAGTTGCTGCCAATAGCAACAAGACAGAATTCTTGCTTAAAGTGGATGTAAACCCCTTTTTTTTATATCACAATGTAGAGTATAAGATTACCTATCATCTGTGCCCAGTCTTGCCACACAGGTTTAATCCAGCTCTGAGCAATCCTCTTGTATTGTTCAGTGAAATAAAATTGACTTAGAGAAAAACCTTTGTCCGTTCCACCCCTTTGCACTAGCCTGAAGACAGGCATTATTTTTTAATTCCCATCCCCACCTTTTCTGCAGTCATGTGGTTACTTTTCTGGATTTTGACTGGATGTTAGTGATCATAGCAGAATATAGTGTAAGGAATACATAGGAAAAAATGCATGTTGAAAAGGGGAGTGTAAAGGTGGGCGGGGAGTCTACTGACATCACGACTCCACCTACAGAGCTCCAGACAACAGACTCACTCACAGAATCTGCAGTTTTTCCGTCCTTTTTAAAAGACAGAGGGGAGACATTTGACAGGTGAGGATACATGCAGGAGGCATCCATATCCTTATAGATCAGCACTATGGCAGTAGTTTAGAAAGGATGAGAGTGGGTTCACATCCACTTTAATGACAAGTGGGCACAAGTTAAGAGCCCACTACATTAAATAAAGTTTGTAAATTTTATAAAAAAGAAAAGAGATTTTTCCGCTCCATGCACTGAATGCTAAAATAATGTTATAAAAACATCAGTAGCTTTGCCAGTAGCTTTGCAGTAAGTATTTTTTCCATTTTTTTTTTTTCATTTTTGCAATAGCATTTATAAGTGCTTTTAGCATTTTTCCGCGTCTATGAGCGTTTGCCGTTTTGCTGCGCGTGTATGGGGCTATAAAGACCCCTTTTGACAGACCTGTGGCCAGTTGTGTTGGATCGGCTTGGCAAGCTCCCCCTCCCTCCGACCCTGTTGCTGGCACGATTATGTGGTTATGTCACCCTTGAATCAAGGGGGGGGGGGGGGGCTTTGTTTTATGACTTATTCATTCATAGCTCGAATTCTATGACTAAGCTAATTTAAAATTTTGTTGGAAGTTTTGAATATATATTTATTTACTTAATAATATTTGAATAAAGTTTAATAGATTTCTATTTAAATACCAAAAGGTGCCGCGACCATTTAAATGCCAAATTCTACTGTGTCGTGTATTTTATTAGTATTAGAGTGCTTTCACACTGACCCGTCCTGGGTGTCGGCAGTAAAACGCTGCTGTCTTTTGTGGCGCTTTACCATAATTTTTGCTGCACTTTTCGGCCACTAGAGGGGCGCTTTTTACCACCGCTAGCTGGGGGAAAAAGGTGTGAATGCACCCGCAAAGTGCCGCTACAACGGCACTTTGCCGGCAGCTTGGTGGCGCTGCCCATTGATTTCAATGGGCAGGGGTGCTTGATTGCTGAGACGCAATGAGCCCAGGTACAATTAACTGTAGATGTATAGAAATACATAAACAAGGGAATACCCTAATGAGGTGTGGTGTAGATCTCCAATTTAAGGTTGGGTTCACACTTGAGAACACAGCGGCTCACAGCAGAAGTCCGGTGTGTCTTCATTCACTGTTTTAGGTCCACTTTCAGCCTGAATTGTGGGCTGAATTCTGACCTGTAATGGACAAAAAGACGCACAGGACTCCGCAGAGATATGTAAACCGTCTCCATAGGGAGTTGGTCACAATCTCCTGCTATGCAAATTGGATGTTGAGAAACCTGCATCCAATTCGCACTCGTGTGAACTCAGCCTTAAAGATAAGTTTACATTTCCTAAAAAATTATAAACGCACACTTTTTTGCGAGTAAAAAAAAAATCCTTTTTTTTGTTTGTTGCAGGAGCCTGTAAAGCATTGCACCAGCGACCAACAGATCACTGATGCCATGCAGGTCTTCTGCAGACCTGTCAGTGTATCTGCTTCCTCGTACCTCATACAAGAAAACCAATACATGCTGACAGGAAGAATAAATGAAACCAACACAGTGCTCACATCGCCGTGGTAGTTTATTGAAAACTACAAAACGACAGACGCAAAAGATGCTGGACCTTGTAGTTTTCCATTCACAGAGTGCTGTGAATAAGTGACGCAGCTGGGTTAGTGGAGCCCTGTGCGGTCTCGTTTAAAAAAAAAAAAATGACAGCTAGTGGGTGGAGAAGAACCCCCGAGTTGAGTCGCAATTTTATATACTATATCATTTTTTTTGATTTGCTGATTTTTCCCCCCAAGAAAATAGAGTTACCCATTAAAATGTACATTGTGCCAAACATCAGCACAGTGAGCACCTTACTCAGTGGTCATATAATATTTAGAATACAGTGGACTTCAATCGCATTTGATAAAAAAAAAAAAAAAAAAAACAGGTGCAATTTACATTTGGATCATCTTCAGTGAAAACAGGTAATGGTTTTATCTGCATTAGTGCAATTCACTAGCAGAGAGACTGCTATACTGTAACTTCTTCTATCTCTCATGGTGTATACTTATGATATTAAGTACTTACCATAAATGATACCTTCATTGTAATAGGAGAATCCATTTGAGTCACCACAAAGGCCACATGTATGATTTTTATATTTGTTAGGTATCTTCACCTAGATTTAAGAAAAAAAGCAGATATATTGACTAGAAATGTAAACTAGCAGATTTTTACTATATAACTTGGAACAGGTACAGTTTTTTAGATGCAGTGTGCTGGAATTTGTCTATGACCCTGCTGCAGTCCCCATATAGTAAGGGTTCAAATTGCAAAGGAAGGTGGACGGCGAGATGAGTGCATATTGCTGAGTTGGGGGAGGAGCCTAACTATGGCACCAATGAGAGCAGCTGAGGAGGTTCTGGGCGGAATGGCTGGAGGTTTACGGGCGTGAGAGGCCGTGATATTTTCTACTGATGAAAGCCTGTGACTGCGCCCGCATGTCGCTGGAGGGACAGGAGCCTGGAACATAAGGGAGAGCATGGAGCAACACACATGGAAATAATCCGATGGGGGATACACACAGTCGGAATTTTCGATGGAAAAACTCTGTCTAATTTTTTTCCATCGGAAATTCCAATCGTGTGTACGGGGCATAAGAATAACAAGAATTAAAAATACAAGTCAAAACCGTACAAACTAGGCATAGGGAAATGTTGTATAGATTGGAAAACCAAGAAATATCTTGGGATTAAATTAACGGCATCCCTGGGGGAAATATACCAAGCAAACTATATTTCATTATTAGTGGACATAAAAATAGAAATAAAGAAAAGAGCAGTACGGCCCTTTTCTTTCTCGTACATCACGGGACACAGAGCGGCATACTCATTACTATATGGTTATATGGAGTAACTTCAGGTGTGGACACTGGCAATCTCAAACAGGAAGTCCCCTCCCTATATAACCCCCTCCCCTAAAGGGAGTCCCTCAGTTTTTTCGCCAGTGTCTTAGGTGTTGGTCACGGAATAGCTTTGCTCCACATCCTTGGGATTAAGGGCGGGCTAACCGGATCTGTCCAAGGAGCCTCAGTGCCAAAGTTGACAGTACCCGGGCCCCAAACCGTGGGGTTTTGCCTATAATGCTCCTCTTTGGAGGGCTGGACCCTGGGCCCAGGACTTGGAGTTCGTAAAGACCATAAGTTCCTGTTTGCCAGGGTGCTATATAGGTCCAGGACAGTGGGTACCTTCATAGGACCCCAGGGCCTGAAGGTCTATTACGCTACCCACGGAGATGGGAGAAGATTGAATCGTTTTGCTAGACAAACATCCTGCAGCATGGAGCAGGTAAGAGGGGAGCCTGCGGGACTTGGTTCGACAGCAGGCTCTCCGGGGTAACCTAAAAGGGGGGTAGCCTAAGTATGCTCTGCATTGGCAACCTTGCTCACTATGTCTGAGAAGACAGGATGATCTCATTCCCCCATCACTAGGTTCCCCTGTCTAAGAAACAATTGTGATTGCTAGCTACCTGCTGCTTTCTTCCTAGGGCTAGTAAGGATCCCTATGGGGCCTTTTGGAGAGTCCTACCTGGCCGGGGGTTTGATTCTGCCGCCTGGTACTGCAGTCCTGGGTCTCCAGCAGCGCGGCTCCTCCATGTTCTTCCTGCTCCGGCATACGCGCGCGCACGTGCGCGCGCACGTCTTATAGACGTTTTTCGCGCCGTTCGGAGGGGAGGGCGGGGGGGGGCGTGCCTGCAGCGTCATCAGGGGCGCGCCTTGTGCTGTTATAGATCAGCAGGCTATAGTCAGTGCTCAGTCTGAGGCTGATCTCAAAGGGAGAGGACGCAGAGCGGCAGAACAGTGACTCCCGGTGGCGGAAGAGGGGTAGTACATGCTGGACTTTGTTCCAATGCTTTTCTGTTAAGCCAAAAAATCCCCCTTTTTGCAACAGGTTGGAGGCTGGCAAACTAAGTTTGGGGTCGCTGTATGTTTTTAAAAAAAAAAAAAAAGAGACTTATATATTTAAAAAAAAAAAAAAAAAACATACGGGGCCCCATCAGTTTTTGGGCATTAGTGATCTATTGTCCCCTAAACCCTAGTTTTGTACTCCTGGCCACTACAGTCTGCTGTTGTTGGCGGAGTCCCTCGATTTGGTATTATGGCTTCCAAAGGTTCGGGGTCAAAGGGTACAAAAAAGACCAAAAAACAAAGGGGTTCCCCCTCTGATTCTGATGATATGCCGATACTTTCCCCGCAGCTTATTCCCATGAAGGTCGCCTTGGATGAGCCATTGGGGGGGTCTGGTGCTGAGGCTGGCCCAGATCAGCTCAGCCCTGTGTTTATCACAGAGAAGATGCTAGCTGTATCCCTAGGGGGGCTAGAAGAGAGAATAGCAGCGTTGATCGCTAGATCTATTCCTGGCAAGAAACGGGCTAGATCCCCATCACCAAAAGGTGTATCCTCAGATGCTGAAATTCTCTCTCCGGAGGAATTGGAATCACAGGAGGATCAACTAGACCTGAACCAAGAGGGTTCAGGGATTGAGGGATCTACCTCTGAGGAACCATTTTCAGACTCCCAGACAGAGAGAATGTGGGTGCAGTCTTTGACGGACATGGTCCGCTCGGCATTTAATTTACCATTGCCAGAGCCTCAGGGTTCTGCGGTATCCTCTCTGGGCTCTTTGAAAGCTCCTTTAAGCAACGCAGTTTTTCCGGTCCATCCTCTCTTGGAGGAATTGATCTTTCAGGATTGGGTACGACCGGACAGGATTTTTCTGCCGCCGAAGAGATTTGCGGTCATTTACCCTATGGAGGAAAAATTCTTGAAGAGGTGGAAGCTCCCAGTGGTGGATGCAGCCATCTCATGTGTGAATAAATCACTAACTTGCCCGGTGGAAAACATACAAATGTTTAAAGATCCGGTTGATAAACGATTAGAGACACTTTTAAAAGCATCCTTTGCTATGGCAGGAGCAGTGGTACAGCCAGCTGTGGCTGCAATTGGAGTTTGTCAGGCGTTAAAGGACCAGACAAAAGAAATGCTAAAAGACATGCCTACCCAACAGGCAGAAGAGTTTTCTGACATTCCCAGAGCTCTGTGTTTTGCGGTAGATGCTATAAAGGATTCCATCCAGCAGGCCTCTCGTTTATCACTATTTTTGGTGCACATGAGAAGGCTCTTATGGTTGAAGAACTGGGCGGCGGAGCCCCCATGCAAAAAGCTTCTGGCAGGGTTTCCCTTCCATGGAGGACGACTCTTCGGAGAGGATCTGGATAAATACATTCAGACTATTTCAAGTGGCAAAAGTACCCTTTTACCGGTCAAAAAGACATTCCGGGGTCCTACATTTAAGAGGCAGCTCTTTCCTGTCTCAGGGCCCTCAAATTCCAGGCAGTATCGACGGCCGCCTGCACGATCCAACTTTAACAGTAGATCGCAGGGACAGGCCCCTGGGGGTAAGAGACCATGGTATCGCAAGCCAACAAAACCAGCCCCTAAGTCTGCCTTATAAAGGGGCGCCCCCACTCTCGCGGGTGGGGGGAAGGCTTCGTTTATTCTCAGAAGTTTGGGAAGCCAAGATCCCCGACAAATGGGTCCGGGCGTCTGTAACCACAGGCTACAGACTGGAGTTTCTAAAGTTTCCTCCGCCTCATTTTCAAGAGTCAAGGCTACCAAAGGATCCAGCAAAGAAGGCCTCGATGCTGGCAGCTTTGGATCACCTGCTTTGCCAGGACGTGATAATAGAGGTGCCAGCCCAAGAGCAGGGGCTAGGTTTCTATTCCAATCTCTTTGTCATACCAAAGCCCAACGGCGATGTCAGGCCAATCTTGGACCTAAAGAGTTTAAACGTTTACCTAAGGGTTCGTTCCTTCCGGATGGAATCCATCCGGACAGCAGTCGCCACGCTCCAGAGGGACGATTTTCTGGCTTCCATAGACATAAAGGATGCTTACCTTCATGTACCAATGTTTCAGTCGCATCAAAGATTTTTACGCTTCGCAGTGGGGCAGCGACACTTCCAATTCAGGGCGCTCCCCTTCGGGCTAGCCACGGCCCCCCGGGTATTCACGAAGATCCTAGCCCCAGTTTTGGCCAATCTAAGGATCCAAGGGGTCACAGTCCTAGCATACTTGGACGACCTTTTAATCATAGATCACTCACGGCCGTGTCTGCAACAGGCAGTAAACCTCACGGTTCAGTACCTCTAAAGGTTCGGCTGGGTCCTAAACCGGGAAAAGTCAGCGTTCCAGCCTACAAAGCAGTTGGAATACCTCGGCATGAGGTTAGACACAGAACAGCAAAGGGTGTTCCTGCCCCTTGTAAAGATCGAGGCTATCAAGGGATTGGTTCAGTTGGTTCTAAGCAAGAAAAAAACAACTATTCGCCTGTGTATGCGATTACTAGGCAAGCTAGTGGCCACGTTCGAGGCAGTACCATACGCTCAGATCCACACTCGCGTCCTACAGGCAGCCATTCTAGCAGCCTGGGGCAAGAGAGCACATGCCTTGGAGTCCCCTTTGACGCTATCATCAAGGGTCCGACAAAGCCTGGCCTGGTGGTTGAACCCTCAGAATCTTCTAAAGGGAAGATCCTTCAGCCCCGTTGTCTGGAAGGTAGTTACCACAGACGCCAGCCTGGCAGGCTGGGGGGCGGTCTTGGAGGGGTTCTCTCGCCAGGGAACTTGGGTGGAAACAGAGAGGCAGCTACCCATCAATGTCTTGGAGATCAGAGCTGCTCGCCTAGCCCTCCTGGCATGGACCTCCAGATTACAAGGGTCCCCGGTGAGAATCCAGTCAGACAATGCCACAGCGGTGGCATACATAAACCACCAAGGGGGAACCAGGAGTCAGGCCGCTCAGAGGGAGGTGAGCTTGATTTTTCAGTGGGCAGAGGTTCATGTACCCTGCATTTCGGCGATATTCATTCCCGGAGTGGACAACCTGCAGGCAGACTTCTTAAGTCGCCAGATTCTGTCGCCGGGGGAGTGGTCTCTGCATCCCCAGGTCTTTCAGACAATCTGCCAGAAGTGGGGAATGCCAGACGTAGATATAATGGCATCCAGGTTCAACAAGAAACTAGACAGGTTCGTGTCTCGAGCGAGGGACCCTATGGCCTGCGGAACCGATGCGTTGGTTTGCCCTTGGCATCAATTCAAACTTCTATATGCATTCCCTCCGCTACAGTTACTTCCTCGCCTGTTGCGCAGGATCAGAGTGGAGCACAAGCCAGTCATTCTAGTAGCTCCAGCTTGGCCCCGGAGGACATGGTACTCACTAGTCCTGAAGATGGCAGTGGGAGACCCTTGGACTCTTCCTCTACGACCAGACCTACTCTCACAAGGCCCGATCCTCCACCCTACATTACAGCGTCTAAATTTGACGGCCTGGAGGCTGAATCCCTGATTCTCAGGGGTAGAGGTCTGTCTAGGCAGGTAATTCCTACCCTGATTAGGGCTAGAAAGCCGGCCTCCAGGGTGATTTATTATAGGGTGTGGAGGAACTACGTAGGCTGGCCACCCACTCGCTGGTAAAGACCTTCATACAGGGGGTCTTGCGTATTAATCCTCCTGTCAAGTCACCAATTTGTCCATGGGACTTAAATCTTGTCCTGTCCACTCTACAGAAACAACCCTTTAGTTTTACTGACAAGAAAGTTGGTATTCTTGGTCGCCATAGTTTCGGCCAGGAGAGTGTCAGAGTTAGCAGCCTTATCGTGTAAGGAACCATATCTCGTTCTACATAAGGACAGGGCAGTTCTCCGGCCCCATCCTTCCTTTCTACCAAAGGTTATATCCAATTTTCACTTGAACCAGGATTTGGTACTTCCATCCTTCTTTCCGAAACCCACATCTAGAAAGGAGGCGTTGCTACATACCTTGGATATTGTCCGGGCCATGAAGGCCTATCTTAAAGCTACAAAAAAGATCCGGAAAACAGATGTGTTGTTCGTCCTACCAGATGGCCCCAAGAAGGGGCAGGCAGCTGCAAAATCCACCATCTCGAGATGGATTAGACAATTAATCATTCAGGCCTACGGTTTGAAGAGGTTGCCTCCTCCTTTGTCGGTAAAGGCCCATTCTACCAGGGCCATGGGCGCCTCCTGGGCAGCACACCATCAGATCTCTATGGCTCAGATATGCAAGGCGGCGACGTGGTCATCAGTCCACACGTTTACAAGGTTTTATCAACTAGACGTGAGAAGGAATGCGGATTCAGCCTTTGGGCAGGCAGTACTACAGGCTGCGGTTTAAGATCCTCGGGATCAGGGGCACCCTTGGTTGTAAAAAAAAAAAAAAAAAACGTTTTTTCTTGACTAAGTTGGATTTATTATTATTATTTGAGTATACCTCTAAATTAAATCTTGTTTGAGAAGATGTCTCCCTCCCCTCATTAAAGCATTGCTTTCGGACATCCCATATAGTAATGAATATGCCGCTCTGTGTCCCGTGATGTACGAGAAAGAAAAAGGGATTTTTAAATACAGCTTACCTGTAAAATCCTTTTCTTGGAGTACATCACGGGACACAGAGCTCCCACCCCTCTTTTGGGGAACATTTTTGGGAGGCATACTGCTTGCTACAAAACTGAGGGACTCCCTCTAGGGGAGGGGGTTATATAGGGAGGGGACTTCCTGTTTGAGATTGCCAGTGTCCACACCTGAAGGTACTCCATATAACCATACAGTAATGAGTATGCCGCTCTGTGTCCCGTGATGTACTCCAAGAAAAGGATTTTACAGGTAAGCTGTATTTAAAAATCCCTTTATCTTGGATAGGAGGATTAATACTCTAAAGATGATGGTAATCCCCAAAATTTTGTACAAGCTTCAGATGCTCCCCATATACATCCCCCCAGCATATTTTAGAACATGGGTCTTCAAACTACGGCCCTCCAGTTGTTCAGGAACTACAATTCCCATCATGTCTGTGAATGTCAGAGTTTTACAATGCCTCATGGGATGTGTAGTTCCGCAACAGCTGGAGGGCTGTAGTTTGAGGATCCCTGTTTTAGAACCTTAACCACTTGTCATCTGCCCACCGTCAAATGACGGCGGGCAGACGACTTCATTGTTCTGACATCACGTCATATGACGTGATGTCCCTTTAAAGCCGCGGGCGGGCGCGCGCGCGTCGCCGGCGGTGCGCGCACCCGCCGCTCCGCGGGGATCCCGTGCGAGTGCCCTTCGGCAACGATCGCCGCCGGGCACACGCGATTGCTCAGTAACTGAGCTGGGACGTGCAGCTCTGTATGTAAACACAGAGCTGCACGTCCCTGTCAGGGAGAGGAGAGCGGTTGTGTCCCTTGTACATAGGGACACAATCGGTCACCTCCCCCAGTCACCCCCCCCTCCCCCTACAGTTAGAACACTCATAGGACACACATTTAACCCCTTCCCCGCCCCTAGTGGTTAACCCCTTCACTGCCAGTCACATTTATACAGTAATCAATGCATATTTATAGCATTTTTCACTGTATAAATGTAAATGGTCCCAAAAATGTCAGAAAAGTGTCCAAAATGTCCGCCATAACGTCGCAGTCCCAATAAAAAAATCGCAGATCGCCGCCATTAATAGTAAAAAAAATAAAAATAAAAAAAATTCCATAAACTATCCCCTATTTTGTAAACGCTATAAATTTTGCGCAAACCAATCGATAAACGCTTATTGCATTTTTTTTTTACCAAAAATATGTAGAAGAATACGTATCGGCCTAAACTGAGGGAAAAAAATATTTTTTTTATATATTTTTTGGGGTTATTTATTATAGCAAAAAGGAAAAAATATTGCATTTTTTTAAAAATTGACGCTCTATTTTTGTTTATAGCGCAAAAAATAAAAACCGCAGAGGTGATCAAATACCACCAAAAGAAAGCTCTATTTGTGGGAAAAAAAGGACTCCAATTTTGTTTGGGAGCCACGTCGCACGACCGCGCAATTGTCAGTTAAAGCGACGCAGTGCCGGAAGCTTATATTTTGTCTGGGCAGGAAGGGGGTGCACAGTAGGTAAGTGGTTAAAAAACTTTAAATACAAAATTAATATGGCAAAATAGGAAACCTAGAATTGCCCTGTTAACTTAGAAGAAACCCAAAAGTTAAGGTGGTTTAAATGTACCAGATTTCTAAAAGTACTACGAGGTGGTTTTACTAACACGGGTGGTGGAATGTGCTAAATTAAATAATGAGAAAAGATGGGTTAATAATAGACATGTGCAAAACTTAAAACAATTTTTTTTTGTTTTTTGTTTTTTTGCTTTTTTTCAGAAATTCGGGAAATTCTGAATTTGAAAATTTGGAAATTCGCAAAGTCTATAAATTCTGAATTTGAAAATTCAGAAAAGTCCAAAAATTCGGAATTCGGAAATTCAAAAAATTTGTAATTCGGAAATTTTAGAAAAATTAGAAAAATTCTGAATTAGAAAATTTCCCACTTTTCAACGTTTTATAATCTGAAAAAAATTGAATAATAACCAACTGATAAAAACTAAAATTAAATTACAGGTATTGGAATTTCCTTTTAAATTTGTCTGGTAGTGAATGTAACGAATACAATTTTATCTGAAAAGACGAATGGAACATCTTAACCAATGGAATGGAACAAATTAATAATGAATAATAATATTTTTATTATTATTATTATTTATTATTAGATCGTTGCATTCCATTTGTTATTTTGGATAATTCATAATTTAGGATGAATTTGTATTTGTTACGTTCACTAACAGCCAAATTTGAAAGGGAATTTCCAAAATATAGAATTTCGGCCCTGACCCTGACCCAAAACTCCTAATCCCTAAACCCTAACCCCCAACCCTAATCCCTAAACCCTAACCTGAACCCCTTGACCCTCTAACCCTATAACCCTAAACCTAACACCCTAACCCTAACCCCTAACCCTCTAACCACAACCCTTAACTGCTAACCCTAAGCCTTAAGCCCTAACCCCAACCCTAGCTCTAACCCTAACTGCTAACCCTAATCACTAACCCACATCGCCTTACCCTAACTCCTAACCCTAGCCATAGCCCTAACCACTAACCCCTAACCCTAACCCTAGCCATAACACTAACCCTATCCCTAACAGCCAACCCTATTCCCTAACCCTAAACCCTAACCCCTAACCCCTAATCCTCTAACCCTAAACCTAACTACTAACCCTAATGCCGCGTACACACGGTCGTTTTTTGCGATGAAAAAAAAACTTTGTTTTTTAAAACGTCATTTAAATTGATCGTGTGTGGGCAAAACGTCGTTTTTTGTCTTAAAAAAAACGACCAAAAAAAAATTCCAACATGCTTGAATTTTTTGTGTCGTTTTTCAAAACGTCGTTTTTTGTTTCACAAAAACTCACCGTGTGTAGCAAAAACGTAGTTTAAAACGAAGTTTTTCAACCCGCGCATGCCCAGAAGCTAGTTATGAAGCGAGCTTCAATGGAAAAGTGTGGTGAACGTAACCTCGTTTTTTGTGAAAAAAACGATGGTGTGTATGCAACATCGTCTTTGAAAGTGACGTTTCAAAAACGTCATTTTTTACTTCACAAAAAACGTCTTTTTTTTTCATCGCAAAAAACGACCGTGTGTACGCGGCATAAGGCCTAACCCTCTAATTCTAACCCTATAAACCTAACATCATAATCCTAACTTTACATTTTTGAATTTAGATTTTTCAAATTTCCGAATTTGGAATTTTCGGAATTCAAAAATTTGTAAATTCAAAATTTCGAAAATCCGAAAATTCTGAAATTGATAAAATTCTGAAATTCTGAACCTTCAGAATTAACTAATTTGTCAAAATTTGTTAAAAAAACGAGTTTGGAACTAAACAAATTGCACATGTCTAGTTAATATAGAGCACATGATGGCTAATACACAACTAGAGAGGAATAAATGGCTGCCAGCACAATATAGGGCACTAGGAGAAAATACACATACATTGATATTGATGGCATTTAAGACCTGGGATTCAGAGAGCAATCAAAATAAATGGAAACATAATTCACCACTGATGGCACTAAAGGAAAATAACTATTTTGCACTAGAAAGAAAGGAGTCACCGCTCCAGGTGGGATCACAAAATGGTTACAGGTGGTGCTGGCGGTGCACTAAGCAAAATGAAGACAAAGAAAAATGGATAGCCGCACTCCAAAACCTGATGGGTGGTCTTTTATTCAATAGACAGCATGTACAAAAATAGGGTCACAGCAGTGGAAACAAGGAACGGCCGACGCGTTTCGCACTGGATCAGTGCTTATTCAACTATTTTGCACTTGGGAAAATTTCAATAGGGGGGAATTGGATTAAAAATAAAAACGCGGAGGCGCATGCGCAGAGGCGTCCAATATGGCCGCTTAAGCAGGGAGCTCCGCTCTGCCTCAGCCATCCACCGGCCATAGCATCGGATTCACGGCGGTGCAACAAACCGTTTTGAGAGGATTTGATAGGGGAACGCATTCTCGTTACCCCCATGTACAGCAGTATAGTCCGGAGAGACCTGGAATCGAAATATACGGCGCTGGAAATTCAGGCCGAATCCAAGATGGCGGCCGCGCCTCAGCCGCAGGTCTCCTATACTGAAGGATGCACTGAAGTGAGGCAAGTACTGTCTACCACCACATTAAACTTCTCCTCACAATCAGCCCAGGGAACCTCAGGCATCATCTCAGGACCAATGGCTGCTCCAGAAACCTCCCTGATACCTACATTGCCCCATTATGCTAATTCTCCACAGGATTCTTCCCTTTTCCTCAATACTCTTTCCCCCTCAGGAAATGCTGACCTTTTGGTCCCTCAGAATGCAGGGGAGCTATTTCAAAAGTTTTCTGAACTACCTGAGAGGGGCCCCGCACAAACAGCACTAAAAATAACTAATGACATTCGCTCTGATTTTCAGAATCTGGGATCTAGGATGGAGATAATAGAAAATAAGCTTGATATCACAGTTTCTAGAGCCAACAAAAACACTGACCACATACAATCTCTTCAAGAGCAACTGGATGTAGCCCTTAACAGAATAGATGACCTTGAGAATCATTCCAGAAGGGACAATTTTAGGGTCAGAGGCCTCCCTGAGTCCATAACAGATGTCCCCAAAGCTGTCCAGGACCTCATTAAGAGCATGCTCCCCTCTATTGCTCCACATAAGCCAGAGCTGGATAGAGCTTGTAGCAGAGTACAATATTAAACTCCATGATCTCCGCTGGTAACCAGGGTAAATCCACAGTCAGCATTGAAAAGTAAGGCAATGTCCCAAATCTTCCCAGTAACCGGACAACACACAGCTTGAGAGTCAACTGACTTTTTATTCACAGGCTTCCATATTTATAGAATTCCCCATGCAAGGGGTTTCCAAACAGCCAAATAGATTTAACAGGGGTAATACAGGGAGGACCAGATGGGGAACTTAACATTTTGGATAATTCTCCCATCAGGCATTGCTGCATGATGGAAAAGTCGGTTGATAGCTGGGGTCTGGGGTTATGTGTTGTGGGAGTTCGGTTTAAAACTGCCGAACACCGATTGGGCAACATAAAACAAAGTACTTGAATGCTAGTGGCTTACGGCTGCCAGCATATCAATTACTAAGCCCACATAAGACCCAGCAGAATACATAGCCTATAATACAGACAACCTTTTGACATGTAACGTCCAGCGTTCTAGAAGTGGCTAGGTTTGCCACAATGCTCCCTCAAAAAGTTGCAGCCGTATTTGTATGGACAACCTTTTTCGCTACTCACAGATCACAACCCGTTGGTGTGGCTAAGCCGTGTGGCGGGAGACAATGCCCGGCTGCTGCGCAGGAGTTTGGCGCTGCAGCCGTTTGACTTTACAATCCACTACCGACCAGGGAAGCAAAACGGTAACGCCGACGGGTTATCTAGACAAACTGAACTTGAAAAGTGATCTGTGAAAGTACACCCCCGGACATCCTCAAGCCGATCCGTTGGGATCAGACTGTGTATGCCGGCTTGGTTTTGGGGGAGCATTGTGGCAAAATCTCACGTCAGCAATCCTGCATTTCTTTCCATGGTCAAGATATACAAATTTTCGCTGACATCTCCCCCATGACTATACAACGACGAAGGACTCTGAAACCATTGTTGGTGATCCTGACACAGAAGGAAATTAAATATTGGTGGGCATTCCCATTTGCTCTGAAATTCACGTACAAAGGCAAGACCTACACATTCACCACACTTGCTGAGGGAGAAAAAATCCTGCTTGCCCTTCGGTTCATCTCGTTGGAGTCAGCAATGGACACTTCAAATTCACAAGCAGGGTCTTCCAAATGTCCCACCCCGACCAGTCCTATTTCCCCTACATGGAAGATGGTTAAAAGCAGACGCACCAAGGATCCTGCAAAAACCTGATCAGGGGACTGAAACTGTTAGATTCCACTTCTCCCCCGATTAAATACCCTTAGGGTATCTCTGAATTGGGTCTCCCATCTGTGGTTAAGGACTCTTATGTCTTTAAATTTCTTCTACAAAATAGCTTTTTCCTATTGAAGGTTTCTCTCTAACACATCCTCTCCCTCTCTGTTCCCCCCCTACCCCCCCCCCTCTTTTTTTTTTAGTACTAATATGTTTGCATCGACCGTGTTCCGTATAACTTTTTTCTTATGAAATGTTATAATTTCGGATTAAGTGTGTTTTCTGAAATGCTTAAGTTTTCATTTGCCTAATCTGAAGGCTGATGGTGGCTGGGGTGGCTGGCGTGTACCTCTGACCACTACTGGACGGTGGACTATTCACTGTCAAGGGGTGGTCTAGTAGCCCATTTCAGGGGCTACGTTAGTGGTCTGAATAACGAGGATGGGAGGATCCCTTTTTCCTCCCATTCTCGTTGGTTTACATTGATTCTCTTCATGAAATGTTTTCATCTCTGTTTTTCTTGTCTTTCTGTTTTTCTCTTCCATAACCTCTTCTCTTTGATTGTCAGCCTGTTCCTGCAGTACCTTACTCACCACGCTCTGGGTCCGCTTAAAGTCTACAGCCAGTGCCTCCCTCTCTCATGCCTCACATTGTTCAGGGTAAGTGATATGTTGGCCGCTTTGTTCATCCACCATTATGGCTGCGTCCAGTAACTCCCCACTTCCTAGTATTTTGAAAGTCGCCTCACATAACGTTCAGGGATTGAACTCTCCTATTAAGAGAAGGAAGATCTTTCAATCGTACCACTCCCAGAAAATGTCTGTGATTCTTTTACAAGAGACCCATTTTCCAACCAGCTTCACCCCAGCATTTTTGCATGCTCAGTATCCACAATTCTTCTTAGCAAATGCTGAGGACAAAACTAGAGGGGTAGCAATTCTCTTTGCAAAAACCTGTAAATTCAATCCCCTTCTAATACATAGAGACCCGGACGGCAGGTTCCTGCTGGTTAAGGGATTGATAGATGAACAACTAATGTCCTTTATCTCATACTATGCCCCAAATAGAGGTCAGAATTTTTTTTTTCCAGTCTATGTTTACCACCTTGGAACCCCTCCTAGAGGGATCGATATTATACGGAGGCGATTCAAATATAGCTTTTGACCAGAGCCTGGACAAGTCCAGACCTTTGGTCAACAGACTAACCCGTCCAGTCAAAGCTAGCTCTCATATAGCAAAATTAATTTTCCAACAAAATCTTGTAGATATATGGCGGGAACTTAATCCGGCAAAAAGAGATTACACCCACTATTCGAACCCACATCGATCATATTCCAGGATTAATCATATTTTCATTTCTGCTAGACATGTCCCCCTGGCGAATAAAGCCATTATTAAAGACACATCACTTTCAGACCATTCGATGGTAATCTGCTCGATACAAACACAAAATCCAGACTCCCTCAAATCACACTGGAAATTAAATGAGTCCCTTCTTGGTGACCCTACTGTAGTCTTGGAGATTAACAAAACAATAGAAGAATACTTCACGTTAAATCTGATCCTAGCACACTATGGTGATGTAAAGCTTGCGCTATGTAAAAGGTTTGTGCAGATAAGCAGCTATTATAGTAAAAAGAAATAAATATAGTGATATGTTTCCATGGTGGGAAACATTAACAGCGCTGTATGGGTTAATTTAAGTAATCTGTGGATCCTAAAAAAACACATAAAATCTGCTAAAATTATCTAAAAAAATCACATTAATAATGATTAGTATGTAAGATAATAATAATAATGTCCAGCAATGAATAAACATTAGCAGCAATCATATATATATATATATATATATATATATATGTTGTCAGTTCTGGCTGAATCATTAGCAAAGTCTCTTCAAGAAAATCATATGCTTCCAGTGAGGGGTTAATCTTGTTTGTATCTCTCTGCTCTTTGCAAGGGTGTCTCCCTTAGGAGTTCTACTCACCAGATAGTAGTGATATGTATGCCTGTAGAAATCAAAGGTAAGGGGGGGCGCATGCGCGGCGCGACGCTGATGGGAAGTGCCTAGTCACATCTCCTCCACACCCGGACACATTGCGACCGTTTCCCCGGGGCTATAACGCTCGTTTTTCGCCCAAAATCATCAGCACCCCTGCGGGAATACGGGGTGCATGCCTGGCACCAACAAGAAGAAAAAACGGAGCCAGCATCGCTCACTGACAAACTTTCTTCTTACAATGGAGCAGAGGACAGGGAAGACCCAAAATGGCGCCTGCAGCAGCATGTGGGGAGAGGATGCAATCATCTCACACCCTCCCAAAGTCCTGGAAAACTGTGAGTACAACTCCCCCCTCTCCAAGGCTGACCTAGATGAAAGTCTCACAGCAATATTTAACAAACTTGTGGACAAAATAGAAAAAGAAGTGCATAAATCTACTGCTGCACTGTCCCAGGAAATTTCTAGCATAGGAGGACGCACTGACCTCCTGGAGACAAAGCATGATGAACTCTCCCTAGCACACAATGACTTGAGGAAAGACTATGAAAACCTGGCCGATAATTTTGCTTTCATGCAAGCCCAATTAGAAGATTTAGACAACAGAAATCACCGCCAAAATATTAGATTGCGCGGTATACCGGAATCTACTACTGATTTACTTCCAGCTGTGTCCCAAATTTTCCATGGTCTCCTGCCAGAGAAACCATTATCCGCCTTTGCCTGTGACAGAATCCACAGGGCCCTCCGCCCCAAACCCCCCCCTGAAAACCCCCCCAGGGACATCATCATGTGCATGAAGGATTTTCTAGTCAAAGAAGACATCATGCGTGCTTCCAGAAACAGCCCCAACATCACCTTTGAGGGAAAACGCATACAAATCTTCCCTGACATCTCTCCAGCCACATTAGATAGAAGGCGCAGGATGAAAGAGGTTACCACAGTCCTTCAATCAGCCAGAATAAGATACAAATGGGGATTTCCCTTTAAGCTGACCGTACCTCACAATGGATCCACCTATACGGTCTACAATGTGATCGAAGGTAAAGAGCTGCTAATCAAATTGGGTCTATTGCCTAACGAACCTCATCCACGACTCCCAGCTACCCCAAGACCCTCACCTATTTGGTCTACCCCTTCCAACAGGCGCAGCCAGAGAGACCAGAGAAGATTATTCAATCACCAGTGAAATCACCTCATATAAACCTTCAAATGGTTCACTAAGCTACTGCACTATCCCTCCTGAAGATTGCTGCATTCCAGACACTTAATCCCTTGCTTCAGGAATGCCCAACACTACAGGCTTCAAAGTGTTCCAATACAACTTAATCATTCAGATTCTGCAGGAAAAGCAGAAAGTTCTTTTGATGTTACTTTTTCTTTCCAGATTTATTACACGTGATTCACGCTTCCTCCACTGGAGGTCCCCTCTCCCCTGCTGGAAAGTCTCTATCCACATATCTAGCTCAAGGGCTCATGTGGCAAACAACTTAATACACAATGCTCTATGCACTGTACAAGCCACTATAACAGACTCACTTCCTATCATCTCATTCTACCATATGCTATGTTACTTAGAGCAATCTCATGTTACAGCTCTGTTTATCCCCTGCACTAAAAGACAACTATCCTGAACTTACTACATTTTAATCCCTGGATACTGCACAGGACTGCCTCAAGTTTCTCTTGATCTACCTCCTCCATATTGAAATGGTTGTGACTTAAACCACAGTATCACATCCCTCTCCTGTTTCCAATCCATTTAATACAATGTTGTGGTTGGTTATGCTGGCCCTGTTCTCTAATTTTTGAATGTTATATATTATTACATTATTGTTTTAAGCTGCCATGCACTTATATGATGCTTCTATACAGTTTAGCATGTACTTTTGTCCGGGTGTGTCCGCCGCAGTTAGTTTGACCCCACTCCTGCCTCGATCTACATCTTGACCACCACTATGATGGTCTGGCTAGATCTGACGCAGGATAAGGATAATTTTTCTTTATCCTATATGTTCTTTTTTGTTTCTCTTTTATTTTTTATGTTTGATCGGTTTAATACCAGAACAAATGGGTTATTACCCTTTTTGCAAAATCTGGTATATATCAGGAGTACTATCTCCTGCGTTTTTGCACAGAAAAAACTATTTGTTTTGCACAGGCATAGTGTATATGTATTCTTGTTATTTTTCACTCATAGATATACATAACCAATATATCTTATATTTCTACCCTACTTGCAGACTGCCATGTATGGCGGAGATACTGACTCCATGCAGGTTTTTCGCATGGCTTCGGTGTTTCCTGCCTTGTAAAGGTAAACCACACACAGGCGACAACTTTATGGTTAGATCTGTCACCCCTCTATGTTATCAGCTTTTATATATTTCTACTGTTCAGTTGATAGATTGTTATGATTCTAACCATGGGTCTTAAAATTATATCTCACAACACTAATGGGTTTAACTCACCCATTAAACGTAAAAAAGCCTTTCAGCAATACAAAAAACTAGGCGCAGACATTATTCTGCTCCAGGAGACTCACTTTGCATCCGCTAACCACCCTAAATTCCTCCACAAATCCTATAACCAAGTATACTATACCACCTTTGACAATAAAACTAAGGGGGTCGCCATCCTTATACGTAACACGATCATCTTTGATGTTCACCATATATTTAAGGACCCAGAGAGCAGATTATTATTATTAACAATAGGGAAATCACCATAGCCTCGGTTTACGCCCCTAATGACACCCACACTTCCTTTTTTCTTAAATTCTTCGAAACTCTGGACAAATACCACTCACCCCACATGTTGATCGGTGGGGATTTTAACTTAGCTGCCCACCCAATCCTAGACAGAAGTTCTATATCCCCCCACACAAAATCCTTCTCTAGGACCATAAACCGTCTAATCAATAAGGCACAATTATTAGATACATGGAGAGCTCATAACACGGGTATTAAAGCCTACACCCACTATTCCCACCCACATGACTGCTATGGTAGACTTGACTATGTGCTGTCTACCCCTATCTTACTTGCCAACTCCACTCAGGCACAGATTCACCATGATATCTGCACATTCACTACATCCTACATAGGACTAACCCCCTCTCCTCATAACTGGCGTCTCAATGACTCCTTACTAACAAACCCTGCTAACAACTCTACTATTTCCTCACACATAGAAAACTATTTCACAGACAATATTAATGAGGAAACTCCACCCACCTCCATATGGGTCGCCCACAAAGCAGTTCTAAGAGGCCACATCATTTAGCTTAGCTGCATCCAAAAATAGAGAGCGACAGGCTGACATCAGACGCCTCACCAATGAACTCCACCATCTCTACATTAAACTGCATCATTCAGTCGATCCTGCCATTACCCATCAAATACAAGAAAAACGCAAATCCCTAGATACCCTCCTTTCCGCTAATGTCGAGAAATCCCTCAGGTTCTCTAAAGCCAAATATATGCTACACTGCAACTCCTATTCAGCAATGTTTGCAAGGAAACTTAAACAAGACAGTAACCCTACGCATACGTACAAACTTAGAAATAATAAGGGCAACCTAGTTTCCCACCCACAAGAAGTTATGGAAATTTTTACCTCCTTCTATCAAAACCTCATGTCAAATCCCAACACCCCCCCAAATGAAGCTGCTAAATCTTGGCTGGACAGCCTCAATCTCCCCTCCCTCAATCACGAACATTTAGACTCTCTTAACACACCTTGTACAATTGAGGAAATTACACACATTATCAAATTACTCAAAACCTCCACTGCTCCAGGCCCTGATGGGTACTCATCCTTATACTACAAAAAATATGCCCCTCTCCTTGCCCCCCATTTGAAGAACCTCTTTAATCACATCCTAGAAGGCAATTCCTTTCCAAGAGAAATGCTTTTAGCTAATCTCTCCTTAATCCCCAAACCCAATAAAGACCATTCACTCCCCCAGAATTTCCGCCCCATTTCAGTCCTGAACAACGACCTTAAGATCTTTGGCAGGATTCTTGCAGACAGACTCGCCAAAGTTATCTCCCCACTAGTTCACATTGACCAATCTGGTTTCATACCTAACAGACAGATCACGGACAACATCAGACTTGTCACCAATGTTATCCAAGATGCTAATCTCCACTCACGCCAAACCTGTCTTCTCAGCCTTGACATTCACAAGGCGTTTGACAGTGTCAGCTGGTCGTACTTGAATTACCTGCTCCCCAAATTTGGAATCTCTGGAGCATTTTTGCAGGGATTCAATGCTCTGTACGATTCTCCACAGACTCGCATCCGTTTGCCTGGTGTCAACTCTGATTTTTTTCCATTAGGTAGAGGTACCAGACAGGGCTGCCCCCTGTCTCCACTCCTCTTCGCTTTAGCCATAGAGCCCTTAGCCCAGGCTATCAGAGCCAACCCAGATATAAGAGGATATACTAAGGATCATCAGGAATACAAGATTAGCCTGTATGCTGACGATGCATTACTATACATTACCAACCCCCATACCTCCCGTCCCGTACTGCTCAAACAACTAGAACTTTTCCATAGGGTCTCAGGACTTAAAATTAACTTAAGTAAATGCTCCGCACTACCCATTAACATCCCTCCAGCAGAACTTAGCCTTCTTCAGTCCACTCTTCCCTTTAACTTGGATCTCCTCCTCATTTACATACCTTGGTGTTAATATCACTCCTCTCTACAACGGCTCATTTAAGGCTAACTACATCCCATTACTAGCCCGCATTACCTCCCTCGTGAAAACCTGGTCCTCCTATCACATTTCTTTTTTGGGCAGAGTTTGTGCAATCAAGATGAACATCCTCCCCAAACTCTTATATTACTTTCACTCCATCCCAATCAACATCCCTAAAACCAAACTCGAGGCTCTTCAAAGACAAATTAATAAATTCATCTGGGCTGACAAAAGACCACGATATAGTTACACCCTACAATATAAATTACAGTCTAAGGGCGGTCTGGGACTCCCCAACTTATGGAAATACTTTCTAGCCGCACGCCTATCACAAATCTCCCAATGGTTTTCCCCAAATAAAAACATTCCCTGCTTTGAGACCTCATCTATATATCCACTGCACCTGCAAGGGATACTTTGGTCTAAATACATCCTTTATAAAGACCTCATCAACCGTAACATTATAGTGGCTCATGCATTCAAACTTTGGCAAAATACTAGCGACACTTTCTCACTAGCTTCAACAACCTCCTCACTCACATCATTCTTAGGCGATCCCAGACTACCTCTTGCATACAAGGACAGACATTCTGTCTCTGCCTGGATAGACCTTGGCTTGACTTCCTTGGGCTCACTACAATCTAAATGGAACTTTAGAAGCTTTGAATCCCTTCAGAGAGACTTTAAACTCCCCCCCTCAGAGATTGAGAGATTCCATTTAATTAAATCATTTTTTCAGACACATTTTTCACTCTCCACGAGTCCATCTATGACAGTCTTTGAGAGAATATGCAAATCCTCATCCAGAGACAGAGGAATGATATCTAGGCTATACAACAGCCTTAATGATTTCTCGGCCTCTGAAAAAACCCAACCCATGCTACGATGGGAATCAGACTTAGGTATTGACCTTCCCCCAGATACATGGTATGCTATGTCTGAAAACCTCAGGAAAAGCAACAAAGCAGTCTCCTTTAGAGAAACCCCAACAAAACTATTCACAAGATGGTACCTAACCCCATCCAAAATCCATACCTTTTACCCGACAGTTTCTCCCAATTGCTTCAGAGGCTGCCAAGATGAAGGTACGCTACTTCACACTTTTTGGAGCTGCCCACGCCTAGCTCAGATCTGGCTAGAGGTAGCTCATAGATTTGAGGACTCCTCTAAACATAGGGTCTCCCTCACCCCATTAATCTGTCTACTCTATGGAGATGTCCCAGACATCCCTCCCCCATGCTCCAGACTCCTCCATTCACTATGTAGCTCGGTGCAATGGATGATCGCACTGAACTGGAGATCTGGGGAGGTAATATGGTCACAGGTGCTCGACAGGATGGAACTGTTGAAACTATCAGAAAGAATATACCACACAATTAATGACAGCCTACATGTTTTTGATGCCAAATGGTCATATTGGTAGTCCACTAATTGATGTTCCCATTTGCTTATATACGCATTAAACTATAGTGATGTAGGGGCGGTGGCACGCAACGGACATGGACGCCTAGTAGGAGAGCTCCGGAGCACACACGGCCTGCAACAGACTCCTTCTCCGACCCACGGCTCTCTGATGCCCGGAAAACGGCCACACAGCACCCCGCACTCCCGCTCGAGGAGAGGAACTCCCGCAGCGTCAGCCCGGATCATCACGGACCTATTCAAGCCATCGGCGGGGATCCGCAGCACGATGGGGAAGGCCAAGATGGCGCTGGAGCAGCGCCACGAGGAGGATTTCAGTGAGGACTCACAATCCCTCCCGGAGGACTCAGGTAGGGAGGCGGCCCGCTCTAACCCCCTCACGCTGGCTGACATGTCGGTGATAGCTGCAGACATTAAGTCTGCGTTCTCCGCTGCTATCACTGACATTAAATCCAACCTCCTGGCCCTGAATGAGCGCATGGCGGGGGCAGAATCTGCTGGAAGGCAGAGGGACAGGGCCATCCATCGCCTGGAAAAGGCTTCCTCCATGCACAACTATCATTTCATAGAAATAAACAGGCATCTGGAGGACTTGGACAACAGGGGAAGGAGAAAGAACATACGTGTAAGGGGCATCCCTGAGACTGTAGAATCTGCCCACATCATGCCTGCCTTACAGCGTGTGTTTAATAGTCTGCTAGGGAGGCAGGAAGATGTCGCAATTGAATTTTTTTTCAAAATTATATGTTTATTCAGAAACAAGAAACAGGCCCACACGGACCACAACGAAAGTACAGGCACATTGATATGGTAACATGGCACAGGAAAAGTATACAAGAGTACTACACATACAGGGGTGAGCATTTGCCACACCCAGTATAAATCAGCAGCCAACATCTGTAGCTCAGTGTCTCGTCGTCTTATGGGTAGTCGGTTGGGGAACTATGTGTTACCTAAGGCGTTTGATCGGTCGTCGCGGTCCCATGGGACCGCCTCCCGCCCCCGCTTTTTTATTATTGTAAGAACAGTGTAGTAGGAAGAGGAAAAGCAGTGGGGGGGGGGGTGTGTGGGGGGAGGGCCGGAAGGGGCTGGGTAGAGTTCGGGTCTAGGGGGGAGGGGAATAGGGTAGGGGGAGGGGGGGGGTGGATCTGCGAGCATGGATATTCATCATGTCCAGCATGTAAATTGGGTGTCAAAAGGTTACCCGGTAGGTCGGGTATAATCAGGCCTGTGGGTACATTCGGGGTTGCTAGGGGGTACCTCTGAGGGCTTGCCCCTCATCCGAATATTTAAAGACGTTCCAGAGTTGCCAGGTTCTGGAATATGCTTCTTGTCTGTTTTGGCTCGTAAGGATCAAGTCTTCCATCCTGCTGATGTCATCCACCCTCCGTAGCCACATTGCAGCCGTCGGGGGGCGTGAAGACCTCCAGCATAACGGAATGCAAGCCTTGGCAGCGTCCAGAAGGTGGCGCACGACTGATTGTTTATATATACGTATTGGTACGTCGTTGGCATGTAGAAGGAAGTACGCCGGGTCGTCGGGTATTATACGATCAGTGAATTTTTGCGATATGCGCCGTACCTCCTCCCAGTATGGGCGCAAGGAGGGGCATGACCAGAAGATATGTAATAGCGTGCCCTTGTCCGCTTGGCACCGCCAGCAGCGGTCCGATGTCGACGGGTAAAATTTATTTAGAAGGGCTGGGGTCTTGTACCACCTCGTCAGGATTTTATAGTTTGTTTCTTGTACCTTGGTGCAGATCGATGACTTATGTACGAACGTAAGGATGTGTTGTGTCTGTTTAGGCGAGAATACACAGTTTAGATCTTGTTCCCATTTGGACAGGCTTGGGATACGGTAGTCTCCCGTTGGCGTAGCCAGCATAGTCTGAGTGAGGGACAGGGCATGTGGCAGCGTGCCCGACTCCGAACACAGCTCCTCAAAGGCTGTGGGGGGAGAGTCAGATGGGCCAGGGGGCGTCAAGGTGGTCAGAAAGTGGCTGAGTTGGTGCGCTCGCAGGAAGTCCAGCCGGAACCTGCCCATTGGGTCCATAAGTTCCAAGACCGTCTTCCAACGGCCTGTCACTCCAAAGTGAGAGGCTTGGAATATGCCTGCTTCCTTCAACCTGGAGAATTTTGCGTCTCGCATGCCAGGTTCAAAAGAGGGGTTCCCCAATATTGGGCGTAGTGGTGAGTTTCCCGACGAAAGGCGCGTCTGGGTCAGAAGTCTCGCGCAGATTTTGACAGTGTTACCTATCAGCGGGTGGGCCTTAGAGAGTCTCTGCGCCGCCGTAGGGCACCAGGGCGCTCTGTCCAGAGGGATCTCGCATTGTGACTGTTCCAGTCGTGGCCATAGTTTGGTGGCCCCATGTCTGCACCAGTCTATCAGTCGGGTCAGGTGAGCGGCATGGTAGTAAGATCGGACGTTCGGCATCGCCATGCCCCCGTGTGCCTTTGGGAGAGAAAGGATCGTCTTGTGAATTCTGGGGCGTTTCCCGGCCCACAGGAAAGTCGTGAAGATGGTTTGGGTTTGTTTGAAGAAGTCAGTCGGTATGTGTACGGGGAGGGCCTGTAGGAGGTATAAAACTTTTGGAAGTATGGTCATTTTAAGTATACCGCACCTGCCAAACCAGGAGTGGAAGCCAGTAGTCCACTGGGTCAGCAATGTCTGGACAGATCTAAGTAAGGGCGGGAAATTTAACTTATATACCTGGGAGATCTTCGGGGGAATACGCGTGCCTAAGTAGGTCAGGGCTGTGTCAGTCCATTTCAGAGGGTAGCTGTGCTGAAGACGGGTCAGCTGTGACTCCACCACTCCCACTCCCATCGCCTCCGATTTCGTGAAATTAATCTTTAAGTTGGACAGCTGTCCATACCTGTCGAATTCTCGCATCAGAGCGGGTAAAGATATCAATGGCGATGTTAGCGAGAAGAGCATGTCATCAGCATAAGCTGAAACTTTATATTGCTCGTTCCCTATTTCAATACCCCTGATGTTTGGGTTCAACCTTACATGCCTTAGGAAGGGTTCTAGGGATAGAGCGAATAAGAGGGGCGAGAGTGGGCAGCCCTGCCTGGTTCCATTGGTGATCGGAAATGTCTCTGACAGCGTTCCGTTCGCTCTAACTCTAGCCGTCGGGTTTGCGTAAACCGCCGAAACCCAGTTCATCATTTTCGGTCCCATCCCTATATGTCTCAGGGTGTTGAACATAAACGGCCAACTGACCCTATCAAATGCCTTCTCGGCATCTGTCCCTATAAGGACGCATGGGGTCTTTGCTGTCGTGGCCACGTGAATTAGGTTCAACACTTTAACGGTGTTGTCCCTGGCTTCTCTAGTCGGGACAAAGCCCACCTGGTCAAGGTGAATCAAGTCTGGCAGATGATGCTGAATCCTTGACGCTATGATTTTGGTAAATAACTTAAGGTCGGTATTCAGTAGCGAAATCGGCCGGTAGCTACCGCACTGGCCTGGGTCCTTCCCGTCTTTGTGGATTACAGCCACCTGCGCTTGTAGCGTGGAGGCATGTAGTTCCATCCCAGTACTCAAGCTGTTAAGAAGGGCCACTAAGTGTCCACCTAGGGAGGGAAGGAGGGTCTTATAATAGGCAATAGTCAGGCCGTCCGGTCCCGGGGCCTTACCCGGTTTGGCATTGCTCAGTGCTGTCGTAAGTTCCGATAGAGAAATCGGTTCTTCCAGAAGGTCTCTCGTCTCCGCGGGTAACGTCGGCATATGGGAGGATGCTATGTAGTTCTCTGTCAGGTCACCGTCTCGGGTTGGTGGGATGGTTGGCAGATTGTACAGGTCATGGTAAAAGTTTCTAAACTCCCGAGAGATTTGTTGAGGCGTAGAGATCTTCTGGCCCCCGCGTGACATGATGTGTGGTATGTAGGATGACTTATTTTGTGAGCGGATGGCTTGGGCAAGCATCTTGCCGCATTTGTCGCCTGATTCATAGATCTTACGTCGGCATATCTGTATAGCCGCTTTGGCCTTATACTGCATTAAATCAGTGACTTGCCTGCGGGTATTGTCCAGGTCAGTGCTCAGTTGTAACGATGGGGCCTGTTTGTGTTGTGTTTCTAATGTTTGCAGTTTAAAAAGTAGTGCAGTCAGTCGTTCGGACCTCAGTCTTTTCAATCTAGCACCATGTTTAATAAGTATGCCTCTAACAACTGCTTTGTGGGCCTCCCAGACCACCCCCGGCGTGCAGTCCTGGGCGGTGTTTTCGTCAAAATAATGTCTCAGTTCCCTGACCACTTCCGTCATAGTATCCGGGTCTTGTAAGAGGGACTCATTTAAACGCCACGGGTGTCTCTGGGCGGATTGTCTGTCTGTCAGGGCGTAGACCAACGTGACCGGAGCGTGGTCTGACCAAGTAATGGAGCCTATGGAGGAGTCCTTCACGGCATCTAAGTGTTTGTGGGGGATTAGGAAGTAGTCTATCCTGGAGTAGGACTGATGGGGCCTGGAGAAGAAGGTATAGTCCCTCTCTCCAGGATGGCACAGCCGCCAGGTGTCTACCAGTCGATAAGAATGTAGCAGTGTCTGGATGGTTTTTCCGCGTGGTCCCCGACGTCGAGGACAGTCCAGTGGACGTGTCCTCCGCAGGTGACAGGGGGATATTCAGGTCACCACCCACCACAAGTTGACCTTCTGTAAAGCCCGCTAGCTGCTTGAAGCGTTTCGTCAGGAAAGTGTCTTGTCGGTCATTTGGGGCATACAGGTTTACAAACGTAATTGATGTCTCCCCTATTTTGCCTTTTAAGAACAGAAACCGTCCCTCTGCATCTAACAACACCTCTCCGTGCGACCAGGGTACCCTTGCAGAGATCAATATGGAGACCCCCCTGGACTTAGCCGACGCGTACGCCGAGTGGTACGCGATCGGGTAGTATTTGTTTTTCAGCACGGGGGAGTGGCCGTCCCTAAAGTGCGTCTCCTGCAGCAGAACCACGTCCGCCCGCATGCGACGCATATCGTTCAACAGCATCCTCCGTTTTTCAGGGGTATTCAAACCCTTGGCATTCAATGATATAACAGTTAGCTCATCCATGCTCGCAGACAGGGGGGGGGTAGAATCACCAGGGGAAATAGAGAGTCAGGTCCGGGTTGTAGCTAGGGGAGGGCCACACCAGACAGGTCAGGTAGGTGGGGGGGAGGGATAAAGTGGGGTGGGAGAAGTGAGCTACTGCTCCGGGGAGAGAGGAGCCAGAGCAGCAGGCCGCAACAAGGATGTGCGGCTCAAGAGAGGAAAAGAAAGAAAAGAGAGAAAAACAAACAAAAAGATACTAAGTTAGCCTAACAGGCTAAGAGCGCTCTCCAGCAAAGTGCTGGGTACTGAGCGCGGGCCTATGAGGGTAGGTGGATGAACAGAGCCGGCGGAGTGAGCCCCCGACCCTGCCAGCCCCCACCGTCCAGTCAGCAGAACATGTCAGCTGTCGGCATTGCAATCTAAAGAAACATTATACTAGACATCACAATAAGAGCATCGTTCAAGGTCATATCCCTTACAATTTAACATTTTAACATTTTAACATTAGTGCAGCCCCCTGTTTGTAGTGTCAGGATCTCTCAGACAGGGGGGGGCATCCATCAGAACAATAATCAACCAAGCCTGGTCAGTAAGTAGACACCCTCCCATCCCAAGAAACAGGGATCCCGCAGAAGTCTCCACCTCCCCCTCCCCAGCAAGGCTCACACACATCAACTGTATCATCATGTGAGATGGTGTAGGTCTCAACCCCCCCGTCTCCCCCAGTCCCCCAGCCATGTCCCCAACAACGATCCAGGGCACTGTCAGTAACCCAGGCATGAGGCTTAATAGGTTAAGCAGTCTGTCCAGGGAGTACACCGGTGGCAGGAAATAGAGGCTGTTCAAGGTTCAAGCTCTGAACATCCCAACATAAAAATAATAATAAAAAAAAAAAAGAAAAAAAAAAAACCCCATACAGGGAGATGCAGCAGCGAACAACAGGGGGGTCAGAGCTTGAAAGTTACCACCGATAGGGCGCGTCCTAACAACGCGGGAGCCCATAGGAGTGTCTCGGGGGGGGCTTTGAGGGTTATCCCAACAACACACCGATCCTTACAGAAGGGGGTCACATCATCTCCAGTAATCGTCACTGTGCTGGATGGGAGCAAAAAAAGATTGTAACCCTCCGATCGGCACGCCGGAGAAATGGCAGCTGATAGGCACAGGAGGGGCAAGGCGGGAGATTCATAATGGTAGGGAGCTGCACTTAGGGTATGCTGGCCACAGGCCTACTCACGTCTCTCGTCTCCCGATGGTGCTCTTTGGCGTCTCCTGTTAGCTCTCTGGTGCCTGGGTTGTGCCGCAGCTCTATACGTGGAGGGACCCGATCTGCCGGCGAATCGCGGCAGCAGTTGCAACCAGTCCGGGACTTCGATCTGCTCCGCTTCTAGAAACCTGAAGAGGGCTGGAAGATCAGCCGGGGTCTGCAGGGTGAAGGCAGATCCGTCCTTCCGGAAGGTGACCGACAACGGATATCCCCATCTATAGGTAAACCCTCTGTGTTTCGCCAGGTCTAGAACAGGCCTTAGCATAGCTCTGCGTCTCAGGGTTGCTCTTGAGAGGTCAGGAAGAATTTTAACCTGGGCATCCCCCAGAAGAACTTCCCGCTGCTCCCATGCCCGACGCAGGATCCGTTCCTTCTGGGCATAGCGCAGGAGCCTACACACCACATCCCGCGGTCTGTCCGGGTCGGCCGACCTGGGGCCCAGGGCCCTGTGTGCCCTGTCAATTTCTACGTCCACCGTAGGTTCCTCCAGCACCGAACGGAACAATTCCTGCACTCTCTCCCCCAGGGTCTCCGCCTCTACCGTCTCCGGGACCCCCCGGAGCCTCAGGTTGTTCCTTCGGCTCCGGTCTTCGACCTCCTCCAAGTGCAGCTGGAGGGCGATCGCTGCGTCTCGGTGGTGGTCTCTGGATCTCTCCAACCCCGCGACCCGGAGCTCCAGCGCGGTAAGTGATGTCTCACCTGATGCTACGCGCTCCGTCAGGGTGGAGACCTCCTCTCTGACCTCCTGGAAGTCCCGACGGTGGGTTTCCTCCAACTTCAGGATGAGGGCCTCCATATCAGTTCTGGTGGGGAGGGCCTGCAACAGGGCCCTGATGTCTTGATCCGACGGGGGACACCCCGGGTACTGCGAGGGGGATGCCATAGTGGTGTGGTCTGGCAGCGATCCGGGGGTCGATCGACCAGAGCGTTCCAGGGTGTCCGATAGGGAATCCCAGTCTCCCCGGCCGTAATCTTCCGTCGGGGGTACACGTGTCGTGCCTCGTGGTGTTGCAGCCCTGGACCCGGGGGATATCCGCGGCTGGGATTGAAAATACCGGTGCAAATCACCTGCGGAGGTGCTGGAACGGGTCACCCGGGTAGACACTCTCTTCTTCTGCTTTTTCAGCGATTGCATGCCTGAAATTAGTAGCACTGGAGCCGGTAGAGGAAGGCTCAGGCCGGGAGCTCAGAAAAAACACAGCTTCACACGGCCATGTCCAGGCCACGCCCCCGTCGCAATTGAATTTGTCAGGGCTCATAGAGCGCTCAAACCGAGGGGGCCTGATTCTGCGCCTCCACGGGACATTATTTGCTGCCTACAAAGCTTCCCACTGAAGGAGGAGATAATGAGGAAAGCGAGGGGAAATGATCAAATTGTGTTCAATGGGGCCACGATCATGCTGTTTCAGGACCTCTCACAGATCACTTTGAAGAATCGGAGGGCCCTGCGCCCGCTGCTGGACAAACTGAGGGAACGTGATCTGAGATACTCCTGGAAATTCCCTTTTGCCCTGTCAGTGACATCTGGTGGCCACCAACACACTTTGCGGGATCCAGATGGTTTACAGGATTTCTGTGCTGCGTTGGATCTGGACTATGTCCCTCTCCCTGACTGGTATGCAGAATTCCGGGACCCACGGCCGGATGGCTCACCGCCCAGATCTCCCTTCTCCACGCCAGAGAAACGTCCCCAAAAAAGGCAAAAACCCCTTCGCCCGGGCAGCTCTAAAGCGGGCACTCCACACTCCTCCAGGAGGGGGCGAGGAGAGGACTGACTGTATTAGCCGTCATTGAGTTTCCACCTCATACCTAATTTTTTTTTTTTTTTTTTTTTTTTTGTTTACTGACTGCCTATTGCTGATGTGATACACCGGACGGTCTACTCACAGATCCCCCCCCTGCCTCCCACGTTTTTGATCTGTGTTTAATTTGTTATGCTGATCACGTGGAGGTTCTATCTAACTTACATTGCCCACTTGGTGGTTGATAGGGGGCTCTTCCTGCATAGACACTGTGAGTGAACTGACACATGCTCTCTGCTATTGCCTTATTCTGAACTCTAGGTCTATGGCTATGCTTTGTGGAGACTGAATCAAAAATTCCAGGACTTGGCAGGGAGAGGCGAGACCTCTAGTGGGCGGCGAAATGTGACCTGCAGGACTTTGGGGGGATCCTCTTAGCGGTCAGACTGCTGACATATATCGACTTAATCTGCCCTTGGTGCCGGGGGGGTGTGTGGTGGTTCATATGGGGCCCCCTTTTTTTTTTTTTTTTTGGGTCCGGGAAGTTACGTCTAGTAATAGACGAAGCTACGTTAGCCATTTTTCGCAGGCCGTGTGTGCTTTGTGGTTGAAATTTGTAACGCATACAGTTTATTTTACACGTTTTCTGATTGTACTGGTATAGCTGACAGTCTACATCGTTGTTGACTGCCTCCCTCTACCCCCAAACCAGTGCCTCCGCATTCTCTGAGGGATTGCGGACGCACTGACTTATTCCGCCCGGAGGTGGGCTTCACCCCCCATCCGGACAGGGAAGTCTCATACTCTCTTTTTCATTCTCTGCTCTCTGGCTCTTCTGACTCCCTCTCTTTCTCCTTCCTTTTCTCTCAATTTCTCTTGCTGGCACCACTGCCTCTCCTCCTTTTTTTGGTAAAGTCGATCTTGCTAGTTGTATCTATTTGATCTTAATTCACGGTTGTCTGTGTCCTGTGATTCTCTTTTACTACAGGTGCGCTCGGCTCATCTCGCTCTGAGTCCTGGCCATGGCATACACGGATCTCGGGCGGAACCCATTCGTGGTTTCTCACAATGTGAAGGGCTTAAACATCCCTGAGCGGCGCTCCACTCTCCTGCGGGAACTCAGGAAAGGTAAGCCCCAGTTTGTGCTCCTCCAGGAGACTCACTTCAAAACACATCATGTACCCCGCATGACGGACTCCTGTTACACGGAGGCATACCATGCCACGAGTGACGACTCCAAGGCTAGGGGGGTATCTATCTTGATCAGCAAACACGCACCCTTTGTCCTCCAGGAAAAGGTTATTGACCCAGGGGGTAGATACGTGTTTTTAAAAGGCCTATATGGTAGTACGCCTGTAACGGTGGCTAATGTATATTTTCCCAATAAGGCTCATGTTTCCTTTTGTCAGCAGGTAGTCCGAGAGCTATTGGGCTTCTCCTCTGGATGCCTGATTCTAGGGGGGGATTTCAACGTTCCACTCAACCCGCTATCAGATACATCCAATGGGAAGACCTGCATTACCTATAGGACCCTTAGGCGCATCAAAACATTGCTTCAATCCCTACAATTGGTTGATGCTTGGAGGTTTTTATACCCAGATGGGAGGGACTTCACTTTTTATTCTCCCCCGCACGACCGACATTCTCGCATAGACTACCTTTTCATATCCCAGAGGGACCTGACAAAGGTGTCAGGGGCGCGTATAGGCATACGGTCCTTTTCGGACCACGCCCCGATCTCACTCTCCCTGGGGGAACTCTTCACTCCACATAGACAGCCTGCTTGGAGACTTAATGCGTCTCTCCTGACGGACCCTGAACTTAGATCAAAATTGACTGTATCGCTGGGCGAATTTTTTCGTAGAAATGCAACGGCCGAGGCTGACCCCCTAGTGGTGTGGGAAGCACACAAATGTACGATACGTGGCGAACTAATGAAAATGGGTGCTCAACGCAAGAGAGATAGAGATGTAACCATTAGCAACCTGGCGAATCGGATAACATTTCTAGAGACGCTTCATAAACAGTCCTTGTCTGTACAGACAGCTGCGGAATTGCTAGAGAAAAGGAAAGATCTACAACAGCTTTTTGATGAGCGTTCGCGGAGGTTCCTTTTCTTTAGACGACGGATTTATTACGAGTCTGGCAATAAAGCTGGGAAGTTCCTAGCCCGGGCCCTGAAAGAGCAAACAAACAAGAATTTCATTCACGGAATTCGTCGGGCCGATGGCGCGCTTGATGTCACTACGGATGCGATTGCGGGACACTTCCACAGCTTCTACACGAAGCTGTATAACTTACCGACTGGACATAGACCGGAGGGACGAGAGGGAGATAGGGCTCAGATAATTAGGGACTACCTGTTAGATAGTGGCCTCCCCGCTATCTCAGAATCAGATATCGCTCTGCTAGAAGGCCCGATCACGCAGGATGAAATAGCCACCGCTATAACACAGCTTAAACCGGGGAAGAGCCCAGGCCCTGACGGCTTCACCTCTATATATTATAAAACCTTTGCTCAGACCCTAGTGGGGCCCCTCAGGGCCGCTCTGGACTCTCTGTCCGATCCTAGAACGGTCACGCCAGACTTTCTCTCAGCCCACATCACGGTTTTACACAAGGAAGGCAAGGATCCCACTGACTGTGCCAGCTACCGTCCCATATCGCTCTTAAATCTTGACGCCAAGATACACGCAAAGGTATTGGCATCCAGGCTGAGTCCTGTTCTCTCTGATTTGATTGGACCGGACCAGGTGGGCTTCATGCCGGGTCGTGAAGCGCGGGACAATGTAATTAAAACCTTGCTGCTAACGCAGGCGGCTCGGACCAGAGGTATCGAGGGCCTTCTCCTGTCCACTGATGCGGAGAAGGCCTTCGATCGCGTCGCGTGGGACTACATGCTGGCCGTATGCACTAAGGTGGGTCTGGGCCCTCACATGATGGCCAGGATCTCGGCATTGTACCAAAGTCCCTCGGCTAAATTGAAGATAAATGGCTCCCTATCGGAGAGAGTCTCGATTGCAAATGGCACTAGACAGGGGTGTCCGTTATCTCCCCTCCTATTCATACTGTCTTTGGAACCTTTCATTAGGATGGTCAGGAACAATGCAGACATTCGGGGCTTCAAGATTCTGAATACGGAATATAAGGTAGCCGCCTACGCGGATGATCTTCTCTTTTTTCTCACTAATCCTGTGACATCTCTGCCAGTTTTGCTGAAGGAGTTTGCTATATATGGTTATGTGTCTAACCTCAAAATTAACTATGCCAAGTCTGAAGCCCTGAATCTCTCGTTGCCGGATAATGTCCTGTCCCAGGTGAGGGCGTCATCCTCCTTTAGGTGGGAAACCAAATCTTTAAAGTATCTGGGAGTATGGCTCACGCCAAACCTAGCAGACACATATAGACAAAACTTCCCCCAGTTCCTTAAAAATGCGGAGGCAGATCTGGAGAAATGGAGACCCGGGCGTTTTTCTTGGTTCGGTCGTGCAGCCATCATTAAGATGGTACTTCTTCCCCGTCTGCTCTATCTCTTTCATACCCTACCCCTTAAAATTCCCAGGGTCTTTTTCGCCACGCTGAAATCTCTACTACTGAAGTTCATATGGAACTCGCAAAGACCCAGGATTAAATACTCTTTGATGCTGAAACCTAAAGATCGAGGGGGAATGGGCCTGCCTGACTTCCTGGCATACTATAAGGCTACTCACTTGACCAGAGTCATCGATTGGCATTGCCATGGTTCCCTGAAAGACTGGGTGTCACTGGAGGCGGATCTTTGCCCGATTCCGCTCCAGTTTGCCCCATGGATTTCTCGGGATGATTTCCCTCCAGACCTGAAATCCCACCCTATTACGGGCCCCACTTTGGAAATTATACACAAGCTTGCTAAGACCCCTGCAATTACTTCCCAACCAAGTCCACTAACTCCCCTAAGGGACAACCCGGGTTTCATACCGGGCCTGAATAACCCGCACTTTAGAACGTCGGTAGACTCACGGCCCCTTCTGGCGGGAGATTGCTTCAAAGATGGGGTACTTAGGGACTGGACCGCTCTTAAAAAGGATGCAAATGTCCCACAGATGCCCCTTTGGGCTTATTTCCAATTGCGTAGTTATCTTGGAGGGGGGTCTAGGAGAGAGGCTTGCAGCAGGCCCCTTACAGCCTTGGAGTCAATCTGTCTTGAGGGTTCACGTTGCGTGAGGTCTACCTCTATGGCCCACTTATGGTTGCAGGGCGAGGAGCATGGGGCGGCCGAGGCACTCAGAGCGAGATGGTCAAAGGAGCTGCGTATTGAGATCACCCCTAAACAATGGAGGTACGCTTGTATTATGATGCATAAATGTTCAATAAGTACTACAATGCAAGAAACGGCTTACAAAATCATGACCCACTGGTATAATACCCCGACTAAAATGCATGGATGGAACCCTCAAATCCCAGACGAATGTTGGAGGTGCGGAACCGGAAAGGGATCCTTAGTCCACATTTGGTGGCAGTGCCCATCCATTGTACCATTTTGGGACAAAGTCATTCTGTTGACCAAGCAAATTACTGACACAAGTATTGACCTGAATGCGGCTTCTTGCTTACTTCATGTCACAAACGCCTCATTGAAGAGGTATAAAAGCTCTCTGACGAGACATCTACTGAACGCAGCTAAATCCCTAGTCCCTCTATACTGGAAATCTTTGAGGGTCCCATCCATTGCTGAGTGGCTCAGAAAAATTTCGGACGTCTATGCTATGGAAGAAACCCTGGCCCAGTCGACCGATCAGGTAGACAAACTCCAGGAGATGTGGCATCCATGGGTGGAGTTTAGATATTCCTCTACATACTCAGAGATCCTGACACGGGCGACTACCTAGGACACACGTGAGCGGTGCTTTGGGCACAGGCTCATACATACTACATTGACTGTTACCATGATTTCCTACTCTAGATCTTTTCTCTGTCTTTCTCTTTACTGTTTCTGGCTTGAATCTCGATGCTTAAAGTTTGCTGCTTGAAAATTAGCCTATATTGGCCTAGTTAGTAACTATGCCTTACTGCGCCACTGTTGAACGGCGTGGCCTGCAGGGGGCCTGTCCGGGCCGGCCTTCAGGAGGCCATTGCAGATATAAGGCGGGCCTCTATGTTTAATATGTTGTTTGTACCTGGCCTTAAGTTAATTGATGTGGGGCGCTATGTCTCCCCCCTCCCCCGCTTATGTATTCCCAGGTATATTGTAATGCTTGCCTTGTTATGTTCCTGCTAATAGTGTTAACCTGCAGGCAGCTGTAAACTTCTGTCGTATACGATTCACATTGTTATATTTTGTGTGACATAATACACTTTGAATGTTTAAACTATAGTGATGTATTACTGACTTTATCCTCTACCCACTCAGGACCACTCATCATGACCTGCCTTACGTGTTACTAATTCACTGTTGTGCCTATGAAAAGTGTTATGTTTTTTTTATACCTATGCTTGTATCCCAATTTATACTTCTTAATAAACTTTTGTAAACAAAAAGAAATCAAAGGTAAGGTCTCCTCCTCGGTTCAGATATTCTCATTCCTCTTACTCTCCACCAGGAATCCAAGTTAAAGTCACCCAGGTGATCAGTGTTGGTTTATGGAAATTGATTCATGAGTGGTCATGGAAGTGAGGAGAGAGGAGAAGAATATAGTGTAATACAATTTTTATTCAAGATTAAATGCCTCACACTAGCATATGCTTACAATGTGTATGCGATAAAAACAGCACATCAAAGAGACACTGGAATGCGGATAACTGCGGGTAGCTGTGCTTGTCAGCTCGGCTTACTCTGCTGGATCTCGGGTCCAGATGACTCCCTGTGTGTACGTTGTACCCTGGTCGTGTAGCCACGCGCTGACGCGTTTCGTGATTGGTGCTCACGTCTTCAGAGGGCGTCTTGAATAAAAATTGTATTACACTATATTCTTCTCCTCTCTCCTCACTTCCATGACCACTCATGAATCAATTTCCATAAACCAACACTGATCACCTGGGTGACTTTAACTTGGATTCCTGGTGGAGAGTAAGGGGGTTTGCACCAAGTTCACATATATGGAGGTATGGGGGATCTGCGGATAAACTGGGACCTGGAGGAGTGGCATAGGGTAGGAACAAAAGCCTTTAAGGGACTAGTCAATACGTCCCTGATAGAAGCCAATCTAAAAGTTCTGATGAGGTGGTATCTGGTCCCTAGCAGACTGGCTTCAATGTTCCCAACTGCTTCCCCACTTTGCTTTTGAGAGTGTCAAGCTCAGGGCACTATGATCCATATTTGGTGGGATTGCCCTAGAATTAGAGGATTTTGGAATAGGATCTTTAGTTTCATTAGAAAGGTCACGGGAGTGCCCTTGGAAAAATCTCCACATATTGCACTATTAGGGACTAATTCTCCCCAGGCTTCTAGACACACGCAAAGGTTAATACATTTTATGCTTCTGGGTGCAAAAAATACTCTGGCAGGGGCGTGGAAACAACCAAGAGTCTCCTATCCCGCAGCCAAAAAGAAGATATCCTGGATTATGACCCAGGAAAAAATGGTCAGCTCTATTTTGAACACTACGGATCTATTTAAGGCTGTTTGGGAACCCTGGGCCAGATATATGGGGGTTCCCCTTCTGGCAGGAACCATGACTCCTTTCATGAACACTGGATATACAGGCTGACAATCAACTCAACTCTTTTTATGTTCTTCCCTCTCTCTATACTTTATTCTCTGTTTCTCTATTTCTTTTCTCACTCATATTCCTCCCTGTCCCTGAGTTCACCTTACCAGTTCACTTGCATTTGACATGTCGTTTCTGATTTAAAGGTATAGGAGAAAAAAAAAATCCTCTCATAATAGAACATAAGAATGTATGGGATTTTTTTACTCCCTGGATTATATTAGTAGGAAGATTCTGGACTTTTTCAAGACGCTGTAACCGATTGTTGCACCTCATTGCTTTAGTTTCTTTTCTTTTTTTTATTGTTTGTTTTTGGACATCCACACAGCACACAGATCCTTTGACTTTCAGAAGCCGTGCAGATAGTTTGGTGACTATGAGGTCAAGGTTTAGGTTTAGGATATAGGTTCCCTTTCGACACAGTTTGTTCCCATTAGGGGTGTCGAAACGGAATTATAGGTCCATTGCCTGTTCCAGGCTTCCTCTCGCCTATGGAAATTCATATACATAATGGGGTAGGCTTATATTTTTCTTATAGAATGTTAGCTGTGGTCTTTGCCCCTAATTTCTCTTCTTATTTACTTGTCATACATATTTACATTATTGTATCTTATCTTTTATTTATATATCGCTATCCCCTTTATTGAATTTATTTGAGGAAGAGTATCTTATTCTATTTGAGGAATTACACTGTATGTATTCTATTTTTATCTTCCTTCACTTTTTTCTCCGCTCCAAGATTGTACTGGGAGCACTGATTGTATTTCTTTGATATTTAATAAAAATAAAAATCTTAAATTGAAAAAAAAAAAAACGCACAACTGGGGAAAAAAAATGTCTCACTACAAGAATAAAAAAAAGTTTTGGAAATTATTGGAAATTATTGAATGGAGGTACTTCCAGCTTAAGCATTTCATAGCAGCATGTTTACAGCCTATAAGGGAGGGGAATGATCTCACCCCATTTGAGCGACTATGCACTACTGAACAAACTCATGGGAATATATCCTGGATATATAAAATTCTTATGGAAGTAAAAGAGCTGGAAGTCCTGACATTTATAAAAAAATTGGGAGATGGAGTTGGAGAAACAAGGAAAGAACCAAGAAGTGGGAAAAATACTGAAGCTTGTACATGGATCATCAGTAAATAATGGAACAGTGGAAATTAACTATAAATGTATAACTAGGTGGTATAGAACCCCTGATATATTAGGGAAGAACTAAATAGGACAAACAACAGAATGCTGGCAAGGATGTAAACAAACAGGAACTATGGCACATATATGGTGGGGGTGTCCTAAGATTAGGCCATATTGGAAGGAAACATTAAGATATATTAAAGAGATTACATACGTAGATTTGCCGGAAGAACCATTAACATGCCTATTCCATGGGGTAGACATGTCAATAAAAGAATATATAAATTTAATTGATAATACATATGGTGAATGCCGCAAAAAGCCTGATACCTAAAAAATGGAAAGAAGTAGAAAGCTCAAAAATGTAAGAATGGTTTGAAAAAATAAAAGAGATATATAATATGGAATCCCTAAGACATAGTGAAGAAAGACAATTAGAATTTATCAAGAGATGGAAAAAATGTAAGTTAACGGAAAACTACAGTGAGGAGAAAAACAGCTAGATAAGAAGGGATAGAATTGTCCTGATCGGAGGAGTTGGATGAGTTGAAGGTGTGGGGCACGAGGGCGGGGGGAGATGGGGGGTATGTTATTGGAAATAAAGTACGTCAATGTATATCCCTGTTGGAAGGGAAAATGTTTTAGTGCATTGAAAAACAGTGGAAAATAAATAATAATAAAAAAAACATGTTGCAAGGGCATACAGATTAGAGGAGAGAGAAGTGCAAAAGAAAGATTGGCAACTTTCCAGTAAGGATGAGCCGAACACCCCCCGGTTCAGTTTGCACCAGGATTTGTGAACAGAACAATCTGCGCTAAAATTCGAAAAAAAATGGCATAGGGGTCCCACCAAAATCCATACCAGACACTTATTTGAGCATGCATCCTGGCAAGCTGCAGGAACAGAGGGCACCTCCCCTCCTGAACCGTACCAGATCACATGCCCTTAACATAGGTAGCATGATTTGGGGTCTGACCCCCAAAGCACCTTATCCCCATGTTGACAAGAGACTGCTGTATTAAAAAATCAAAGAATCAAAATTTCCCAGAATGTAAATCAATGCAGTCTGAAACACCGAAAAAAAATTAAAAGCTGCAACAATTCCGTCTCCATGGGAGGCTCCCACTGAATGAAGCTTCTTCTCGATGACAGCTATTATATAGCTGAGGGCGGGGCCACCTGTGATGTAAACGGGTGACCCTGCCCCCACTGACATCACGGGAGCTTCAGAAGGGGCGGGGTCACCCGTTTACATCACCGGGTGGCCTAAACTCTCAGCTATATAACAGCTATCATCGATAAGAAGCGTAATTTGGCAACTGTTACAGCTTTTTTTTTTGGTGCGTTGGGCGGCGTGGATTTATATCGCTGGACATTTTTCTTTTAATAAAGTACTTGTCCCAAGCTGTCTCTTGTCGTTTTTTTTTTTTTTTACACTTTTTTTGTGAAATGGTAGGGGTACAATGTTCCCCGTTACCAATTCACATGGGGGTGGGATCTGGGGGTCCCCTTGTTAAAAGGGTCTTCTAGATTCCAAAAAAGCCCCCCACTTGCAGACCTGCAGCCTGCCAGGTTGCATGCTCGGATAAGGGTCTGGTATGGATTTTGGGGGACCCATAAGCCATTTTTGTTTATTTGGTAAGGGGGTTCCCTTTAATATCGATAAAAGACCTGAAGGGCCTGGTATGGATTTTGGGGAGGACCCCTCACGCAATTTTTAAAAATAATTTGGTTTATGTACATTGCCGAGACCAGACAATTCATTACAGCCACGATCAGGTTTGAATTACTTTTCTTCCTTTAGAAATGTCATCTTGCTGTAGTAATGTTCTAAACACGGGAACAATATGCCACTTTACAGGCATACTATAGACACCCCCAGGCACAAAATTGCATATACGCCTTTAAAATGAGCACCTTAAAACAGTGTTTTTTCATGTTAGTGTCCCATAGACTTTATTGGTGTTCTGCGTCTTTTGAATTTTCCCCCGAACTCTGCATATTGTTCGTTGTTCACCAAACAACTCAACAACCAAACTTCCGCTCAAACTTATGCTTAGGCCGAACCAGGGCCGGACTGGCCAACCGGGAGACCGGGAAATCTCCCGGCAGGCTGCCTGCCCTGAGGCTGCTTTGGGCTAAGCTGTGGCTGCAGCGCAGTGCTCCGCTCCCTCCTCCACTACACATCACACAGAATCAGCGGGCATCTCCCGCTGTGTGTCTGCGAGCTGCGAGTGTGAAAACTTTGGCCACGCTGCTTCCTAATGAAACTTTAAAGTTCTTAGTGATTGAAAAGAAAGCAGCACACAGTGGGTCAGTCATTGATGGGGCTGAACAGAGTGTGTTTTAACTTCCATAGTCCCTCAACCATCACAGCAGCCCACTAGGGTTTCCCTAGTGTGGTGCACTACAAGCCCCAGCATGCTCTGCCAGCCTATGTATATGTATAGCACAGGCTAGTAGGCCTTGTTTGCTGACCACAACCTCTGACATCTCCTGTACCATGCCCGCAGCCCCTGGCATCTCCTGTACCATGCCCGCAGCCTCTGACATCTCCTGTACCATGCCCGCAGCCTCTGAAATCTCCTGTACCATGCCTGCAGCCCCTGGCACCTCCTGTACCATGCCCGCAGCCTCTGACATCTCCTGTACCATGCCTGAAGCCTCTGACATCTCCTGTACCATGCCCGCAGCCTCTGACATCTCCTGTACCATGCCCGCAGCCTCTGACATCTCCTGTATCATGCCTGCAGCCCCTGGCATCACCTGTATCATGCCCGCAGCCCCTGGCACCTCCTGTACCATGCCCGCGGCCCCTGGCACCTCCTGTACCATGCCCGCAGCCCCTGGCACCTCCTATACCATGCCCGCAGCCCCTGGCACCTCCTGTACCATGCCCGCAGCCCCTGGCACCTCCTGTACCATGCCCGCAGCCTCTGACATCTTCTGTACCATGCCTGCAGCCCCTGGCATCTCCTGTATCATGCCCGCAGCCTCTAACATCACCTGTATCATGCCTGCAGCCCCTGGCACCTCCTGTACCATGCCCGCAGCCCCTGGCATCTCCTGTACCATGCCCACAGCCCCTGGCACCTCCTGTACCATGCCCACAGCCCCTGGCACCTCTTGCACCATGCCTGCAGCCCCTGGCATCTCCTGTACCATGCCCGCAGCCTCTGACATCTTCTGTACTATACCCACAGCCTCTGACCACCTCCTGTACCATGCCCGCAGCCCCTGGCACCTCCTGTACCATGCCCGCAGCCCCTGGCACCTCCTATACCATGCCCGCAGCCCCTGGCACCTCCTGTACCATGCCCGCAGCCCCTGGCACCTCCTGTACCATGCCCGCAGCCTCTGACATCTTCTGTACCATGCCTGCAGCCCCTGGCATCTCCTGTATCATGCCCGCAGCCTCTAACATCACCTGTATCATGCCCGCAGCCCCTGGCACCTCCTGTACCATGCCCGCAGCCCCTGGCACCTCCTATACCATGCCCGCAGCCCCTGGCACCTCCTGTACCATGCCTGCAGCCCCTGGCACCTCCTGTACCATGCCCGCAGCCTCTGACATCTTCTGTACCATGCCTGCAGCCCCTGGCATCTCCTGTATCATGCCCGCAGCCTCTAACATCACCTGTATCATGCCCGCAGCCCCTGGCACCTCCTGTACCATGCCCGCAGCCCCTGGCATCTCCTGTACCATGCCCACAGCCCCTGGCACCTCCTGTACCATGCCCTCAGCCCCTGGCATCTCCTGTACCATGCCCGCAGCCCCTGGCACCTCCTGTGCCATGCCCGCAGCCCCTGGAACCTCCTGTACCATGCCCACAGCCTCTGACATCTCCTGTATCATGCTGCAGCCCCTGGCATCTCCTTACCATGCCAACAGCCTCTGACATCCCCTTTATTATGCCTGAAGCCTCTGGCATCTCCTGTACCATGCTTGCTGCCTCTGACATCTCCTGTATCATGCCCACAGCCTCTGCCATCTTGACATCTTCTGTACCATGCCCACAGCCTCTGACATCTTCTGTACTATACCCACAGCCTCTGACCATCTCCTGTACCATGTCCACAGCCTCTGACCATCTCCTGTACCATGCCCGCAGCCTCTGACATCTCCTGTACCATGCCTGCAGCCCCTGGCATCACCTGTATCATGCCCGCAGCCCCTGGCACCTCCTGTACCATGCCCGCAGCCCCTGGCACCTCCTGTACCATGCCCGCAGCCCCTGGCACCTCCTATACCATGCCTGCAGCCCCTGGCACCTCCTGTACCATGCCCGCAGCCCCTGGCACCTCCTGTACCATGCCCACAGCCTCTGACATCTCCTGTACCATGCCTGCAGCCCCTGGCATCTCCTGTATCATGCCCGCAGCCTCTAACATCACCTGTATCATGCCCGCAGCCCCTGGCACCTCCTGTACCATGCCCGCAGCCCCTGGCATCTCCTGCACCATGCCCACAGCCCCTGGCACCTCCTGTACCATGCCCACAGCCCCTGGCACCTCTTGCACCATGCCTGCAGCCCCTGGCATCTCCTGTACCATGCCCACAGCCTCTGACATCTTCTGTACTATACCCACAGCCTCTGACCATCTCCTATACCATGTCCACAGCCTCTGACCATCTCCTGTACCATGCCCGCAGCCCCTGGCATCTCCTGTACCTTGCCCGCAGCCCCTGGCACCTCCTGTGCCATGCCCGCAGCCCCTGGAACCTCCTGTACCATGCCCCCAGCCTCTGACATCTCCTGTATCATGCTGCAGCCCCTGGCATCTCCTTACCATGCCAACAGCCTCTGACATCCCCTTTATTATGCCTGAAGCCTCTGGCATCTCCTGTACCATGCCCGCTGCCTCTGACATCTCCTGTATCATGCCCACAGCCTCTGCCATCTTGACATCTTCTGTACCATGCCCACAGCCTCTGACATCTTCTGTACTATACCCACAGCCTCTGACCATCTCCTGTACCATGTCCACAGCCTCTGACCATCTCCTGTACCATGTCCATAGCCTCTGACCATCTCCTGTACCATGTCCACAGCCTCTGACCATCTCCTGTACCATGTCCACAGCCTCTGACCATCTCCTGTACCATATCCACAGCCTCTGACCATCTCCTGTACCATGTCCACAGCCTCTGACCATCTCCTGTAACATGCCCGCAGCCTCTGACCATCTCCTGTAACATGCCCGCAGCCTCTGACCATCTCCTGTAACATGCCCGCAGCCTCTGACCATCTCCTGTAACATGCCCGCAGCCTCTGACCATCTCCTGTAACATGCCCGCAGCCTCTGACATCTCCTGTAACATGCCCGCAGCCTCTGACATCTCCTGTAACATGCCCGCAGCCTCTGACATCTCCTGTACCATGCCCACAGCCTCTGACATCTCCTGTACCATGCCCGCAGCTTCTGACCATCTCCTGTACCATGTCCGCAGCCTCTGACCATCTCCTGTACCATGCCCGCACCCCCTGACCATCTCCTGTACCATGCCCGCAGCCTCTGACCATCTCCTGTACCATGTCCGCAGCCTCTGACCATCTCCTGTACCATGCCAACAGCCTCTGACCATCTCCTGTACCATGTCCACAGCCTCTGACATCTCCTGTATCCTATCTGAAACCTCTGACCATATCTTGCTCTGTATCATGTCTGCAGTCTGGAGAGGAGTCAAAGGTGGGAGAACTGCTGGGATGGGGGTCATGGGAGAAGTCAGACGTGTCTGGACTGTGGAGAGGAGACTATAGGAAAACCAGAGCCACCAACCGGGAGCCGACTGACTGATCCCTGCACAGTGCACCTGAGAGGTGGTCAGTGACAGCACCGCCAGGCCAGTCTGAGGGGGGGGGGTCATTGATGTAAGGGGGAGTTGATGTGAGGTGTCCCCCTTGAAGATTGCTCCACTTGTACCACTTTTAACTGTAATTTGCTGTTATATATCCCTAGCCCTATGTGCTTTCATATCGGTCGTATCTATAAATAATACACTCTTAAACTGTGCTTTAAAGATGGAAAGACATTACTGTTTTAACATCTTAAGTCTGTTCCCTCATAAAGCCATTCCACGAACGCAGAAGGAGGAGGCGGGATGCTTGACCAAAAAAAAAAGACAGAACCCAAAGAAAAAAAACCCACAAGAATTCTTGTAATAGGTAGAGAAAGATCAGTTGATTGATTATTCCTCACTCATTCTGCTGTGCTTGCAACATTTAAAGCAATTTGTAGGTTTTTTTTTTCCAATATCCAGAGGCAAGCAAAAAAAAAGGACATAAACAGTAGTTAAATGGGTGAACAATACCGTTCCTCTTAAAACTGGGGAAGGGGCTTCTTTTTATCAAGTGCGGGGGGGGGGGGGTTGGAGTCGAGGTCTGTTATACCTAAGAATTCCCTGGGATACACTCCTGGTGCTCATCCTATTATTCACCTCACCTCCCTGGGGATGCAGCTCCGCTCGTATCTGTACAGCTCCCCTCTGTCGACTTTCCCCTGCCACTGCCTCTCTCAGCGGGTTGCTGCGATCTTCTGCCTGTTCTGTTTCCCCCCCCCACCTGGTCTGCGTGCTAGCTCTGTCTCCGTCTCTGGGTCCGGCTCTCCGAGATCCGACCGTCTTTTACTTCCTTTTACTTCCTTCGCGTACTCCCGGGCTAGTGCCGGCCTCTGCACCCTCGGCACACTCGGATCCCCTCCTTCCGGCACTCCATAATGTAGCCACGGCTCTCGTTCGCGGCTTTACTCCCGGCTTCACAACTACCAGGTCTCAGCCACGCTGTACCTTCTATTCAACACTCGTCCTGCTGGAGCCAATCGGCTTCTCCTCCCCATACGAGAGAGGCTAGAGAGCCAGGGACATGGGTTCACAGGGATGGGGGCGTTCAACGCTTAGCCTTCAGACATGAGGGGCTGGAGACCTGGAGCTCATGGCATGCTCTCGTCCAGTGCCATTGCCAGACTCCTCCCTCTCCGTTCAAATATCCCAAAGTCATGCTTTATTTTTTTAACACAATCTTGATGCATCTCCAGAACTTTTTTTTAGGCTTGGATAACTCTTTGGTCTTCATGATGCTAGACTGGATCCACACAACTTCTGGAGGAATCTAGTAGCCCTAGAGCGTATTTATGGATACCACAGCAAATGGTGGTAAATACATACACAATTGTTTAAGCATTTTATTTATAAATAATCAGGAAAACTATATAGATGTTTCTACTTTGTGTAGATCAGTGACATACATTTTCAGCTAAATTTAATTTTAGTAACAAGGGAATAGCTAAATAACTTTTAAAGAATAATTTGGAGTATTGTGTTCCAGGAGGAAAAATTGGAAGAAAAGTCTGACACTAACTATTCTTAAAAACATTCCCTCCCCCCTCCTATCCTAAAAATAGTTAAGTACACAGAGCATGCATGATAGGTAGAGGAGAGATTTTTTTTAAGAAGTTATTAGAATTTTCTTCCACAAATGCCTTTGTCGGGTAGGAAGATTTTATTTCCTTCTCAGTGTTAGGCCTTGTACACATGAGCAAATAGATTTGTTTAAATTGGTCGGACAGACTGATTTGAACAAATCTGTCTGCTGGGATGTATTGGTTTGATCGTGTACACACGATCAAACATAAATCCCCGCCGACAGACAGCGCGCTGACAGTGATGTGGCGGTGACGTTGACGCCGCCACGTCACCGCACCAGGAAGTTAAACACTTCCGCGCATGCGACAAAACCATTCGACGCGTGTGCGAGCAGATATGTCTGCTGGTTAGCATACTAACCAGCAGACATGTCGGGCGGACAGGTTCCCAGCCGACAGATTTGAAAGCATGCTTTCAAATCTGTCGGATGGCCAAATCCGTCTGTTTGCCCGTACACACACGATCTAATCTGTCTGCTGAAACGGTCTGGCAAGAGTTGGCAAAATCTGTAAAAATATATAAATACACAGGTGAAATACATTTAAGGAAGCCTTTAAAAAGCCAAATGATTTCAAGTGTTTGAAAAATTCAGTAGGATGTTCTCTTTCCTAGTGCTTATCCCCTCTAGTCTGTCTACTACATTGGGGACACACAATTTCTTACACATTTTTTCCCTCACAAGTGTTTCAATTCACCGCATTTCTGTTATTTTTCTCTCTTTCTGGAAAATGAATTAAAGGAACGATGGGACAAATAAGATGTCAAAGCACAAGTTTCAAATGACACATTGATTGTTAGTTACCTGCACACGGTCAGCTCCATTCCATGTTATCCTTATTCCACTGATTGCAAACACTAAATCTATGCCTTCATAGTCAACATGCAGGTTTGAACTTTTATATGGGATGCTGGCTCTGTTGCAAATGGGCAAATAAGCAAAATAATTACAGAAGTCAACAAAATTACAATGTATTTATTTAATTATGTCGTTGAGGTTTGGGGAGGGGATTTCCCCTGTTGGCCCCTTGTAGTTAAGGAACTTCTGTATGTATCATTTTTGTTACCGTTGTATGATATAACGATTTTAAAACTGCATATAAGAAAATGCAGGCCGGCAAAAGATAGGAGCCCTTCCTCCTTGCGTGGTGACGTCACTGCGCGTCCTCCCAGATGCGTTTCGTCATCAACAGACGTTTCCATTGAAAACGTCTGTTGATGACGAAACACGTCTGAAGGGACGCACATTGAAGTCACCAGGAAGGGCTCCTATTGTTTGCCAGCCGGCATTGTCTTATATGCAGTTTTAAAACCTTTATATTGTAAGTACAATATGTTTTAATAAATTGATTTTTTACCTTACGGAATTACACTGTGGTACATCCTCTCCTTTATTTGTTTCCGCGGATGATCGTGAGTTGTGCCTGCCATTAATCTATTGGATCAAGAGTTTTTGCCTGCTACTAATCTGTGGGAAATCCTTTCCATAGCACATTCCCTGAATCTAAAGGCCGCGGCTGGGCTATAGCCGATCATTTTACTGGGCTTGCCTTCTGGTAAGCGGCCATTTCATTATTGGTGAAGGTTTCACTTTCAAGTTATCATCTGTCACTGTGGTGGTGTTGTAATTGATGTCCCTGCATGTGATGTATCTGGGGAGAGATTGATATTGAACCTGTCATCATAGACTTTCTGATCTCACCCCAAAGAAAATTGTGTTTATCACCTATATGCTACAGGATTGTTTCTCAACTGCTTCCAATGTCATATGGCTAATTAGTTTAATTTTATTTTAGTGGCGCGGCTTTGCTTTTTCTTGACTACCATAGCCTGCCCTGACACTACAGGGGCTCAAAGGATCATGGGACACATAGTATGAGGACTGGAGGAGTGACATCACAGACACATAAACCTGCTGCAAGCAGCTACGGGAGGTAAGTTACACACAAACTGACAATGGGGTTGTGATTCATTTAGCACAATGTATCTGTTTTGGGGAGAAAAAGCTGGAGTTCTTATTAACATAGACGAGGGCATTATTCAAAAGGAGGCAACATGGTGACAAAAATATTAGTTTTCAATAATAATTAGTACAGAGAAATAGGTATGACATGTATAAAAAGTGTTAAACCCCTGTCAATTTATTTTTTGCTGTCTGTGTCCAACTGTGGAGATTTCCCTTCACCTTCTGGGACAGAAGAAGTAATAGGATATCTCGTCACAGATAAAAGGGTGTTGTTTTCTTTATTTTCACCAGAGCAGGTGTTCAATTTACAGATATTTTTCTATATTCCTGTTCTGGTAACTCCTGTAAAATTCAATAGGGGGCATTTGGTTGAGACTAGTATGGACTTTCATGGTACTTGTCATGGATCTTGGAAGACAGAAGTGTTCCTCCTTGAAATCAGTTACACAGGCTTTTGCGAGGTAATTAATGCATCTACCCCTAGACATTTCAGTGTCCATTGTGTGATAACCCTATTTAAAGCCTTTTGATTATCAGGTGTAAATGTCTTCTGCCCTGTCTCAACTCTCCAGACGGTTCCATTGTTCTGTGGCTGGATATTGTGTACATTGATTGCCCTGGGGCTTTTGTCTCAATACACATAACAGTCTTTCTATTCAAACCTTTCTGACCAATCTCTGCTGTGTCATTTTCAAGTCTTCATTTGCATGGTTAAGGAGGACCTAAGTGAAGACTGCATACTTTACAATGAACCAATAGCAAAGCAGTTGTTGGGGGCGGGATGTTCCAAATTCTGTATACAAGTGTGCTGTGTACTTTCAATAAATGAGCTCTGTCTGAACATACATACAACTCGCTTGGTGTGTGTTCCAATGGGTTCAATCAGCACATAGCTGTAGGTCGGACCCCGGAAACTTGGATGACTGGACCATCAGATGTTTCAATCTGCAAGCTGATCGAATAGAAGCAGAGAAGTGTCGGGAGAGCAGGACCTGGGCGAGCAAGGGTCTCGTCACAGTACTGTACAAAGGCTTTACACACACACACACAACGTAAGCATAAAAATATAATATTTATTACAAAAGTTACTTATTTAAAAAGGGAGATATACATATTGAAAAAAGGACAGTGTGTCACCATAAGACACTCAATTGCTCTATATGGTCAGAACACGCAGATGCAGTGACAACAACAGGCTAATACTTTGAAAGTATCACAGATCATTTCTATATCCTTCTCTCAACATGTTTCTCGAGATTTTTGGATATTAAAGAGCAATCATAGACTTTTTTTATTTCTATAAAGACAAAGGGAGAGATAGTTATAACAATAACATGATGAGAATTATCATAACAGTTTGATTACAGGGGCTACACGAGATCTTACCCAAGATGTAATCAGGACCCACAGGTGCAAGTCTATCCCAGTGAATGTGGGGGCACTATACCAGGGGGCACATAGGTTCCCAATTTGATAATAAAGTAATCTATGTCAGAAATAGGACATTATTTACACAGTTATAAGGGGTAGATATGTACTGATGGTTAACGCATGGCATATTCAACCCTCCCCATCATGGGTTAAACAATGTTGACTAGCTATGCGGTTCAAATATCTATAAACATAGTAAAGAATATTGATCAAAAAGATAATGATAATTAAACAGTAATTAACAGAGATGGCGGACACATCTTAATTCATCTTGGGTGTGCCGGAAAATGTTCAGAGGAAAACCTGTCGGACCTACTGGAAACCTGGGTCCCAATGGCCTTGTTCAGGAACCTATAGGGACATATAGATCAGGATGGGATCCGTGGGTGGTTGAAAGTTGGTGGTTAGTTCACACATACTGTATAAATCAAATCACTTTATTATGTATATATGTCTATATGACTGCCACAGGGGGGCGCTGAATTCAGGTCTGAGGTTGAAAGGGATATCCAGGTAAATAGTCCCTTTAGTAGTGATAGATCTAAAGTAAATGATATGGAGTATAATTAACATGAAAAAGCACTGCAGAAAATGCTAGCGACCTTATGTTCATACAAGAGCAAAACGTGTTCACCTCAGATCTTTTAAGAGTGGATGAAGACCAGAACCAGAGAATAGTCAGTCTGTATTCCAATCTGGTCCCTAGAATAAGGCTCCCTGGAGTACAGAAAATGGTTTGTAAGGCATCTACACCGCTGGTCATATGGGGATAATTGGCCATGTAGAAAGACCTGTTACTCACCGATGAAAGGGAAGGAGGTGTCCTTCAGACTGCATTAGCAGTGGGGCCACTGCCAACCACCCTATATATAGGTCTTCTGCCCAGAGACGCTGTGTGTGACATCATCGGCCCCAGCCCCTCAATGGACATGTGTGAGACTCGCATATGCACAGCGTCCAAAGACCATCCGTTGGCAGACATGAGGGAGCTAGCATTTTCTGCAGTGCCTTTTCATGTTAATTATAGTCAGTATCATTTACTTTAGATCTATCTCTGCTGAAGGGACTAATTCAGCGCCTCCCTGTGGTAGTCTTATAAACATCTCTACATAATAAGGTGATTTTATACAGTGGGGATAGAAAGTTTGGGCACTCCAGGTAAAAATTTGTATAAATGTGCATAATGAAGCCAAGGAAAGATGGAAAAATCTCCAAAAGGCATCACATTACAGATTAGACATTCTTATAATATGTCAACAAAGTTAGATTATATTTCCATCATTTTCACTTTCAATATTACAGAAAACAAAAAAAAGGCATCTGAAAAAGTTTAGGCACCCTGCAGAATTTATACTATCCACTGCCCTTGCCAGACCTGCCAGTGTCATGGATTGTTCTCAATCATTGTCTGGGAAGACCAGGTGATGTCAATCTCAACGGTTTTAAATGCCCAGACTCATCTGACCTTGCCCCAACAATCAGCACCATGGGTTCTTTTAAGCAGGTGCCTAGAAAACTGAAACTGAAAATAGTTGACACTCACAAAGCTGGAGAAGGCTATAAGAAGAAAGCAAAGAGTTTTTAGATGTCAATATCCTCTGTTCGGAATGTAATTTAAGAAACGGCAGTCATCAGGAACAGTGGAAGTTAAAGCAAGATCTGGAAGACCAAAAAAATATCAGACAGAACAGCTCGCAGGATTGTGAGAAAAGCAATTAAAAACCCACGTTTGACTGCACGATCCCTCCAGAAAGATCTGGCAGACACTGGAGTGTGGTACACTATTCCACTATAAAGAGATACTTGTACAAATATGGTCATCATGGAAGAGTCATCAGAAGAAAACCTCTTCTACGTCCTCACTAGTGTTGCTCACGAATATTCGCATTGCGAATATTCGTTACGAATATTGCATATTCGAGTATTCGCGAATAACTCGAATATCGCGGTGAATATTTGCTATTGCGAATATTCGTATTTTTTCAAATTTATTTTTAAAACAGATCACATCCTAGTGATCTCCATCGACATCTAAAAGCATTGCTGGTATGATTAGAGACCCTGGGTCGAGTAGCTGAGGCGATCCTTTTATGTTGCCGAATATTCGTATTACGTATTACGAATATTCGCGAATACTTTCTCTGCCCTTCTGTGTTTTGTGTATAAAATAAAAAAAATTAGCTTTAGTTTAGTCATATAAGTTTGTGTAAGTAGAGTTAGTGTTTAGTGCATATTAGTTTAGTAATCCAGGAAATGATCTCCGTGTTTGCGTGTTGTTCGCATTAGCGAAATTTCGCAACATTTTTTTTTGATAAAATTTCACGAATATTCGATATTAACGAATATTTCACGAATATTCTTCTATATATTCGTGAAATATCGCGAAATCGAATATGGCGTATTCCGCTCAACACTGGTCCTCACCACAAAAATCAGTGTTTGAACTTTGCAAATGAACATATAGACAAGCCTGGTGCATTTTGGAAACTGTTCTGTGGACCGATGAGGTTAAAATAGAACTTTTTGGCCGGAATGAGCAAAGGTACGTTTGGAGAAGAAAGGGCACAGAATTTAATGGAAAGAACCTCTGTCTAAGGCCGCGTACACACGAGGGGATATGTCCGCTGAAAACGGTCCGATGGACCGTTTCAGCAGACATCTCCGCTCGTGTGTATGGGCTAGCGGACAGATTTGTCCACCCGACAGATTTCAAAGCAAGCTTTGAAATCTATCCGGTGGGAATCTGTCCGCCCGACATGTCTGCTGGTTAGTACACTTACCAGCAGACATGTCGGCCCCCACCGCCGCCGCGCCGCTGCCGAATGGATTCGGCGCATGCGCGGAAGTGTTTTACTTCCTGGTGCGGTGACGTGGCGGTGACGCGGCGGCGTCAACGTCACCGCCGCGTCACCGCCACGTCACCGCGCCGTCCGGCGGCGGGGAATTTGATCCGATGGTGTGTACACGCCATCGGATCAAACTCCCGATCGGACATATCCGATGGAAATGGTCCGCGGACCGTTTTCATCGGATATGTCCGATCGTGTGTATGGGGCCTAACTGTTAAACATGGGGGTGGATCAATCATGCTTTGGGGTTGTATTGCAGCCAGTGGCACAGGGAACATTTCACGAGTAGAAGGAAAAATGGATTCAAAAGAATTCCAGCAAATTTTGGATGGTAACTTGATGCCATCTGTGAAAAAGCTGAAGTTAAAGAGAGGGTAGCTTCTACAAATGGATAATGATCCTAAACACACCTCAAAATCCACGGGGGATTACATCAAGAGGTGAAAACTGAAGGTTTTGCCATGGCCTTCACAATCTCCTGACCTCAACATAATTGAAAATCTATGGATAGACCTTTAAAGAGCAGTGCGTGACAGGCAGCCCAGATATCTCAAAGAACTAGAAGACTTTTGTAAGGAAGAATGGCCAAAGATACCTCAAACAAGAATTGAAAGACTCTTGGCTGGCTACAAAAAGCGTTTACAAGCTTGCCAAAGGAGGCAGTACAGCATATTAACTCTGCAGGGTGTTCAAACTTTTGCAGACGCCATTTATTTTATTTTTTAATTGTCAGTTAAAGCAACACAGTGCCGAATCACAAAAAGGGGCCAGGCCCTTTACCTGCATAATGGTCCGGGTGTTAAGCGGTTAACCACTTAAGACCCGGACCAATACGCTGGTAAATGACCCAAGGTGTTTTTGCGATTCGGCACTGCGTCGCTTTAACAGACAATTGCGCGGTTGTGCGACGTGGCTCCCAAACAAAATTTGCGTCCTTTTCTTCCCACAAATAGAGCTTTCTTTTGGTGGTATTTGATCACCTCTGCGATTTTTATTTTTTGCGCTATATACAAAAATAGAGCGACATTTTTGAAAAAAAAACACTATTTTTTAATTTTGTTAAAAAAAAAATCAAATAAACTAAATTTTAGTCAAACATTTAGGCCAAAATTTATTTAGCTACATGTCTTTAGTAAAAAAAAAAATCGCAATAAAAAAAAATAGCTACCTAGCGGGAACAGCGACACTAATACAGCGATCAGAAAAATGATCGCTTAGTGACGCTGGCAATAGGGAGTGAAAGGGTTAACTAGGGCGGTGATCAGGGGGTTAAAACTTTATTAGGGGGGGTGGGGGGGCTATCCTGAACCTAACACTAACTGTTTTTTACACTGCCTGTCACACTGACACTAAATGCAGTGATTAGATCACTGCATTCAGTGACACTGTGACAGGGGGGTGGGGGGGGGGGCGATCACAAGGGGTTAATATGCCTATGTGAGTGTGTGTCAGTGTTGTGTTGGTGCACACTTACTTGTGATGTCTTCTCTCATCAGCAGCGCTGGGAAACAGCGCTGCGATGAGAGATTACATCATTTCCTCCTTCCTGTGTAAACACAGGAGGAGGAACTGACAGGATGGGAGCGCGCTCCCATTGGCTGGGAGCGATTGCGGGCGGGCGGGTATTCGCCGACATCCGCCCGCTGATTCCGGATCGCTCCCGGAGCCAGGGGGACCCCCGCACGCCGCGGAGGGGGTCCCGATGGGACCCCCGAACCGCACTTAGGCGGGGACGTAAATTTACGCCCTTGTGCCTGTACGTGCCATTCTGTGGCCGTATATGTGCGTGCGGGGGTCCTTAAGTGGTTAAGATGCGTCCGCCGTCTGTTAATTACTGTTTAATTATTATTATCCCTTTTGAGCAATATTCTTTACTATGTTTATAGATATTTGGACCGCATACCTAGTCATCATTCTTCAATACAGGAGGGGAGGGGATAAGACGCTGTGCATCTTTTGTTAAGGCGTGTTGACCATCAGTAAATATCTACCTCTTATAACTGCGTATGTAATGTCCTATTTCTGGCATAGATTACTTTATTATCAGATTGGGACCCTATGCGTCCCCTGGTAAAGTGCACCCTCATTTGCAGGGAAAAAACTTGCGGGTAAGATCTCCTGTAGCCCCTGTAATCAAAGTGTTATATTAATTCTCGCCATGTTATTGTTATATCTATATCTGCTTTTGTCTTTATAAAAAAAAAAAAATGGCTATGATTACTCTTTAATATACAAAAACAAGCAGACATATATCTACGAAAACTGTAGAGAGAAGCATATACAAATGATTTCAAAGTGTTAGCCCTTTGTTGTCACTGCATCTTTGTGTTCTTCTGACCATATAGAGCAATTAAGTGTCTTAGGCCACGTACACACGATCGGACCAACCTGATGAGAATGGTCAGACGGACCGCTTTCATTGGGTCACCGCTGAAGTGGCCTGATGGTCTGATGTGCGTACACACCATCAGTCCAAAATCCGATCGGGTCAGAACGCGGTGACGTAGAACATAACGAAAAACACGCTGAAAAAACTAAGTTCAATGCTTCCAAGCATTCATCGACTTGATTCTGAGCATGCGCGGGTTTTTAGTCCAATGCTTTTGCGTACTAACCATCGTTTTGGTCCGATGGTCAGGCGTCCATCGGACCGATTTTAAAGCAAGTTTTAAAACTTTGGTCCGATGGACAACGGTCCGATGGGCCGTACACACAATCGGCTTGGTCCGATGAAACTGGTCCGATCGTGTGTACACGGCCTTATGGTGACACAAATTGTCATTTTTTTCTATATGTATGTCCCTCTTTTTAAATAAGTAACTTTTGTAATAAATATTATATTTTTATACTTACATTGTTTGACGGGGTACCATAAAAGTCCAAACTAGCCTCAACCAAATGCCCACTTTTGAATTATTCTAGGACGTAGGTCCTTTCTAATAACTTTTTACTTGTGGCACATACCATATAAACTCCTGTAAAAAGTTTGATACTTTATTAAATATGGTCATCAAAACAAATAGAGATTTTAAATATATCCCATGGGCACCAATATAATTCTTTCCTACTCTATCAAAAAATGATTTACATTCAATTTAAAGATGATTTAATGATTATGTCTTATTTTGCTTGCCAGAGTGACAAAACATCTTGTAACATTTGAAATGTATGTTCACCTTTTTGGGGCAAAACATATTAAGAACTCCAAACTGTATGTGAATAAATCACCAGATATACAGTAGGCTCTGCATTGTAGTCAATCAGCTTCTAACTTCAGCTTTTTCAATTAGGCTTTGACAAAAGAAACTGGAAGCTGCTTGGCTTCTATACAGAGCTGCACCAGATTTTACACTCTTCAGTTTTAACAAATCTACCCCTTAAGCCCTGTATACATGATCGGTCAAACCAATGAGAACGGTCTAATTGATTTTTCCATCGGTTAACCGATGAAGCTGACTGATGGTCAGTAGTGCCTACACACCATCGGTTAAAAAAACTGATTGTGTCAGAACGCGGTGACGTAAAACACAATGACGTGCTGAAAAAAATGAAGTTCAATGCTTCCAAGCATGCGTCGACTTGATTCTGAGCATGCGTGGGTTTTTAACCGACGGTCGTGCCTACAAACAATCATTTTTTGCTATCGGTTAGGTATCCATCAGTTAAATTTAAAAAAAGTTTGCTTTTTTTTAACCGATGGATAACCGGTGCTGCCCACACACGATCGGTTTGGTCTGATGAAAACGGTCTATCAGACCGTTCTCATCGGTTGGACCGATCGTGTGTACGCAGCATAAGTGTTCTTGCCATGAAGATCATTATTTAGGCACTTCCTTTAATAGGTTGACAGTACTCCCTTCCCGTCCCTCAAGTGTTCTCTGTGATGTCACTCTGTATCACAGGAGCTTCCAGGAGACTACAAGAGCCTGTCTCAAAGCACATTTAGCAGACTGTACTGTTGTCACCATCAGAAAACCCACGGTCAGTAATACCACACAGACACCACTGGAGTGCATGAATGTAGAGAAGCTGCAGCACTAAGAAGCAGCAAAGATGTGGAAAAAAGGTAATACCATAAATAATAGTAACCTAATGATATTCAGTTAGGGTGTACATCAACTTTCTTTCCCTGGCATATTGCTAAATAAAAAATGACCTGTTTAAGAGTTCCTGATGCATGGATATTTTCTCTTCTGTACCCCTGAAAAATTGTAGATGTAGCAAAACCTTAATCTGAATGTCCACCTGAATATTGTTTTTCTTTGTTTTGACTAGACCAGGGGTCTCCAAACTTTCTAAACAAAGGGCCGGTTTATTGTCCTTCAGACTCTAGGAGGGCCGGACTTTGACCAGTGGGATTAAAGTTTTCCTGGCATCAGGAGGAGTAAATGTAACCACATTTTGGTATTAGTAGGAGGAATAGTGGCCTGTCGTGGTCATCATAGGGAGGAATAGGGACCCATTAGTGGTGTCAGTGGGAGAAATGGTGCCCAAGGGCCAGATAAAAGCAGGCTAAGGGCCGCATTTGGCCCCCGGGCCACGGTTTGGAGACCCCTGGACTAGACTAAGGCAAGGTTAAAAACGCTTAATGGTTTATTTTTTTCTCTCTGTTCTGCTGGGGGAGATTTCCCTTTGCTTGTACTGAAGACAAAACAGGAAATGATTAGAAGTCTCAGAAGTCAAAATGGACCTCTGGTGACAGATCAACAAAAATAGAATTCTCCCTCGCTTTCTGTCTTGGAGACAATGTCAACCAAGACAAACAGAGGGGCGAATTTACCAAGCAGGGGCATAGACTGCAATAAAAACCCAATCAAATTAATCCATTTCACCTTTGGTCATAAAACACATGTACAACTGTCACTGTCACTGTCACAACTGTCAATTCCAGTTTGATTCTTTACTAGAGGTTCAGTATATCAGTGTAATATTTTGTAATATTAAGGGTTCCATTTTGATACGATCATGTCTCTGAAACATTACCTTTGTCTACTGGAACTCTAATAAGGGATCAAACCGGAAACCTGATGTGCCTGGAATGCTAACATTTCTTCTTGGAAAATCTTGGAGTTCAACCCTTCCCTATTCTATTCAAATCTAAACTGCAACTGTTTGTTGCTTTTACATACACATTAAACACATACATGCATCCAAAAATACTCACATCTACACCTACGTGTATACATGCAAATAAATGAAGATACAGCAATAGCAGATAGTAAGTGATAGTACAACAAGCACCAGTTAGACTTTTAGTCTTTGAAAAAAATACTTACTTGTTATGGTTGACATATATACCTGTTTGGTTTGCCTCAACCCATTGAAAAAACAATTGCATGGTAATATAATTGACATGGGATTCACTGCCTATCATTGTACGGTGGATGAGGATTCTAAAGTCTTCCTCAAGTAAATTGCAATCTCGAGCAAAAACATATGTACAGTTGCCAGTAGCGGAAAAATAATGTCCATCAAATGTTTGATAATGTCCATTTCCCCAAGTGCTGCAGACATTTTCATTATTGGTTGTCACTGGAAGAGAACCATACGTATCGATTAGTGACCATGTTTTGTAGTGTTGTATTAAGTTCTCTATACCTACCTACCCCATTTCAAGTGGCTCTGTGTGCTGGGGGTCACATGCTAGCTTAATATATTGCAGCTTGGTTTGCACACATTGAATACAGTTAATTTTGGGAATACATACTGGATATTCATTAAACATATACATGTGGGGCAAGCAGGGTGCTTAGAGGGCTGAACAGCATTACAAACAATTAATTGTAGTAGTTACAAATTGGAAAGTAATGTAAATGTGTCAAAACATTAGACTGATAAACAAAAATTATAAACAATGACAGGTTTTCGAAAGTACATTTAGCAAGTCTGTGGAAAGCCAATTATGATATGTTAATGTGGAACTTCACCCAAAAGGGAGATTTCCGCTTGTTTGTATCCCACCCTCCACTGCCATGTATGGCTCTTACTGGGGAGGTGCGGGTACCTGGTTTTGCCATGTACCCGGTGGTCCTACTTCCGGTCAGATCGTTGCAGTGATCTGAGAGGAAGTTAGCCCCCCTCAGTCTTCTGGGAAACATCATGACATGAGATTCACTGCCTATCATTGTACGGTGGATGAGGATTCTAAAGTCTTCCTCAAGTAGACTGCAATCTCGAGCAAAAACATGTACAGCTGCCAGTAGTGGAAAATAATGTCCATCAAATGTTTGATAGTGTCCATTTCTCCAAGTGCTGCAGACATTTTCATTATTGGTTGCCACTGGAAGAGAACCATACGTATCGATTAGTGACACCACAGGTCCCAGAAGACTGTAGGACCATTCCAAAAGTCGGAAACCAGCTGTAAAGCTTTACTTCCAGTTGCCCTTAGTTAGGATGCTGGAGCCTGGAGCCTAAGCCGATTGAAGAATCGGCTCCGGTGAGGACATCCCTGGATCTCTGGACAGGCAAGTGTCCTTATATTAAACCCACTTGACCGCTCTGCGCTGGATCACATATCTGATATGTGGAGCACACTCGTCACTCTGGCTGTCCTATGTTTTGTCACAGCAAAAGCCGATCAGCTGATTGGCTTTGTCAATTCGAACATTGACAGGTGATCTTGCTAGTTTTTATTCTCTGCAAAACAGGGGAAAAAACAGCAAGATCGCTTAGTAAAAGCACCCCATAACACACACATTACACATAGTTAGGCACACTTAACCCTTTGATCGCCCCTAGATGTTAACTTCTTCCCAGCCAGTGTCATTAGTACAGGGACAGTGTTTAGTATTAGCACTAATCATTGTATTAGTGTCACTATTGATGTCAATGTCAGTTAGTCAGTTAGTATACCCCCCAGCCAACATCAGTTGCTGATCACACCCAATACTAGTATAAATAAATATAGATATACAGTATCTTACACAAGTGAGTACACCCCTCACATTTTTGTAAATATTTTATTATTTTTTTCATGTGAGAACACTGAAACAATTACACTTTGCTACAATGTAAAGTTGTGAGTGTACAGCTTGTATAACAGAGTAAATTTGCTGTCCCCTCAAAATAACTGAACACACAGCCATTAATGTCTAAACCGCTGGCAAAAAAAGTGAGTACACCCCTAAGTGAAAATGTCCAAATTGGACCCGATTAGCCATTTTCCCTCCACGGTGTCATGTGACTCATTAGTGTTACAAGGCCTCAGGTGTGACTAGGAAACAGGTGTGTTAAATTTGGTGTTATCACTCTCACTCTCTCATACTGGTCACTGTAAGTTCAACATGGCATCTCATGGCAAAGAACTCTGAGGATCTGAAAAAAAGAACAGTTGCTCTTCATAAAGATGGCCTAGGCTATAAGAAGACTGCCAAGACCCTGAAACTGAGCTGTAACATGGTGACCAAGAGAATACAGCGGTTTAACAGGGCAGGTTCCACTCAGAACAGGTTTTGTCCTGGTCTACCAAGGGGGTTGAGTGTACGTTCTTAGCATCATATTCAGAGGATGTCTATGGGAAATAGATGTATGAGTGCTGCCAGCATTGGTGCAGAGGTTGAAGGAGTGGGGGTCAGCCTATCAGTGCTTAGACCATACGCCGCACACTGCATTCATTTGCATTGCTGTCATCCCAGAAGGAAGCCTCTTCTAAAGATTATTCACAAGAAAGCCAGAAAACTGTTTGCTGAAGACAAGCAGACTAAGGACATGGATTACTGGAACCATGTCCTGTGGTCTGATGAAGAAAGAAAAAAGAAGAGGGCGCCAATGGGTTAAATGACAGATAGCTTTAATTAGTTTTAGATCGCAGCATCCACTTACATATAAACAGTTGGGAGTCCAGTATGTAGATCCTGTATAGAAGTCTTTATTGTGGAGTCCTTCCGCGCTGGTTGTTGGCTGAGAGTGCTCGCAAGCCTTACGGTGTCCGTCTGCCCAGATCGTCGGTAAACCGGCTAGCATGGAGGGACTGACTGAAAGCGAGGCCTGGACCGCAGCTGAGTTGCGGTGACGTCACTGGGTTGCGACGACGTTTCGGAGCTTGCGCCTGTGAGTGAATAGGCGTGCTCCTTTCTCAGTTGCTTGAGAAAGGAGCGCGCCTATTCACTCACAGGCGCAGGCTCGGAAATGCTCCAAAACGTCGTCGCAACCCAGTGACGTCACCGCAACTCAGCTGCGCTCCAGGCCTCGCTTTCAGTCAGTCCCTCCATGCTAGCCGGTTTACCGACGATCTGGGCAGACGGACACCGTAAGGCTTGCGAGCACTCTCAGCCAACAACCAGTGCAGAAGGACGCCACAATAAAGACTTCTATACAGGATCTATATACTGGACTCCCAATTTTTTATATGTAAGTGGATGCTGTGATCTAAAACTAATTAAAGCTATCTGTTGTTTAACCCATCGGCGCCCTCTTCTTTTTTCTTTCTACATATCCTGGAGTCTGGGCTTTTGTCTCCCCCACCTTTGAAGGCCTGCCTCGGGACAACGACCAGGACCAACAGCTTTTAATAGATCAGCATTCTCCCCTCCATGTCTCCACTTCCCATCTTCAGGTCCTTTTTATCCTCACATATATAATTTTTTAATAATTTTGTTTTATGAAGGATTTTATAAAAAAATAGCTGACTTTGTAGCTGCTACATACTACTGATTGTTTTTGCGCCACTACTTGTATTTCTGTGGTCTGATGAGCACTGGGGAGCTATAGTTCATTGAGGGAACCATGAATGCCAACATGTACTGTGACATACTGAAGCTGAGCATGATCCCCTCCCTTCAGAGACTGGGCCACGGGGCAGTATTCCAACATAACGTCCCCATACACACCACCAAGATGACCACTGTCTTGTTAAAGATGGACTGGTCAAGCATGTCTCCAGACCTAAACCCGATTGAGCAACTGTGGGGCATCCTCAAATGAAAGGCGGAGTAGTGCAAGATCTCTAACATCCACCAGCTTTGTGATGTCGTCATGGAGGAGTGGAAGAGGACTCTAGTGGCAATCTGTGAAGCTCTAAAGAACTCCATGCCGAAGGGTTGAACTCCAAAAAATATATAAAAATTAAATTTGTATACAGTGTTACATGACCGCACAATTCCCAGTGCCAAATAGAAAAAAATGGCATGGTCATTAGGGGGTAAACATTTCCAGAGCTGAAGTAGTTAAGATCAGCAACTACAGCATTTGTTGCTGCTACTGTTTTCATATGCTTACGTATGCTTTCTTTTCTGCACACAAGCTTGGCGTGACAGGGCGCTTTAAAATATATATATATATATATATATATATATATATATATATATATATAATATATATATATTTTGACACTGTCCTTTTAAAAATAATATTTTTTGGTCACTTTTATTCCCCTTTCAAAGAATGTAAACATCCCTTGTAATAGAAAAAAAAAGCATGACAGGACCTCTTAAATGTGTCAAAAATTCATCAGATCTAACATTTACACTAAAATGCAATAAGAAAAAAATAAATCCCCTTTAAGACCAATGGGCGGAAGCAACGTTTGACATCGCTTCTGCCATCCAATGGTATGGAGCCCTGCAGGAGTCATCTTTCCCTCAATCAGTATCCAGCCTGTGAGGGGAGAGGACCCGATTGTCTCCACCACTGCCGACGGCTCCAGTAATGGGTGGAGACCTACCAAAGCGTGGCAGGAAGGGGGGACCCTCTCCCAACCCTGATAAAAGTGATCTTGCATCTGCTGCCATAACAACGGTATTCTACTTCAAACAGCCACTGTATAATGACTGTGGGCGATCCGCAAATTGATAATAAAAAAAACTGGATGCTGATTGGTTTCTATGCAAAGCTGCACCAGATTTTGCACTCTCCAGTTTTAGTAAATCAATTTCAGTGTCTTAAAGTGTAAATATGGTGAAAATGTAAAAGAATATATTTATTACCATGTTGAATTTCAATGACTTTCAGCCTACTCAAAATAATCGGAACAATCTTGAAATATAAAAAAACGTACTTTATGCAGAATCCCACACATTTATTGATTTTTGTGACACATATTCACTATGCCCTGTGACTATGCACTGCTGCGTCACCCATTTCACAGAGCCTGCTGTATAAACTACAGGGGTGCTGAAGAAGAGGAGTTTTAAGTGGCAAAGTCAGTACAGGAAACATACCACATCAACACTCAACGTCCACTCATAAGATTCTCTGGTTTTGGTTTATGCAGTTCTGGTATATTGGAGGTGTGTTTATATTGTTGTTTATTAACTACATTCTTAATAAATTACATTATTTTATATCATATTTGTGCCCGGTGTTCTCTGTGCAAGTCCACACATTTCTGGTAATGCGTGTTTCAAAGGATACAAGCACTTGGCATCCTTGATAGGAAGTCATGAGTAAGCGCTGAGATCATGCAAAACCTTTTCCCTGTCTTCATGTTGTCTAATTGATTTATTGGAGTGCTTTTTATGTTTCAATAAAGATGGATGTGTACAGCTTTCCAGATCACTGTATGCTTTACTGTGTGCATCTAAGGCCGCGTACACACGATCAAATCTGTCTGCTGGAAACGGTCTGCTAGACGGATTTGGCCACCCGACAGATTTCAAAGCATGCTTTGAAATCTATCGGGTGGGAATCCGTCTGCCCGACATGTCTGCTGGTTAGTACACTTACCAGCAGACATGTCGTCTCGCACTGCCGCCGAATGGATTCGGCGCTTGCACGGAAGTGTTTTACTTCCTGGTGCAGTGACGTGGCGGCGTCAACGTCACCGACACGTCAGCGCGCCGTCTGCTGGCGGGGATTTTGGTTTGCTCGTGTGTACACGCGAGCAAACCAAAATCCTAACAAACAGATTTGTTCAAATCGGTCGGTCCGACCGATTTGAACAAATAGATTGCCTCGTGTGTACGAGGCCTTACACAAGCTGAGCTGTCACCTGAACACACAAGGGGTGTGCAGGATTGGGATGACAGGCTCATCTGGGGCAGCAGCATATTTGTTTATGCTTTCAATTGAATAGGCCTCAAATTTTGAGACATGAGGAAGGAGTTTGCTTGCAAAGGATAAAAAAGTGAGAGATGTCAGAAAATAGTAATGCAATTCATGGTTAATGAATTGAATTGAAATTTAAGGACAATTTCCAGAAGAAACAAACTGGGATCCTGTGCACACAGTACTAGTCCCCAATACAATCTTTGCCGCCTGCAAGCAGTGATGGTGTAGCGTATTTCCTGTACTGATCCTGCTTCCTGAACTCCTCTAAATAGTGCAGACAGCAGTGAATCCTGTGACACAGCAGTATGTATTCATAGAGGATAGTGAACATGTGTCACTGCATTCAAGGAAGTAATGCCCTGTACACACGATCAGTTCATCTGATGAAAATGGACCGATGGACCGTTTTCATCGGACGAACCAATTGTGTGTGGGCCCCATCAGTTTATTTCCCATCAGTGAAAAAAAATAAAACCTGTTTTAAAATTTTCGCATTGTTACAAAACCAATAGAAAAAAACGATCGTCTGTGGGGGAACCCATCTGTCAAAAATCCACGCATGCTCAGAATCAAGTCGACGCATGCTCGGAAGCATTGAACTTCATTTTTCTCAGCATGTCGTCATGTTTCACGCCACTGCGTTGGACACAATCAGATTTTTAACCGATGGTGTGTAGGCAAGACTGATGAAAGTCAGCTTCATCGGATGGATACCTGATGAAAAAATCCATTGGTCCGTTTTCATCAAATGAACCGATCGTGTGTACAGGGCATTAGTGTGTGGGAGTCTTTTAAAAAATAAGCTTTTTCTTTCTTTTTTTTTAAGATTGCTCAAATTATTAAAAGTATGCTATATATAATTAAAACTCATTGTGGAATTGAATATATGATTTTAAATCCTAACAGTAGATTCACTTCAATGAAGTTCCTCTTTAATGAAAGTTGTGTAATGGAAAAGTTAAGATTTTTTTACAAAAATTTGTATTGAGGTGTGTATGTGTCATAGTGGCACAGTTATGGACTTCAGCTTAGGTTACCTTGTACACAGTGAGTTGTTCCACCTATTAAGCCTCTCCCACGGTCCCACTGCAATTTTTCAGAACACCCTAATCACCCTGTGCAGCATAGTTTCCCCTTACTGCCCTGGCTCCCCCCCCCTTTACCCCGGACCACTGCTGGCTTCCCTTATCTCCTCTCACGATGGCTGTTGCTGCGGGGATGTTTTGGGATGAATGGGGGAAGGGGCCGGTAAATATGTAATTTACTGACCCCTTTCCTTTCTGAATGAACACAGTAAGCGATCGGTAGACATGTGCATTCATTTTTGTCCAAATGCCTTTTGTCCAAATTTCGAGTATTTTCGCATTTGTTTTAACAAACGATAATGAATGCACAGAATCCAAAATCTGAAGAGATCCAACATAAAAAATGCGTATTAAACGCCGGTGCGTGTTGTGCGCCGATAAGTGCGGTACATAGCTGTCTTTGACATAGGAAACACTACTCCGCTACAATGAATAGATAGGAAAATATGACGTTATTTATAGGTGGGGTATTTTGAAATACTTCCCATGTAACCCATTATTATATGTTTTCATGATTTTAACTTTGTTTCACATGTATATGCACAGAAGTATGTTGTAGATGGTTTTTCACTACTACATTTATATATATTTTTCAACACGTTCGAGGAGGTTACGTGATGCTATAATACGCATGTACACCCGATTTATTCATCCAATTTGACAATGCTTACCCGCGAGAGTGGTTATTTGTTAATTAGGGTGATTGAATCTTTCTTTTCTCAAATCAACATTTATGTAGATCTGGGTTTCAAGTACGACCCCTTTTTCTTTTGTCCTTCCTTATTAGCGCTCATGGGACGTTTTTGCCGTATAACGCTTTACTTTTAGTCTTAATAGTTTAGCTACAAGAATATAAAAAGATTTCAGAAATAGTAAAGGTTGCTGAATTATAATATGACCAGAGCTATCCCACATTCTGGACATTTGGACCGATATTGTGCTCCTATATTACCCTGAGCATTGAAATTCCATTTTTTAAGGGCTTTGGTTGTGACAACCATCTCGTAATTTGATAGATCATTTTCTGTATATCTTCTGAATGGTCTAGCCGACCCCCATACAGTAGTCTCGCTTTTATCCAAAAGTGGGTTTTTATTTCTCACTACTAGTAGTAGACTACTATTTCATTCCGGACCCCCCCCTCCCCCCACTTCTGCTGAACCCACTCAAGTTTATTAGTGAGTGGAATTTCACAGATAGTCCGGATACCCTTCCACCTGTACCTCTTCCCTTTCCCTCTTTTGTGATTGATTATTCCCCCTTTTAATACCTCTCCTTGTCTGCCGTTATAACTACATATCTATGCACCAAACAGAAATCAAGTTTCTTTTTTTGGATCCATTTCAGAACAATTAGCCTCATTTAAAGAAGGTGTGCTCATTTTGGGTGGGGACTTCAACGTTCCCCTTAATCCTATCCAGGATACCTCCACAGGTACTTCTTCAATAACATGTAGAAATATAAAGAAAATTGAATGCCACCTTCATGACCTCTTACTTCATGACACGTGGCGAACTCTGAATCCTGACGGCAAAGATTACACGTTTTATTCACCACCACACGGCAGGTTTTCCAGATTGGACTATCTGTTTATAACTCAAAATGATTTGCCAATGGTCCAAAAAACTTCAATTGATCCTATGTTCTTTTCAGACCATAACCCTATTTCTTTGACTGTCTCTTTCCCAGATGCACTTCCTCGAATGAATATTTGGAGGCTTGACCCTTCCTTGCTCACTGATCCCTCTATAGCTCAGGAGGTGGGATGTAAAATTCAACTATTTTTTTATGAAAATAATCCATTAGATACTCCTCCTGTCACTAACTGGGAGACTCACAAATGTGTAATTAGGGGTATTCTTATCGCGGCCGCAGCCAAACGTAATAAGGAGAGAAAAAAGAGATACTCTGATCTTGCCTCTGCTATTCAGAAATTGGAAAAGACGCATAAACGTACACAAGCAGTGACGACCTTGACTGAACTTATTCAGGCTAGGTCCGATATGTTAAATTTTTTAAACAAGCAAGTCAAACGCAAATTTGCTCTGGCAAAGAAATCTTTTTATGAATTTGGTAACAGAGCTGGTAAAATGCTTGCCAAAGCCTTACAAAAAAACAAAGCTAAAACAACGATTCACTCTATTTCTGATGCCCGGGGTAATAAATTACATTCACCCTCTGCCATAGCAAAACAATTTGTTGATTATTACTCAAAACTCTATAATCTCCCTCATTCTGATCCTTCATTGTCCAAACACGACAGACAAGACTTGATTAGGAACTTCTTACAAAAATATAGCCCCAAACCCATCTCTGACAAAATGAGACTCCAAATGGATACACCTTTGAATAAGTCAGAGGTGAGTCTCGCTCTCAAGCAGATGAAACCTGCTAAAAGCCCTGGCCCTGATGGATTGACAGTAGGGTATTACAAAACATATGAGGAAATCCTCACTCTTTTTTTGTCATCCTTCAACTCGATTATTCATCCAATTGAACCGCCTCGTGATCTACTGTCGGCACACGTAGTATTGATTCCGAAACCTGACAAGGACCACTCCTTAGTTGCTAATTATAGGCCGATTTCACTGCTAAATGTTGACCTAAAGTGGTTTGCAAAAACCCTTGCTAACAGACTGCTTGCAATTATACCTGACCTGATAAACCCAGATCAGGTGGGTTTTGTTCCTGGCAGAGAGGCCAAAGACAATACTCTTAAGGCCATTAATATTCACCATTGGCTCACTTCCTCCAAGACACCTGGATTCCTGCTCTCGTTGGATGCGGAGAAGGCGTTCGACAGAGTGGCGTGGGACTTCTTGACCGAAACGCTTATCGCTTTAGCCCTCCCACCTGCCATGTTAAACTTTATTTCTACGCTTTATTCCAAACCTACTGCTAGAATACGTGTGAATGGTCACCTGTCGGACGCCTTCTCTGTATCGAATGGTACTCGCCAGGGATGCCCTTTATCACCATTGATCTTTATACTCTCATTGGAACCACTGTTAAACTGTCTCAGGTCCAATCCTAGCATTAAAGGTGTAAAAATTAAAAATCACACATATAAATTGGCTGCTTTGCAGATGATGTCCTTTTGTTCCTCACAGATCCGCTTACCTCTATACCCAACTTACATGACGATTTTGCTAATTTTAGAACCCTATCGAACTTTCAAATCAATTTCTCCAAATCCAATGCCCTTAACGTTTCATTGCCCACAACACTGTGCAATTTATGCCAGTCTGACTTCCCCTTCTCTTGGAGTACCCAAGCCATTAAATACTTAGGTATATTACTTCCAATTTGTCTTTCCGACTTGTACTCCCTTAACTATACTCCCCTATTACAAAAAATTCGATATGATCTCTCAAAATGGTCTTCAGGCCTCTTTTCATGGTTTGGCAGGGCTGCGATCGTAAAAATGAATATTCTCCCGAGAATCCTGTATGTCTTACAGACTGTTCCTATTGCGATCCCCCAAGCCTTCTTTTCTTCATTTAAGAAAATGTGCACATTGTTTATCTGGAATAAACTCCGCCCGAGATTCAGTTATGATAGGCTTACTGCCCCGAAACCATCAGGTGGTATAGGTCTACCTGACATGTACAAATATTACCAAGCTTGTATCCTAACCAGAATTGTTGATTGGAATATTCATTTTGACCACAAAGATTGGGTTAGATTGGAAGATTTATTCTCACCTATTCCTCTCTCTCAAATCCCTTGGATTAAAACCACTGATATTCCCTTGGCGTGTAAACAACATCCTTTGATCCATCCAACTATCCTTACATTTCGTCGAGCTTGCAATAAACACAAGGTTTCCTCTCCGAATGGTCCAATGACTCCTATTACACTTAATCCTGGTTTTACACCAGGAATGCATGACGATTTTTTACCTAAAAGTTGGCCCCATTCAAAAGTAAGGGCAGCACAGTTCTTCATTGGTGATGAGTTTATATCCCAATCCAAGTTGGCCGATAAATTGAAAGTGGAGTCATTTTCTTTTTGGACCTATGTTCAATTAAGGAATTTCTTCCTGAAACCTAACCCCAGACCGAATTGGTCGAGAGAAAAAAGTGACTTTGAAAAATGGTGTGAGAACGATGGACCTCTCAGGCACTTAGTCTCAGCTACATATTCTCTACTATTTTCCGATCAGACACCTAAAATTAATTGGGCTAATCAACTTTGGGAAAGAGAACTCTCGCTTGATTTGTCAGACACAGAATGGAGAAATATTTACAAATTTATTCACAAGGGATCTATTCATGTCCAAGCACAAGAAAATGCTTATAAGATTCTATCCAGGTGGTATATGACCCCCCTTAAATTACATAGGATTAATAAATCTGTATCTAAAATGTGCTGGAGATGCAATAGCGAGACGGGTTCCTTTTTGCACATTTGGTGGTCCTGCAAAGACATCCAACCATATTGGAAAAAGGTCCACGAATATATATCCCATATAACTTCTCTCAATCTGGATTTCACCCCTACTCAATTTTTATTACATTATTCTCCCTCATTACCAAATGGCTACTACCGATCCTTGGCAATGCATCTGATCAATGCTGCCAGGATGTGTATTCCAACTAATTGGAAATCAACCAAACCCCCTTCAATAATTGACTGGTTTAACCGCACCATGAGAAACATGGAGATGGAGGAGTTGATACATCAGGCGAGAGATACTCAAAAAAGGTTCTTGGATATTTGGTCTGATTGGCTGAGTTTTATTTCATCTGATGAATACAAATCCGTCACCTTGGGGGATTAACCTCCACTTTATTTAATTCTCTTGATCCATTTATATAACGTCAGACCCCTTCTCTTCAATCCTTCCCCATTTACTTTCCCTTAGTTATATTCAGAATGTTATTTACTTTGTTTGTTTCAATATTCTGGTTTAACCTGCGGCCTGGATTCATGGAAAAATCATGAATCTAGACTGTATGCTCTTCGTTGATTTCTCTAATATATGCTCTAAATTGTTTGGTTCTCAACGTTTGATATGCTTACTTTATCCAAGCCATGTATTAAGATGTTACTTTACTGTTATCGTGTCTTTCTGACACTGCATTCTTCTGTTACATAACACGGCTGCGTCCGTGTTTCCATGTCTTTTTCACTGTATTATTTAAATTGTTCTTGTTTGAATTATTATTAATAGAAATCATTACAATAAAAAAAAAATGCTTTTTTTTGTTACATTGTGACAACAGTTTGATATAGATAGAATATTCAACATGACAGTGACAATAGCGGTCTGTGTCTATCGAATCTGTGGTCGAATGTGCCTAACCTAACTCTATTAGTCCAAGATTATTTGACATTATGACATATTATGAGAAAATAATTGACATTATATAGACATGAAAATTTGACGAAGTAGCCAAAAACATTACGATTGCCGCAAGCGGACATTTATGGTCAAATGCTCTGCCCATAGGCTATAGAAAAATTCTAATGTTGGTTGACTAGTAATAATAATAAATATAATTATTACTAGTCATACAAAATTAGAATTCCGTCGTACATTTTAGCTGTTTCGTCTAATCTTCTTAGAACGTTCGACAGACACCATAAGCCTTCAATTGACAGATTCAACCTTAATTCAGATTTTCAGACAAATGCATTTTTTAACGAAACAAAATAAATAAAAACTAATTTCGGGAGTAACTAAATACATTTATTTTTCGGACGAAACCGAAATTAAATATTTCAGTGTGCACATGTCTAGCGATCAGTAGTGTGTTTTTTAGCTTTGGGTTGCACACCCTAATGCAAAAGGCTACGCAAGCCTATGTTTAGTATATATATATATGTGTCCACAATGTATACAGATATAGTTATGTACATTGTATGTGTCATATCTATCTAAGATGATCCCATTCACATTGACCCTCACAGTAAAACACAAGGGGGTTGATTTACTAAACCTGGAGATTATGCACTTTCTAGTTTTAGTAAATCAGCCCCAGGGTTTTACTGTGCATCTGTCAGTTGAAGATCTGGGAAGTGACATGTGATTGAGCTCTTGTGAGTCAGTGTGCTCTGGTCTGTTGTGGAGAAAAGCATACACATTTTTTCGCACCACACGGCTCAATGCTATTTGTTTTTCCTTGCAGTGACTGGTATTTATAGGAGGTGCAGCATGGTCAGACGACATTAAACACTCAGAGCCGGTTAACACTGGGGCGACCTGGGATCCGACTTGAAGTTGCCCCAAGTCGTCCCAAGTGGTGTGGTTGAGAAAATTAATGGAAGTGAATGGAGCCGTCTTAATACACACTACTGAAGTCACTCCGACTTCAGAAAAGGTTCCTGTACTACTTCAATCCGACTTCTAGGCAACTTGAAGGCAACTTGTACCCATTGATTTCAATGGAAATTGCCTCAGAAGTCTGATCACTGTCTTAACTGAAGCAACAATACAGGAAGATAACATACATTTCTCAGGCAAACCCCTCCCTCCCACAGAGCTGATTGTTGTTTGATTGGCCACTGGAAAGTCTCCTGTCCTGGAGGTGACTTGAAGTTGCCTTGTACTGTCCTGGAGGCAACTTGAAGTTGCCTTGTAAGTTGCCTGATGATTCATACTCAATTCCTGTCCAAGTTGCCTCCCAAAGTCCTGCTGGAAGTCATATTGCCCCTGTGTGATCCGGCTCTCAGAGCCCAGTTGAAGAAAACAGATCTGTATTGAAATTGAAGTTCAGTAATGCACAGCTAGCCTGGAAGAGAACAATCTGACAAGGCACACTCACAGAATGTACAGCGATGATTTGTAGCAGAAGGTCTGAGGTGTTTTTTTTTAGTTTTTTTTACAGCATCTGTTTTAAGAGGGCGGAATGCAGCCTGGCAGGTCTGTACCCAAGTGGGGAGGCTTCCAGGAAGGATGGCATGTCCCTGCAGTTTCCTTACTCATTTGGAACCTCTCCCTAAAGTACTGTTCTAGACAGGTGGGTGACCTGTCTCTACTCTATCCACACATGAAATGCATGCCAAACCCAGTAGTCATGGTCCAAAATAGACTCTGACCTAAGATGGCCGTCAAGGTCATGTGGAATGCCAGCATCCAATTGAATGCTGCCTCTCTGTGACCAAAGAAATCATAGAGGAACATGGTTTCTCTCTACTTCCTCTTTCACCTGCATTGCAGCTACAGATCTGCCCCATCTGCAGTGGAGAAAATAGATTGCACCTGCATACATGTTGATCTCATGGAGAAAAACACCAGTCACCACACTAGTGTGAACAAGCCCTAAATCGGTTCCAAGATCACGTAGTCCCTTGAGCAAAATATTTTTATAAAATGTTACTATTATAAAATATTATATATAAAAAAAATTAAATGTTACTATTAAAGTAAAAAATGGCTATGACTAACAACTGTATCATCACTTTTGAAGGAAATGTGTGCTTTGCCCAAGCAGCGGGGAGCACCAGGTTCCTGTAATGTCCAAGCCCACCCTAGCAGCTCACATCCATTTTTCCCAAGCTATCCCATTGTTCTTTTTCACCCAAGGAGTAGAAACTGTGGGACCATTTAAACATAGCAGCATGCCTTGCGCATTGGGAAACCGGCTGTGAAGCTGCAGGGAGTCATAGCTCCCACAGTCAACATGACAGCGTCAGGGACCCAAAGACCAGTAACAAACCAGTCGAGGTGAGGACATCTCTGGATCCCTGGACAGGTAAGTGTCTCTTTATTAAATGTGAGCAGCTACATTATTTGTGCTGCTGACTTTTTATAAAAAAATAAATAACTGAAGAACTTTTTAAGTTCTAAATTGACACAGTTATGTGAAAATAAATACATTGACAGTACCTTGAGTTTTATCTCCACTTCTGAAGTAATTTTTCCCATCACTGCTGGAACGGAAACAGTGATCCCCAAGAACTGTAAATAGAAAGTGAAAAATTGTCAGTGTTCCAAGCTAAATACAATTTTTCTGTAACTTACACTATAGTACAGTAATTAGAGAAAGCTAAGTAATAAACCACAAAGTGGATTGTGAAAAGCACAATTGCAATTAACATTCTCACTGTTTATACAAAGAAAATGAAAGTAGCCTGTAAAGATGAGAAGAAGGAAAAAAACTGGTGCCAGAGTAAGTGTGGAACTTCACCCAAAAGGTTCAGCTTTTACACCTCTTCCCTCATCTACCACCTTTGGACCATTATTTTGGGAGGAGTGCGTACCTAGTTTGGCACATACCAGCTCCCACTTCCTCCCAGAATGCTAGGTGATCCGATCAGAAGTCTAGCGGCCCTCCCTCTTTGACCACAGCCTTCTGGGACATATCACAGGTGCCAGAAGGGTGTGGGACCATTCACAAAGTGCAGCACAGAACAAGCCACTAGCAATCACAGCTGGCTTTCTTTAGTAAACATACCGGTACCAGAGACCAGAAGACCCTTGAAGAATCAGCCCAGGTGAGGACAGCACTGGATCTATGGACAGGTAAGTGTCCTTTTAATATAAGTCAGCAACTACAGTATTTGTATCTGTTGGCTTTTAATTTTTACTGAAGCTTCTCTTTAAAGATACTGTGACAATTTAGGAATACTCAAGTGCGGGTATTATTTTTTTTATATTTGAGTTTTAATTGAATCTCATTCATTTTTTTGTGATGTCCGAAACACAAACAGTAAATAAACAATTCAACTACCATCACTGACAAAGATCTAGATCAGGCATTCCTCAGAATACAACGCCTTCTAGAAAGAAAAGTGAGAATTTTCTGGCACAAACGTTACTTTGAGAAATATACTGAAAATGGTCAAGTCCCTTGGGGTCTTAGAATACAAATCTTTCCAAATCCAAGAAAGGTAGGGGACTATCTCAAAGCACATTGGGAGAGCAATCTACAAACATGCTCATTTGGCATGATGAATTTACCATGTGCTCAGTATGAACAAGAATTCATCTCCTTAGATGAAAGTATACATAAATGGTACGATGAATACAGTCTTCTTATATCAAGCACCAGATTTATAAACAAAGAACTGATACTTAAACAACATGTAGAATCCTACACTATGGAGATTATTAGGGTCAAAGAAAACACATTTCTACGTGACAGTAGTGCCTACGCAAATAATTTTGCTTATAAATGGACCCCAAATACCAATCAAAAACAGTTTCCTAAACATCTGGGTCCATGAAAAACTAGCCAACAAAATGATAATATGTCTAACCTGTCATCTGCTTCTTCTCTCTCCTCTAGCCACTCTACTGTGTATAGAGATCTATTCGGTGATAGTGTTCCGAAAAAACGGAAAGGCAACTCTAATGCCGCATCGACAGAATCTTTAGGATATCAACTAGGCACTCCTCTGCCACATCGGGCACAAGATTCTCACTCTAAACCCACTACTTCTCATCTCTCTAGTTTATTTCATCCTTCGGCAAGCGCACCACGCGGTCTTCCATCTTCTTTATCAAATGTGATTGTTTCTACTGCTTTATCCACTTCGATTACAGCACCTCCTATGCAGTTAGATACTACAACTAAGGTAAGCAATAGCAAAATTATGGTGTCACCTTCAGGGACACTATTACCTGCAGAAGCTAGAATTGCGCCCATCTTTTTAGTCAAAAACTAGGTCTGAACCTTGAATCAGACACTGTGATTAGGACATGTGATCAGGATGAAACCAGTTTGGAATTATCCATTATTAACTTGTCCTCTGCCAGTCTCACAGTGAGTGAGCTCCAGGTTCTCAAATTGGGACTCACCTTCTGTCCGGGCTCTCATTTGGACAAGTTCAATCTTATCAAAGATGTACATTTATTTGCCCGTAGGTTAATATATAAAGTTATATTTGATCAACCAGTTTCACAAACTACATCTATGGAACCGAATCTAAGTAATAAAATTGCTGAAAATCATGCCCTGGCGGACCTGATGGACCTGTGGGAGGAGGGCCACACCACCGATGACAAGGCAGAATTGGTTCTTCCATCTGCCCTGTCGATTGCTGGTGCGTCCTTTCCCCCTTTACAATTATTTAAACCTAAATCAAGAAATTTCCCATTGCTGAACACGAATCCAAACATTTAGGCCTTTGTTCAGCAAGTCTGTCAGACTATTGAAAAACATAATTTTCTTTCTTGGAACGGATGCTGAAAAAGCTTTTGACCGGATAAATTGGCAATTTATGTTTATGACATTGAGACACATGGGGTTCAGTAAAAAAAATGCTGCAATGGATCGCAAGCAACTATACTCACCCGACGGCCCAGGTTAGAGTGAATGGAATACTGTCGTCACCGTTAAATTGTCAAACGGGACAAGACAGGGTTGTCCCCATCTCCTCTTTTATTTGCATTATCTGTGGAACCCCTACTAAGTAGGATTCGATCTAATCCAGATATTAAGGGAGTGTCTCTGGGAGGTACAGAATACAAGATCTCAGCATATGCAGATGACATGATGTATAGTCTGACCAGCCCGATGGAATCCCTTCCCAATTTGGTACAAGAACTAAAGACGTATGGAGATGTGTAAAACTTCATGATAAATGATGACAAATCAGAAGCGATTGGAGTGGCGCTCCCGGAGAAAGAATCGAAAATACTGAAATCTAAGTATAAATTTAAATGGTCTAACACATCTCTTACATGTTTGGGTACCTCCATCTCGGCGGACCTAACACAAGTTTTTGAACTTCATTTTGTACCATTATTGGCGAAAGCACGGGTCCTCCTGGATGGATGGCAGAAGGGGTTCCATTCGTGGTCTGGGAGATCTAACATTATTAAAATGCATATACTACCTAAATTTCTGTATCTCTTTCAGACACTCCCTATTGCTATACTGAAATCTTTTTTCAAGCAAACACAATCCCTCTTTAATAGGTTTATATGGGCAAAAAAATGTCCAAGAATCAAGGGCCGCACAATATCATTAGCAGAAGCGGCTCTCTAATTAGGCAAATTAGGCGGCTGCCTTAGGCCCTGCAAAGTCAGGGGCCTCGCAAATTCAGGGGGCCCCATGCGGCTGCCTAATTTGCCCATGCCTCACCCTTTCCAGGCTATTTTCGTTCCCGCACGTGGCCGAGAACTCCACTTTTTAAGTTGGAGAGAGAGCCGAGTCAGCCGACATCTCTCCCTGCAGTCCCTGGCTGCCTGGCCCTGACTCCTGACACACACATTGCATACAGATGAGACGAGTGTACTGAGCCCGCCCCCTCCTCCTCGTGCTGTGTGATGTTTCCTGTGTACACAGAGGAGGAGGTGGAGGAGAAGAAAGCTCACCACGCTGCAGAGAAAAGCTGCTCGTCTGACAAAATGACACATGTCCTGATGAAAAGTAAGTGAGCCTTACAGAGGGGGGAGGGGGGTTAATGCCTATGGTTTACAGTTTACTTTGAGTAATTTTGGGGGAGAGGATATGTTCTAGGGGGGCACTTTATGACGTTTGCTGCAAGGGGGCTTGGATATGAATTCCACCCCATTAGCACATATCCCCCCCCCCCAAAGAGATGTGCCAAATTGCTCCAGGTGCCCATACTAATGCCCCCTTTCCAGGCAAGTTAGCAAAGTGTGGGTTCCAGGTCACAGGTCCAGGATCACACTGAAAAACACAGGAACACGCTGTGCGTTCTGTGCAATTTCAGCCCAATTATGTCTGCACATGTCTGCAGTCTCTGACTAAGGATGAGTTCCAGCTTTTTCACACAGCCCATGTGCAGAGCCCACCAGGAAGTCAGCATTGCGCTAATCACAGGCAGTGAGACGTTATCCCGTTGCGCAGCTGCAGAGATCGGGAAATGTTTCGCTGTCTGTGATTAGCGCAGCACTGTGCCAACTTCCCGGGGGGCTCTGCACGTGGGCTGTGCAAACACGCCGGATCGCATCCTTCTATCTGACCATCTCCAGTAGTATGTGTGCAGTCTCTGACCATCTCCAGTAGTATGTATGCAGTCTCTGACCATCTCCAGTAGTATGTCTGCACTCTCTGACAATGTCTTGTATCAAGTATGCAGTCTCTGACCATCTCCTGTATCATATATGCAGTCTCTGACCATCTCTTGTACCACGTATGCAGTCTCTGACCACCTCTTGTACCATGCCTGCAGTCTCTGACCATCTCTTGTATCATGTCTGCAGTCTTTGATTATCTCTTGAACCATGTCTGCAGTCTCTGGCCATCTCTTGTACCATGTCTGCAGTCTCTGACCATCTCTTGTACCATGTCTGCAGTCTCTGACCATCTCTTGTACCATGTCTGCAGTCTCTGACCATCTCTTGTACCATGTCTGCAGTCTCTGACCATCTCCTGTGGTATGTATGCAGTCTCTGACCATATCCTATAGTATGTATGCAGTCTGACCCTCTCTTGTACCATGTCTGCAGTCTCTGACCATCTCCTGTACCATGTCTGCAGTCTCTGACCATCTCTTGTACCACATATGCAGTCTCTGACCATCTTCTGTGGTATGTATGCAGTCTCTGACCATCTCTTGTAGTATGTATGCAGTCTGACCATGTATGCAGTCTATGACCATCTCTTGTACCATGTCTGCAGTCTCTGACCATCTCTTGTACCATGTCTTTGTCTGCAGTCTCTGACCATCTTTTGTACCATGTATGCAGTCTATGTCCATCTCCTGTATTATGTATGCAGTCTCTGACCATCACCTGTACCATGTCTGCAGTCTCTGACCATCTCCTGTACCACGTCTGCAGTCTCTGACCATCTCCTGTACCATGTCTGCAGTCTGACCATCTCTTGTACCACATATGCAGTCTCTGACCATCTCCTGTGGTATGTATGCAGTCTCTGACCATCTCCTATAGTATGTATGCAGTCTGACCATCTCTTGTACCATGTCTGCAGTCTCTGACCATCTCCTGCACCATGTCTGCAGTCTCTGACCATCTTTTGTACCATATATGCAGTCTCTGACCATCTTCTGTGGTATGTATGCAGTCTCTGACCATCTATTGTAGTATGTATGCAGTCTGACCATCTCTTGTACCATGTCTGCAGTCTCTGACCATCTCCTGTACCATGTCTGCATTATCTGACCATCTCTTGTACCATGTCTGCAGTCTCTGACCATCTCTTGTACCATATCTGCAGTCTCTGACCATCTCCTGTATCATGTCTGCACACTCTCTGACTGTCTCTTTTATCATGTATGCAGTCTCTGACCATCTCCTGTAGTATATCTGCAGCCTCTGACCATCTCCTGTAGTATATCTGCAGTCTCTGACCATCTCCTGTAGTATATCTGCAGTCTCTGACCATCTCCTGTAGTATATCTGCAGTCTCTGACCATCTCTTGTACCATGTCTGCAGTCTCTGACCATCTATTGTACCATGTCTGCAGTCTCTGACCAACTCTTGCACCAAATATGCAGTCTCTGACCATCTCCTGTGGTATGTGTGCAGTCTCTGACCATCTCCTGTAGTATGTATGCAGTCTGACCATCTCTTGTACCATGTATGCAGTCTCTGACCATCTCCTGTACCATATCTGCAGTCTCTGACCATCTCTTGTACCACATATGCAGTCTCTGACCATCTCCTGTGGTATTTATGCAGTCTGACCATTCTCTTGTACCATGTCTGCAGTCTCTGACCATGTCTTGTACCATGTCTGCAGTCTCTGACCATCTCTTGTACCATATCTGCAGCCTCTGACCATCTCCTGTATCATGTCCGCACATTTTCTGACCGTCTCTCTTATCATGTATGCAGTCTCTGACCATCTCCTGTAGTATATCTGCAGTCTCTGACCATCTCCTGTATCATGTATGCAGTCTCTAACCATCTTCTGTAGTATATCTGCAGTCTCTGACCATCTCTTGTGTCATCTATGCAGTCTCTGACCATCTCCTGTATCATGTATGCAGTCTTTAAACATCTCCTGTATCATGTATGCAGTCTCTGACCATCTTCGGTAGTATATCTGCAGTCTCTGACCATCTCCTGTATCATATATGCAGTCTCTGACCATCTCTTGTATCATGTATGCAGACTCTGACTATCTCTTGTGTCATGTATGCAGTCTCTGACTATCTCTTGTATCATGTATGCAGTCTCTGACCATCTTATGTAGTATGTATGCAGTCTCTGACCATCTCCTGTAGAACGTATGCAATCCCTGACCATCTCTTGTATCATGTATGCAGTCTCTGACCATCTCCTGTAGTATATCTGCAGTTTTTGACCATCTCTTGTACCACGTACGCAGTCTCTGACCATCTCTTGTACCATGTCTGCAGTCTCTGACCATCTATTGTACCATGTCTGCAGTCTCTGACCAACTATTGTACCACATATGCAGTCTCTGACCATCTCCTGTGGTATGTGTGCAGTCTCTGACCATCTCCTATAGTATGTCTGCAGTCTCTGACCATCTCCTGTACCATGTCTGCAGTCTCTGACCATCTCCTGTACCATATCTGCAGTCTCTGACCATCTCTTGTACCACATATGCAGTCTCTGACCATCTCCTGTGGTATTTATGCAGTCTCTGACCATCTCCTGTAGTATGTATGCAGTCTGACCATTCTCTTGTACCATGTCTGCAGTCTCTGACCATGTCTTGTACCATGTCTGCAGTCTCTGACCATCTTTTGTACCATATCTGCAGCCTCTGACCATCTCCTGTATCATGTCCGCACAATCTCTGACCGTCTCTCTTATCATGTATGCAGTCTCTGACCATCTCCTGAAGTATATCTGCAGTCTCTGACCATCTCTTGTATCATGTATGCAGTCTCTGACCATCTCCTGTATCATGTATGCAGTCTCTAAACATCTCCGGTATCATGTATGTAGTCTCTGACCATCTTCTGTAGTATATCTGCAGTCTGACCATCTCCTGTATCATGTATGCAGTCTCTGACCATCTCTTGTATCATGTATGCAGACTCTGACCATCTCTTGTGTCATGTATGCAGTCTCTGACCATCTCTTGTGTCATGTATGCAGTCTCTGACCATCTCTTGTATCATGTATGTAGTCTCTGACCATCTTCTGTAGTATGTATGCAGTCTCTGACCATCTCCTGTAGAACGTATGCAATCTCTGACCATCTCTTGTATCATGTATGCGTCTCTGTCCATCTCTTGTATCAAGTATGCAATCTCTGACCATCTCCTGTATCATGTATGCAGACTCTGACCATCTCCTGTATTTGTATGCAGACTCTGACATCTCCTGTATCTTGTATGCAGTCTCTGACCATCTCCTGCATCATGTCCACACACTCTCTGACCGTATCTTGTATCATGTATGCAGTCTCTGACCGTATCTTGTATCATGTATGCAGTCTCTGACCATCTCTTGTATCGTGTATGCAGTCTCTGACCATTTATTGTAACGTGTATCTGACCAGTCTCTGACCATCTCTGATGTAGGGGGCAGAGAATACAGTAAAGTAAGGAGGCTCTGATATAAAGGTTCACTGTTGTATAAGTAAGCCCCCCGACCCCCCTTACCCTAGTGCGTTCACTCTGGGGAAGGTGCTCTATGGTGACCAGAGTCCCATAGTTCATAGGATTTAAGGCTCTTTATATATGCAATTGTTACTGTTAATTTTTAACGCTTTAATTATTTTTCCCATTATGGGAGTTGGTGGGGCCTCATATCTAAGGTTTGCCTAAGGCCTCACCAAGCCTAGAGCCGCCTCTGATCATTAGCCAAGCGAGATGGAGGATTGTCGACCCCAGATATTTATAGATACTATCAGGCGGCACTACTGTGCCGGCTGATCGACTGGAGTAGACATACTGGAGAAAATATGCTGCACCAAGTGGCATGGTGCTACAGGGAGTTACCGTCGGACATTAAAAAGCAACCGCTGATAGGCCCTACTCTTCAAATGGCCCACAGGTTATTTGTTAAAGGGAAACTGTCAACAGTGGACTCACTGCTTTTTCCAATCTTGGGGAACCCACAGTTTGAACCAGGATTGTTGAAGGGATCATTTATTGGACTAATAGAACAGGGGCTGTTTCAAGAATCTCACTTTCTGAAGGAGGGAACATGGAATACTATGCAGGAGATGTTAACGGGTGTGTTGCCCTACCGATTGGATTTCTGGAGGGCCCTACAGCTGCGACATTTTTTGGATACTTTGAAGTCCCCAGCTAAATACGAGCGCAGATTGACAACGTTCGAGAGGTACTGTAGTGGGAGTGGGATGCTTCGGCATTTCCTCTCAAGAATTAGCGAGCTATTGAACGCACCTGCAGAGGGCTCTAAAATACCCTTTTTTAACAAATGGGAGGTTGAGCTGGGAAGACCCTTTACAGAAGAGCAAAAGAATAAGATACTCCGGAATATATTTGAATCATCTGTGTGTGTGAAGACACAAGAGATGAATTTTAAGATTTTATCTCATTGGTATCGCACTCCGGTAGTACTAAATAGGTGTTACCCAGATATGTCAGACTGATGTTGGAGGTGCAGGAAGAAAGGAGGAACCCTAATGCACATCCTTTGGGCCTGTCCTAAGATTTTAAGTTTTTGGACAAAGGTCCGGAAAATAGTGCAAAAATTCAGTGAGGAGCAACTACCAGAAGAGTGGTCTTTCTATCTGCTGCAGGATACGGAGATGTCGGTTAGGCGATATAGAAAATCTGTAGTCTGTCATTTCTTACCTGCAGCCCGGGCTTGTATCCCAGGGATGTAGAAACAGTCACAGCCACCAACTGTAAGGATGTGGCTTAACCGAGTGGAAGACTTGAATAGAATGGAGGACTTGGTATGGACTTCAAGGCAAAAACGGAAGGTGTATTTGAAAACGTGGGCGGAGTGGAACGTGTTTAGATATACGGAGGAGGGGGAAGACCTTGATAGATGCGAACTGATGGATGGAGCCGGCGCCGGGGGGTGCGACAGGGAGGGAGATGCTGATTGTGGATTGGGGGGAGGGGGTGGGGGAGAGGAACAGAACAAGGGTAGGACCAATTGCCCCAACCCCACGGGGAGACAAGATACCCGGAGGGACGGGGGCTAAGTTACCCAAAGAAGTGTAGGAATGGAACTTGAGATTTAAAAGGGGTATTAATTGAGAAGACTTTGGGCTGTTGAGGGAGGAAGAGAAGAGTTATGATGAGATAAGGAATATACAAACTGTTTTTATTTTGTTTGTTTTTTCTCCCTGGAAACGACATTGTGAATTGGAATATTTGTTGATATCCTTGCTGTATGATGTGTTGATTTTAAACCAGAGGGAGTGCCTCCAAGGTTTGTGTTACTTTTTCTGCTTAAAAATCAAATAAAAGAAGATTGAAAGAAAAACATAATTTTCGATCTCCTTCTAACTCTAACCTCACCCCACTTCAAAGTGAAGCCATTAAATCCGTGCAAACCAATCCACACAGTGAAAAAACCCGCTGACAAAGGCGGTAATTTGGTCATTATGGATGTGGACCAATACGAGACATTGTGTAAAAAAAAATCTTGAAAATGCAGATTGGTATAGATCGATTTCCAAAACGGTACTTGAAAATTTCGGAGCATTATCTCCAAGGCTTGGTTTCAAGGCATTATTAACAAAGACACTTGGAAATATTTGCACACTAAGGATCCAAGGATCCCTACATTTTACGCATTGCCTAAGTCCGATGGACCGTTTCAGCAGACAAATCCGATCGTGTGTACGGGCTAGCGGACAGGTTTGTCCATCGGACAAATTTCAAAGCATGCTTTGAAATTTGTCTGCTACAAACCTGTCCGTCGGATATGTCCGCTGGTTAGTACGGGAAACCAGCGGACATATCCTCCCGCACATGCGTCGTATCCTGTGAATGGATCCGACGCATGCGCACGGAAGTGTTTACTTCCTGGTGCAGTGACGTAGCGGTAAAGTGGCGGCGTCAACGTCACCGCCGCGTCACCACGCCGTCTGCCGGCGGGGATTTTGATCCGATGGTGTGTACACGCCATCGGACCGAAATCCGATGAGACATGTCCGCTCTAAACTGTCCGTCGGACAAGTTTGAGCGGACATATCTCATCGTGTGTACGAGGCCTAAGACGCACAAATCTTTAACTGAGCCTCCAGGCTGTCTAATCATCTTCTAGCCTGACAGAGAACGCTAGCTCTTTAATTGACAGCTATCTCTCTCCCCATGTCACATCACTTAGCTCATATGTGAAGGACACAATCGACATTTTAAAAAAGATCAAAAGTAGCTTTCTTCCAGCCAATACTTGGCTGGTAGCTTTAGATATTGAAAGCCTTTACAACACGATACCACATAAGGGTCTTGACATCATTCAAAGCTTTTTGGCTGAAAGAGGCCCCTCAGCCCTGAAATATAACATTTTAGTTTTAGATTTGTTGGGTTATATTTTGCAACATAATGTTTTTTTTTATTTGGATCCTCCCACTTCCAGGTGCAGAGGGTTGCGATGGGGACTAAGTGTGTCCCATCTTATGCCAACCTGTATCAACCTGTACCTGGGGGGGTACAGGTTGGACAAGGTTGTCTCTTGGCACCGGTACATAGACAACATACTTATTTTTTGGACAGGAAGCGAGACACAACTCACTTCATTTCCATTAACACATTTAATCTTCAATTTACAATGGAATATAGTCAGACCCATATCAATTTGGACCTGACTGTATCCATTAATGAGGAAGGGCAGGTAAATGCATCGCTGTATAGAAAGCCTTCAGCAGGCAACACAGTATTACATGCAAGTAGCTCCCATCCAGAGCCCTTGCTGAAAAGCATTCCCTACAGTCAATACCTACGCTTGAAACGTAATTGCAGTGGGGGGCATGGCTAGCTGCAGAATAAGCTGGCTGCACTGTGAGGGAGCTCCATAATCACGGACATCCCTGAGCAACACACAAAGCAACTATAAAGCCTTGGAGACATACCTCTAATCCGGACAGCGGCAGGAACGCGGTGGACATGTCGGCCAAACAAAAAAACAGAGAGGGGCCCCACAAACTGAGTTATTTCCTCGGTCCGTCCAGGACACAGGGGATAATAGATGGTGCTGACTCCTCCCCTCCTCATCTCAGCACAGAACACGACATAGCTGACTCAGTAGAGGAAGAGGTGACACAGTGGACAGCAGTGGAATTGCACCCCTCATGCAGAAAATTAACTAACAAGCCCTTTTAAACAAAGGAGAATTTCTTCTGATGAAGGTAATAATCACTCACTAGGTGATAAATCTATATCAGACACAAATCCGTATGATGAGAAACTGAATGCAATTTCCACAGCGGGACAACCCATTTTGGATTCTACCATAAAAGATATGATAATTTCCCTTAGAGGTGAACTACAATATGACATTATAAAAATTTCATGCAGAAATTGATGCGCTAGGAGAAAGAGTGGACTATGTAGAAAATAATATGGGTGAATTTACATCTGCACACAATGAAATGGTTGATTCTCACTTTGAATTAGAAGATTAAGTTCAGCGCCTCAAAATTAAAATTGCGGACTTAGAAGATCGCGGCAGGTGCAATAACGTGAAGTTCAGAGGCATAACCGAAAATGTTAAACCACCAGAACTGAAACGCCTTATTAAGGATATGATTAAAAAATTAATTCCAACAATCCCACAACAGGAGCTACAAATAGACAGAGCTCACAGACTACCTAAACCGCCTCACATCTCAGAAAAATTGCCAAGAGACGTTATAGCCAGAATACACTTCTATGAAGTGAAAGATCAACTAATGCAATACGCACAAAGAAATTCCCCACTACCTGACACATACACAGGTATCATCTTGTATGCAGATCGTTCCCAAGCAACGATCTTAGCACGCAAAAACCTTAACTCAATTACGAAGATCCTACGGAATAACAGCATGATTTACAGATGGGAATTTCCTACGAAAATACTCGTAGACCATAAAGGCACCTCATACTCGATCAACAACTTGGAGCAAGGACTGAAAATCTTACGCTAATGGGGCATACTACCAAAAGATGACATCAACATATCGGATAAATCCGCACCTGGAAAAATGTCTCAAGACTGGCAGAAGAGTGACAGATTAACCCTCTATACATGGTAAGATAATAATATGCCCTGTATATAGTGACATGCTGCAGTTGAAAACTCCTCTAAAGTTAAATGTCCAAGGCATTTTTATTTTTTTATTTTCTAATAAAAGACTTGTCCCGATGTGTCTCCTGTCTTTTTTACTATTTTTGATTTTTTTTTGTGAATTACCAATTCACATAGGAGGTGCAGGATATGGGGGTACTCTTGTTAAAGGGGCTTCCAGATTCCAATAACCCCCCCTGCCCACAGACCTGCCCACAGGCCCCAACAACCACCGGGCAAGGGTTGTGGGGATGAGGCCCTTGTCATCATCACCATGGGGACAAGGTGCTTTGGTGACCCCAAAACACCCTCCCCATGTTGAGGGCATGTGACCCGGTATGGTTCGGGAGGGGGGCACTATCTGTTCCCCCCTCTTTTCCTGTGGCCTGCCAGGTTGTATGCTCGGATAAGGATCTGGTATGGATTTTGGGGGGACCCCTATGGGATTTTTTTTTATTTGGCGCAGGGTTCTTCTTAATATCCATACCAGACCTGAAGGGCCTGGTATGGATTTTGGGGGGACCCAATGCTTTTTTTTTTCATTTTGGTTTGGGGTTTCCCTTATTATTCATACCAGACCCAAAGGGCCTGGTAATGGACTGGGAGGGACTCATGACATTTTTTCAATGAGTTTTATCTATTTTGCCAAGACCCCACAATTCATTACAGCCACTATCAGACTTTTATTTCCTTTAGAAATGTAGGTTTGCTGCAGTACTGTTCTAAACACGGGAACAAATGTGCCATTTTACAGGCATACTATAGACACCCCTCAGGCACAATATTTAAAGGAAGATTTCCTTTTTATTGTTTCACTGTAAGAATTATTAAAATCACTGCTCCCGAAAAATAGTCAGTTTTTAAAACTTTTTTTGCATTGATACATGTGTGATAGATGTGAATTAAAGTGATAGATGTGAATCAAAATGTTATCTTATGTTATGATTAGAACCACTGAAATAAAGTGTGTATTTTCCTTGATAAGATTTATCAGATATTGTTTAAAAGTTATGAACCCAGCATTAAAAATATGAAGAAGCATATATAACCTTGTAAAAGTTGCCTTTTGAAATGGAGAAACAGAGGGACATGTTAGTAGGGATGAGCTTCGCGTTCGATGCGAACACATGTTCGCTTCGAACATCGGCTGTTCGATCGTTCGTCGAAAACTAACAAATCGGGTCGTTCGCGCCAAATTAGAATGACGCGAACCGGCCCATAATTCACTGTGGCGTTGCGCGCTGATGATTGGCCAAGCATGCACCATGACCCCGCATGCTTGGCCAATCACAGCGCCCAAAAAACGAAGATACCTAATTGGCCAAAGCCTGGGTGCTTTGGCCAATTAGGGCTCAGGGCTTTAGCACACGCCCCACACTATAAAAGGCCGCCTCCCGGGCGGCCTCGTGTAGTGTGTTCCGGCTTGCTTAGAGAAGAGAGAGAGAGAGAGAGAGAGAGAGAGAGAGAGAGGAGGCTACTAGTTAGTATAGTTAAATGTAGTTTGTAGAGAATATATTGACATCCCTAGGAGTTGTCAATATATTTATAAACTGTATAGCTTAGCTAGTTCTGCTATTACTTTCTGTCAGGCAGGAGATTGTGCTTGATGCTCTAACGTGTTAGTGTACACGTGTTAGTTAATTGCACATAGACGCATTAACTGTTTCTGCACGTGTGCTATTTATTTGCACAGAAAGGCAGTTGCTGTTAATGCAAGTGGGCTATTGAATTGCACAGAAACGCAGTCGCTCTGACTGTGCGTGTGCTGTTTAATACCACCCTAGGGCATTTGGGGTCACCGCACGTGTGCTGTAACATACCACCTTAGCGCATTTGGGGTCACCACATGTGTGCTGTTACATACCACCTTAGCGCATTTGGGGTCACCGCACGTGTGCTGTTACATACCACCTTAGCGAATTTGGGGTCACCGCACGTGTGCTGTTACATACCACCTGAGCGCATTTGGTGTCACCGTACGTGTGCTGTTACATACCACCTGAGCGCATTTGGGGTCACCACATGTGTGCTGTTACATACCACCTTAGCGCATTTGGGGTCACCGCACGTGTGCTGTTACATACAACCTTAGCGAATTTGGGGTCACCGCACGTGTGCTGTTACATACCACCTGAGCGCATTTGGGGTCACCGCACGTGTGCTGTTACATATCACCTGAGCGTATTTGGGGTCACCGCACGTGTGCTGTTACATACCACCTGAGCGCATTTGGGGTCACCGCACGTGTGCTGTTACATATCACCTGAGCGCATTTGGGGTCACCGCACGTGTGCTGTTACATACCACCTGAGCGCATTTGGTGTCACCGTACGTGTGCTGTTACATACCACCTTAGCGCATTTGGTCTCACCGCACTTGTGCTGTTACATATCACCTGAGCGCATTTGGGGTCACCGCACGTGTGCTGTTACATACCACCTGAGCGCATTTGGTGTCACCGCACGTGTGCTGTTACATACCACCTGAGCACAGTTAGTGTCACTGTACGTTGCTGTTACATATCACCTGAGCGCATTTGGGGTCACCGCACGTGTGCTGTTACATACCACCTGAGCGCATTTGGTGTCACCGTACGTGTGCTGTTACATACCAACTGAGCGCAGTTAGTGTCACTGTACTGTGCTGTTATATACCACCTGAGTGCAGTTAGTGTCACTGTATGTGTGCTGTTACATACCACCTGAGCGCATTTGGTGTCACCGTATGTGTGCTGTTACATACCACCTTAGCGCATTTGGGGGTCACCGCACATGTGCTGTTACATATCACCTGAGCGCATTTGGGGTCACCGCACTTGTGCTGTTACATATCACCTGAGCGCATTTGGGGTCACCGCACGTGTGCTGTTACATACCACCTGAGCACAGTTAGTGTCACTGTACTGTGCTGCTATATACCACCTGAGCGCAGTTAGTGTCACTGTACATGTGCTGTTACATACCACCTGAGTGCATTTGGGGTCACCGCACGTGTGCTGTTACATACCACCTGAGCGCATTTGGTGTGACTCCGCTTGTGCTGTTTAATACCACCTGAACGCAGTTGGTGTCACTGTGCTTGTGCTGTTACATACCACCTGAACGCATAAACATGTCTGGAAGGACAACAAAGAGAGGCAGAGAGTCACGAGGGCAAGCAGGCTCTGCATGTAGAAGTAACGCTGGTAGTGGATGTGGTGCATCCTCTTCAGCACGTGGCCGTGGCCGCTCGTCCTTCGTTTCGGGAGCTGGCCGTGTTGAGCCTCAACATGCAAAGAAATTAGTAGAGTGGATGACCAAGCCATCCTCATCCTCATCATCCTCTCTCACACAGACTGATCAAAGTTTATCTGGCAAAGCAGCTGCCAAGGCGTCCTCTTCCCTCTTGCACAATGGCTTCACACAATACTTCCCTAGTACCACCATGTCCTCCTGAGGAGTCCCCCGAACTGTTTCAACACAGTGTTGGGTACATGCTGCAGGAAGATGCGCAGCGTTTTAAAGACTCCGATGACGGAACACTGATAGAGGAAGGCATTCATGTGAGCCCAGGGAGAGGGGGTGGCCGAGAGGGACAGCAATTTGTCAGTGATGATGTTCCCCCAGCTGGAGCATACTGCCAGGTTGTTGACAGTGATGAGGAGGGAGGGGATGATGAGTTCACTGACTCTACCTGGGTGCCTGATAGGAGAGAGAAGGAGGAGGAGGACGAGGACGAGGCACAGGCACATCTCCAAAGAGGCAGGATGCCCTCCAGGGGTCAGCTTAAGGTCACACCCACTGCATTACAGCGCACATCTACGGAGTTTGTGCATGGCGCAGCTGTGTCTGACCGGTACAGCAAAAGTTCTTTGGTGTGGGCCTTTTTTGAAACATGTCCACAAGATCGTACCTTTGCTATTTGCAACTTATGTCAAAAGCGTATCTCGCGTGGCCAAAACATCAACCGCCTGGATACCACATGCTTGTCCAGACATATGTCGACCTGCCATGCAGCTCATTGGCAAGCACACCAGAAAGACCCACACCAAAGACAAAAGCGTACCCCCTTGCCCTTCTGGGACCTCCAACCCCAGTAGACCCCCAGTCCTCTCTGAAGCCTGCAGTGAAGGTGTAGAAATAGGTGTGTCACAAGCTAGTAGTAGCGGTCAATCTACTGATAGTACCAGGCAAATTTCCCTGCCCCAGCTGCTGCAGCGCTGAAAGAAGTACAATCCCAGCCATCCACATGCCCAGCAGTTGAATGCTAGCTTAGCAAAATTGCTAGCACTTCAACTGCTACCTTTTCAGTTGGTAGATTCTGCCCCCTTCCGTGAGTTTGTGCAATGTGCAGTACCTCAGTGGCAAGTACCAAAACGCCACTTTTTCTCACGGAAGGCTATTCCGGCTCTCTACCGGCATGTGGAAGGCAATGTCCATGCCTCGCTGGATAGGGCGGTCAGTGGTAAGGTGCATCTTACCGCTGACTCATGGTCCAGCAGGCATGGCCAGGGACGTTACCTGTCTTTTACAGCACATTGGGTGACTCTGCTGGCAGCTGGGAAGGAGGCAGGGCAAGGTCTAGTAGTTTTGGAGGTTGTTCCACCACCAAGCCTCCAAAACACTACTTCTGCTTGTGACACACCTCTCTCCTCCACCCCCTCCTCTTCTTCTTCCTCTGTGGCCTCTTCCTGTGGTGAGGTTTTCTCCGAACCAGCCGTGCTCTGTAGGCGTACGAGGGACTACGCAGGAATGCAGGCCAAGAGATGCCATGCGGTGCTAGAGCTGGTGTGCTTGGGAGACAGGAGCCACACTGGGGAAAAGGTTTTGTCAGCTCTGCAGGGTCAGGCTGAGAGGTGGTTGACGCCACGCCAGCTGAAGCCTGGAATGGTGGTCAGCAATAATGGCACCAACCTCCTCTCTGCCCTGCGACAGGGAAAACTCACCCACGTCCCCTGTTTTGCTCATGTCCTCAATTTGGTGGTGCAGCGGTTCTTGGGAAGGTACCCGGGATTGCAGGATGTCCTGAAGCAGGCCAGGAAAGTCTGTGTGCATTTCCGGAGGTCATATAATGCCACTGCTCGGCTGACTGACCTCCAAAGGGAATACAACCTGCCCAAGAACTGCCAAATTTGTGACATGCCCACCAGATGGAACTCAACGTTGGCCATGCTGCAGCGACTGCACACGCAGCAACGGGCCATCAATGAGTACCTGTGCCAATATGGCAGCAGAACTGGGTCACGGGAGCTAGGTTTTTTTTCCTTACCTCTCAAGGCCCCCTTTACCCAGACAGTGGTCCTGCTTGCCCACCTAGCACACAGGAAGAGGATGAGGAGGAGGAGGAGGAGGATTGTATCAGCAGCATGGAGGTGGAGCCTAGCACTCAGCAGCAGCAGTCTTCAAGGGATCATTTACAGTCCCAAGGAGCATGTGGAGTTTTACGTGGCTGGGATGAGGTGCCTGTGGATCCTGTTGTCCTCAGTGACCCAGAGGACTGTGGCCCGAATGCCTCAGCAAACCTACGCTGCATGGCCTCCCTGATTCTGCAAAGCCTGCGTAAGGATCCTTGTGTACGTGCTATTAAGGAGAGGGATCATTACTGGCTGGCGACTCTCCTTGATCCACGTTACAAGAGTAAGGTTGCGGACCTTATGTTGCCATCGCAGAGGGAGCAGAAGATGAAACTTTTGCGGGAGGCCTTGCAGAAGGGTCTGTGCAATGCGTTCCCAGAACCGGGGGGGGGGATTACCAGAACCTGTCTCTGGACAACGTCTTGCGGAGGCTTCCGTGAGTCACAGAAGGGGCGGTGGAGAAGGTGGTCATCTGACCGATGCATTCAGGCAGTTTTTTAGTCCGCAGCCCCAAGGTCTGACCAGTTCCAGCAACCATCGCCAGCGTCTGGTTTACATGGTCTGGGAATACCTAGGGGCAAGATCCGACTTGGACACCTTCCCCACTGAAAATCCTCTGGCTTACTGGGTCTTGAGGATGGATCACTGGCCAGAGCTTGCCCAGTACGCAATTGAGCTACTGGCTTGCCCTGCATCCAGTGTTCTTTCAGAACGGACATTCAGTGCTGCTGGAGGCTTTGTCACTGATCACAGGGTGCGCCTCTCCACCGGCTCTGTTGATCGACTGACCTTCATCAAAATGAATCAGGCTTGGATCAACACCAGCTACCAAGCACCTGATGCTGATATTAATGAATAATATCTTTTTGTTGAAAAGTCGGATCCCTTTTAGACTGCTGATGCTGAGTGACTGTCCTCTTATGCTGCTGATGGAATATCCTTCTCCTCCTCACTTTTCTTGCTGATAGCTAGTAAGAAATGTTGTGTTTCTGGGCTCCGCCACCAGTGCCTAAGGCACAATTTTTCAGCCCCTGTTTAACAATACTTTGCACGTGGCTCCTTGTTGCGCTCCAATTGGAGTTATTGTGAGGGGTTGCAGTGTTGTGTTGTGCCCAAGGCCCAATTTTTCAGCCCCTGTTTAACAGGGGCGCCTAATAACAATTTTTGATGCAATACTTTGCACGTGGCTCCTTTTTGCGCTCCAATTGGAGTTATTGGAAGGGGTTGCAGTGTTGTGTTGTGCCCAAGGCACAATTTTTCAGCCCCTGTTTAACAGGGGCGCCTAATAATAATTTTTGATGCAATACTTTGCACGTGGTCCCTTGCTGCGCTCCAATTGGAGTTATTGGGAGGGGTTGCAGTGTTGTGTTGTGCCCAAGGCACAGTTTTTCAGCCCCTGTTTAACAGGGGCGCCCAATAACAATTTTTGATGCAATACTTTGCACGTGGCTCCTTGTTGCGCTCCAATTACAGTATGTTTGAGGGGTGCCCTTTTTTCTAAAAAATTTCTTTCACAAAATAATAATGGCCCCCCACCACCTCTAAAATATTCGACATATTGTTGCCACACAGAACGTGCGCAAGTAGCATTAATTACTTTTTTTTATAGTCCTCTCATGTTGTGCAGGGACATTTCTAAACACGTGCCACTACTATAGACACTCAGCAGGTGTGATATTTAAAGGATTTTTTTTTTCACTTTAAGCATCATTAAAATGGCTGCTCCGCAAAAAACGGCCATTTAAAAAAAAATTAAAAATTCCATTGATACATGTTCCCTGGGGCAAGACCCGGGTTCTGAACGACGTTTTCCAACATTTAATTGAATTTTGGTCTTTAAAACGACCGTTTTTGAATTCGAACGTTCGCGTCCCATAGACTTCAATGGGGTTTGAAATGTTCGCGCGAACCCGCGGTCTGTTCGAACGTTCTGGTGCGAACCGAACCCGGGGGTGTTCGGCTCATCCCTAGTTATTAGGAGCAGACTTCATCCCACTCTCCACTCTCACCCCATCCCCCCTCCCCCCCTTCACTCTAAGGCTTATGTGCACATACAGATGGACTTTTCGAGAGGAAGTAACCCATTCCCCGCTCACTCCTAAATTCCTCATTCCAAAAGAACAGATATAAATTCAGTTTCAAGAGAAACTGACACCCTTCCCCCTCATCCTGTTTTCACCCCAGGAATTTGTGTCTCGTGACCAAGAGAGAACTGTTTGAAGAGCTGAAAATTGACTTTTGTTATGCCTGTATGAACTGGCCAATGAGGGTTCCCATGCCATACAAGGGGGTGGGTGAGATGGTGTGAATTGTATGGGTTGACCAATGAATTTTATGTACTTGTCATGTCATTTTGCAAATAAAAGCAATGGGAGGGCCCAGGTACTTCCTGTTGGTTTGATGCTGAAAAGGTGAGATGTAAGATTCTGTGTCTGGGTTGCACATTTTATCTTATGATTTAATTTGGGTCAGACGGCATGAATTAGGGGTTCATCCTGAGAAATTGTGTCAGGAAATTAATTAATCAAAGAGTCTTCATCACATGTCCCCTGGGGCAGGACCCAAATCCCCATTCACTTTGTATGGCGATAACTTGCATATAAACCTTTAAAATTAGCATTTTTGTTTTTCATGTTTGTGTCCCGACTTTAACGGTGTTCTGCGGCTTTTGAATTTGCTGTGAACGCTGCATAATGTTTGCTATTCGTCAAACAGGCGAAAACCAGATGTTCGAGTCGAACTTACACTCGACTCGAACATCGGGCTCATCCCTACTGGCTAGATCACCAGGTAAAAACAGATGAGAAACCCTAAAAAAGAAACCTAATGCAGACACCACATTTAAGGATTAGTAAACTGCAATATATTACATTTTTGGTTTTGGGTTTATTACCACTTTAAGAGGGTAAATATGTGTGTAAGGTTACTCCAATAACTGAGAAAAACTCTTTACTTCAAGGCCCCTAAAGAGGACATGTGGCCACAATTTGAGGTTAGAAGAATGTAGCTGAGACTGAAGTTCAACCCTGGTCGGCAGCGTCTTTTTATGTCAGATATTTGCGCTTTTACCTATGGTTTTTAAATTATTGTTTATGTCACATTAAAATACTACACTATTAGAGCTTCATTTATCCTAGTTCGACCCCACTGAGAAGTGCTTTTGGATGGTGAAATTGGGCAAAGTTCTTATGCTTGCTGTGGATATCTGGTTAAAAATACAAGTGTATATGCTGTTGACATCCATTGGCTCTGATGATTGTTTACTTCACAGGGAGGTGGTGGCTTACCTCTGAGCATGTTGGGAAAGACTTATTCGCTTCTGCTCTAGACTTGATTTCTGGATTGAGACTCACTTTTTACAAATGATTAATTTTACTGATAGACATTTGCACATTTATTCTTTGCTGAATCAGAATTTTATTTATTGAAAACTTTACGTTGCACACTTTATTTTTCTTTCTATCAGTTCAGTATACTACTTGTATGTGAAAGCTGCCTACTTTTGATGATCACACCAGAGAGCCCTGTCCTTTCTCTGCCAATGGTGCCCCTGTCCTCTCTCCTGCCACGGGTGAGCCCTGTCCTCTCTCCTGCCAGCGGTGACACCTGTCCTCTCTCCTGCCATCGGTGACCCTGTCCTCTCTCCTGCCATCGGTGACCCTGTCCTCTCTCCTGCCATCGGTGACCCTGTCCTCTCTCCTGCCATCCGTGACCCTGTCCTCTCTGCTGCTAGCAATGACCTGTTTTCTCTCCTGCCAGCAGTGACTCCTGTTTTTTTCCTGCCAGTGGTGACCCCTGCCTTCTCTCCATCCAACTGTGACCCCATCCTCTGTCCTACTATTGGCAACACGTGTCCTTTGCCCTGCTACAGTGACCCCTGTCCTCTCTCCTGTCAGCACTGACCCCTGTCCTCTCTCCTGTCAGCACTGACCCCTGTCCTCTCTCCTGTCAGCACTGACCCCTGTCCTCTCTCCTGTCAGCACTGACCCCTGTCCTCTCTCCTGTCAGCACTGACCCCTGTCCTCTCTCCTGCCAGTGGTGACCCCTGTCCTTTCCCCTGCCAGTGTTGACCCCTGTTCTCTGCCCTGCCAGCAGTGACCCCTGTTAATCCTGCCTGCCCGCTGAGCCCTGTCCTCCATTCTGCTGTCCTTCATCCTGCTGACCCCTGTCTGTTCCCCTGCTGATCCCTGTCCTCGACTCAGCTGAACCCTATCCTCAGCCATGCTGACCCCTTCTCTCTGTCATGCTGATCCCTGTCTTCTGGCCTGCTGAACCCTGTCCTCCACCCTGCTGACTTCTATCCTTGGCTCAGCTGACCCCTGTCTGCTGCCCCATGTCCTCTACTCTACTCTACTGATCCCCAGTACACTGCCTTACCAATTCCTGTGCACTCCCCTGCTGTCTTCCCATCCTTTGCCCTGCTGGCCCACTGTATGCTGCCCTGCAGACCCCTGTACACTCTCCTAACTAATAGCCCCCATATTGAGAAGATGTTTAAACGGCACTGCCATATATTGTGTATGGATAGAACTCTAAATTCAGTTCTACCAAATAATCCGTCTTTTATATACAAAAAGGCACCCAATTTTGGAGATAGGGTGGTCAAAAAGGTATTAAACCCACCAGCTAAGCCATTAATGTTTTTGGATTGTAAAGGTTTTTTCGCCTGCAGAAGGTGTAAAACATGTGCTAAAGTGACTACCCCTATCAGGAACCTTACTGAATTTACTTCTACTGGGAATAATGCTACATTCAAAATTAATGAGTTTGTTACATGTAAGACCACACATGTGGTTTACGTGTTACAGTGCCCTTGCAATTTAATGTATGTAGGGCGAACGAAAAGAACTTTAAAGAAACGTGTATCTGAGCATATACATAATATTGAAATCGGATTCAAATATCACGGGGTGTCGCTCCATTTTAAGAAACACCATAACCGTGATCCATCCTGTTTAAAGTTCTGGGGTATAGACAGAATACTTCCAAACTGGAGAGGGTCAAATTTGGTGCGAGAAATCTCAAAAAAAGAAACTCAATGGATATATTTAATGAATACTTTGACACCGGCAGGCTTGAACGTCGAACTCGACGTAAATTGTTATACAGTATCAGTGATATCTGACATATTTAATATATTGACCTATCTTTGTTTGTTTTAGGCACGTCCTCTGTTTCCTAGGTCTATTTCTCTATTTTTACATTTTTTATTCCATTTTTTTATGCTATTTTTTATTCACCTTGTAATGAACTTGAGATCAATATGTTTAAATGTTAAATTGTATATATATATATATATATATATATATATATATATATATATATATATATATATATATATATATTTTAATATTAGTTTATATATTTCTATTACGGATTGTATATTGAATTGTATCCTATATACTGTGGTATTATTGATGTAGGATTCGTTCATTATTTTACAAGATTATATGGTTTTGATAGTGGGTGCTGCTGCGACTCATCCTCGATAATTGGGGGTATACCCCTTATCTAGTCTTGAACTCGTAGAAGGCATTAATCATTAGCTATTCAGTCTGTACCATGGAGGTCAATATATATGTGTGATTGACTGAATGGCATATAACAGAATTCCGTTTTAAAATAGCTGCATTATGTATAATAAGTATCATGTTCACCGCAAGAAATTTGTGTAGTCTTTGTTTTTATGTTTTTAGATTGCAATTACATAAATGACATGCACAGTCTATCTGCGGATGTAAACACTGTAAAATTGGAGATGCACGGACAGCTCCGCAGTGTAAGTGTGCCCATTGGCCACAATGAGAGTTGTGGGATTGGCTGTGAAGCACCCGATTCGCACATAAGTCTTGGCGCAGACGGCGCGGGGTTAAATCCTCGATGCCGTCGCGCTCTGAGAGACGTGCCCAGATCGCAGTGGTTTGGACACGTGAGGACTAAGGGGTGTGCCATCGGACCATTCTCATTGGACGGCGCGGTTGGGAATATACAAAGACAGCGCACGGTACTTGGCTCCATCCGTTTGATGGTGTCGAATGACGAAACTAGTCAGGGCGGAGCCAAGTAACGTGAGCAAAGGACGCCTAAGACTGTGGGAGACGAGCGCATCCACCCCCCTGCATCTTGAGAGGCACAGAGCGGTAGGAGGAGTCAAAACATAGATCTAAAGAGCGACCGCAGTTAATGTGACTACATGCTGATTGATTTTTGTCGTTTGTGAGTGTACATCTATAAGGATTTTTATATACAGAGTTTGATTAAAAGTTTAGGCGATATCACGCTATGTCTATTCCTTTTGTTGTTGTTTGCTAATCATTGAGCAGTCAGCTGCTTGGGGTGAGGAGACACACATTGGGATCAGCTTGGATCCGGTTCTCTTAAGGCGATTGTCTGTTTGATTTCTGGTAAGAGGTTTTCTTAAGAGGGGACTGCTATCCACACCCCCCCTCCTCTCTCAACACACGAGTGGTGGTGGATCTTCTGGCAACAGCAAGATTTATTTCATCTTCTTGGGATTAAATGGACTTTGATTCCTTTTCACTATACTTCATCTCTTGTAGAAATCCATATATCTCTATAACATGGACACTTATTAATCAGGATATTTTATTTTATTTTGTATGTTTGGCAATAAACATACACGCTAACGCTGCCTGGTGGATGCTAATATGTTTTAAGCTTTGCTTTTACTTTTTTTATTCACTCTGTGCAAATATTTTGTGATACCAATTGGGTAGTTATATGCCGCGTACACACGGTCGTTTTTTGTGATGAAAAAAAAACGACGTTTTTTGTACGTCACTTTCAAAGACGATGTTGCCTACACACCATCGTTTTTTTCACAAAAAACGAGGTTACGTTCACCACACTTTTCCATTGAAGCTCGCTTCATAACTAGCTTCTGGGCATGCGCGGGTTGAAAAACGTCGTTTTAAACGACGTTTTTGCTACACACGGTGACTTTTTGTGAAACAAAAAACGACGTTTTGAAAAACGACACAAAAAATTCAAGCATGTTGGAATTTTTTTTTGGTCGTTTTTTTTAAGACAATAAACGACGTTTTGCCCACACAAGATCAATTTAAATGACGTTTTAAAAAACGACGTTTTTTTTCATCGCAAAAAACGACCGTGTGTACACGGCATTAGGCAGCTGCTGACCATTGAGAGTGGTAATATATAGATTTTTTAGGTCTGTTTGGCTCATCATTCCAAGAGCACTTGTTTGATTTATTTTGAGATAGGGCGCCTTTTATTATTCTCATTGTCAATCACCATTGGAAACCCCATACACTGCCATACAAACTGCTGACCCTATACTCTGCCCTGCCGAACCTCTGTTGCCCTGATGACCTCCCATCCTCTCCTCCCCTTGACATTTTTACTGCATCCCACCATCAGACAAGCTAGATCCAACTCTGTGGCCAACGTGAATTTGTTATGTGCATCTATTTTACACACACAAATTAGCTCATTAGGTCAAATGCTGAAAGTGTAGTTTAGTTTTTGATTTCACTGAAAAAAGGTTAGCATGCTAAAACAGGGCAAGAAATGCAAACTAGTTTTACTTTTTATTGAACCAGACTATAAATGTTCTATTCTCCTGTTCATAATATGTGTAATGGAATAGACTGTGTACCTATAACATATTTACTTAAACACATCACCCAAGAAACTATCAGTAAACGAGTTTGGTGTCATCATGCCCCAGAAGCTAAGCTGGTGTTGAAGGGCAGCACAATCCACCACAAGATTTATCTGGACTGATTTACTAAAGGAGGGTGTTCACCTATCAAAGTGAATGTTCACTTTTCAAAATACATTTTAGTGAATAGGATGAAGGTGTATTATTATTATGTTATTAACCCCTTAAGGACCGCCACATGCACATATACGACGGCAGAATGGCACGTACAGGCACATTGGCGTACCTGTACGTCCCTGCCTAGACGTGGGTCGGGGGTCTGATTGGGACCCCCCCGGTACTTGCGGCGGTCCAGGAGCGATCCGGGATGAGGGGGCGGCTGTTCGTTTTTGTCGGCCCCCTCTGGATCACTCTCAGCCAATCGGCTTCCTCCTCCGCCCTCCTCTGCCTGCACTGTAAACACAGGCAGAGGAGGAAGTGATGTCACCAGTCCTCCCGCCGGTATTTTTGTCTGGCGGAGGAGATGAGACATCTCACAGTGAGTACACAAGCACAGATAGGCACACAAATCCCCCCCAGTCACCCCCCGATTAGCCCCCCCCCCCCAGCCCCCTGTCACACTGTCACTAAATAGCAGTGATCTTTTATTTACTGATCACTGCATTTAGTGTCAGTGTGACAGGCAGTTAGTGTCAGGCAGTTAGTGTTAGGTCCAGGATAGCCCTCTACCCCCCCAATAAAGGTTTAAACCCCTTGATCACCCCCTAGTTAACCCTTTCACCCACCTTTTGCCAGCGTCACTAAGCAATAGTTTTTCTGATCGACGTATTAGTGTCGCTGGTGCCGCTAGGTAGCTAGTTATTTTTTGAGGTTCGCCGCCATGATTTTATAGCGTTAGGTACCCCCATACATTTTCTAATAAAGGCTTTAACCCCTGATTGCCCCTAGATTTAACCCTTTTACCCCCTATTACCAGCGTCACTAAGCGATCGTTTTTCTGATAGCTGTATTAGTGTCGCTGGTGCAGCTAGGTAGCGAGTTAGTGCCAGTAACACTTACACCCATGCGCAAACCATACACCCCCCATATGTGGAATTACACCCCAAAATACATTCTGCTGCTTCTCCTGAGTACAGGAGATACCACATGTGTGAGACTTTTTGGGAGCCTAGCCGCGTACGGGACCCCAAAAACCAATCACCACCTTCAGGCTTTCTTAGGGTGTACATTTTTTATTTCACTCCTCACTACCTATCACAGTTTCGAAGGCCATAAAATGTCAAAATAGCACAAAAAACAAAACAAATTACCCCATTTTGGAAAGAAGACACCCCAAGCTATTTGCTGAGAGGCATGTCGAGTCCATGGACTATTATATTTTGACACAAGTTGCGGGAATATGACAAACTGATTTTTTTGTGAGTGAAATCAAAAATGTATGTCCTTAGAAATCTTAAAGGTGGTGATCACGGGGTCACGTACGTGGCTAGGTTCCCAAAAAGTCCCACATATGTGGTATCCCCGTACTTAGGAGAAGCAGCAGAATGTATTTTGGGGTGCAATTCCACATATAACCATGGCATGTGTGAGAAATATATCATTTAGTGACAATGTTTTGTCAATTTTATTTTTGGTCATTATTTAACCACTTGGGGCAAAAAAATAAAAAATATCCCATGGACTCAACATGCCTCTCAGCAGATAGCTTGGGGTGTCTTCTTTCCAAAATGGGGTCATTTGGGGAGGTTGTGTGCCATCTTGGCATTTTATGGCCTTTAAAACTGTGATAGGTAGTGAGGAGTGAAATCAAAAATGTATGCCTTTAGAAATCTTGAAGGCGGTGCTTGGTTTCTGGGGCCCCGTACGCGGCTAGGCTCCCAAAAAGTCCCACACATGTGGTATCCCCGTACTCAGAAGAAGCAGCAGAATGTATTTTGGGGTGCAATTCCACATATAACCATGGCATGTGTGAGAAATATATCATTTAGTGACAACTTTGGGCAAAAAAAAAATCAGTTTGTCATATTCCCGCAACTTGTGTCAAAATATAAAATATTCCATGGACTCGACATGCCTCTCAGAAAATAGCTTGGGGTGTCTACTTTCCAAAGTGGGGCCATTTGGGGGGGGGGGGTTGTGCTATTTTGGCATTTTATGGCCTTCGAAACTGGGATAGGTAGTGAGGAGTGAAATCAAAAATTTGCGCCCTTAGAAATGCTGAAGGCGGTGCTTGGTTTTTGGGGTCCCGTACATGGCTAGGCTCCCAAAAAGTCCCAAATATGTGGTATCCCCATACTCAGAAGAAGCAGCAGAATGCATTTTGGGGTGCAATTCCACATATAACCATGGCATGTGTGAGCAATATATCATTTAGTGACAACTTTTTGTATTTTTTTTTTTTTGTCATTATTCAATCACTTGGGACAAAAAATTAAAATAAAATATTCAATGGACTCAACATGCCTCTCAGCAGTTTCCTTGGTTTACTTTTCAAAATGGGGTCATTTGAGGGGGGGGGGGGTTGTACTGTCCTGCCATTTTAGCACCTTAAGAAATGATATAGGCAGTCATAAAATAAAAGCTGTGTAAATTCCAGAAAATATACCCTAGTTTGTAGACGCTATAACTTTTGCGAAAACCAATAAATATACACTTATTGCAATTTTTTTTTTACTAAAGACATATGGCTGAATACATTTTGGCCTAAATGTTTGACTAAAATTTAGTTTATTCGATATTTTTTACTTTTTGTTATAAGAAAAATATTTTTTTTAAAAAATTTACGGTCTTTTTCCGTTTATATCGCAAAAAATAAAAATCGCAGAGGCAATCAAATACCATAAAAATAAAGCTCTATTTGTGGGAATAAAAGGACGCAAATTTTGTTTTGGTACAACATTGCATGACCGTGCAATTACCAGTTAAAACAGAGCGGTGCCACATTGTAAAAACACCTCTGGGCATTTAGCAGCATATTGTTCCGGGTCTTAAGTGGTTAAGAAAAAATAACAAACTTATTTTAGATTGGGTATTTAAAGTGAACATATCTTATTTTATTATTATTAATATTATTAATAAAATACGGGATTTCTATAGAGCCAACATTATTACATACACATTATTTACTACCCCCCCCCCCCTGCATTACAGAGTGGACAGTGGGGTTGATTTATTAAAACTGGAGAGTGCAAAATCTGGTACAGCTGTGCATGCTAGCCAATCAGCTTCTAACTTCAGCTTTTTAAGTAAACCTATGACAATAAAACCTAGAAGCTGATTGGTTTCTATGAAGAGCTGCACCAGATTTTGCTTTCTCCAGTTATAGGAAATGAACTAAGTATGCAGCCTTTTATCCCTTAGTAAATCAATCGTATAGCTTGCAAAGCAGTCATCTAATAAATTATATAATCTTTAAATGAATTACATACCGTATTTATCGGCGTATACCGCGCACTTTTTTTCCCTGAAAATCAGGGCAAAATCGTGGGTGCGCGATATACGCCGATACCTGCTTTCCCGCACCGAGTTTGAATACTGCGCCGGCATATACCGAGTGCAGTACATGGGGAGGACGCCGCAGAAGGACGCCGGACCCGACGAAGAGGACACCCTAAGCCGCTGATGGACGCCGCGCAAGACACCAAAGCTGTTAGTACAAAAATCTTTTTTTCCACAGGAATGGGGGCCACTTTAGGGGTGTGCGCTATACGCGGGGGTGCGCTATACCCCGATAAATACAGTAAATTATGATATCAAATCAATAGAAAGCCTTGATTAATGTTGCGAGGGGAGCATTAGTTTATTATAAAGTAATGTCGCATACACACGATTGGAATTTCCGACAAGAAAAGTTTGAGATGTGTAGGCCCCATCGGACATTTTCTGTCGGATTTTCTGACAGCAAAAATTTGAGAGCTGGTTCTCAAATTTTCTGACAGCAAAAGTTCTTGTCGGAAATTTCGATCATCTGTATGCAATTCCAATGCACAAAATCCTACGCATGCTCGGAATTAATTTGACACATGCTCAGAATCTTGAACTTAATTTTTCTCGGCTGGTCGTAGTCTTGTACGTGACCGCGTTTTTGATGGTCGAAATTTCCGACAAGATTTGTGTGATCGTTGTTTATGCAAGACAGGTTTGAGCCAACATCCATTGAAAGAGCTGTGCTGTAGCCAATTCTCAATGACAACATTGCGGCAAGGCCATTCAAATGGTTGGAGCCCGCAAACCTGGAAGGAAGACTGGGTAAAGCTGGAAGCGGTGACAGCGTTTTGTTGGAGGGCTTCGTTTTAAGGTAATTCATTTATAATGTGCTAGTATGAGATGCATACTAGAACATTATGCTCTTAATTTGCAGGAGGAATATTATTATTTTTTTGGGGGTGGCTTGTGGTTTTTTGCTGCTTTGATCAATTTCAAATTGATGTAAAAAAAATGTATTTACAGGCATACCCCACTTTTAAGTACACACTGGGGTTTATTTACTAAAGCTGGAAAGCGCAAAATCATGCTCACTTCTGCATAAAAACCAATGTGCTTATATGCCCAGCTTGTTCAATTAAGCTTTGGTAATAAAACCTGGAATCTCATTGTTTTTTATGCAAAAGTGAGCCTGATTTTGCGCTTTCCAGCTTTAGTAAATAAACCCTATTGTGTCTGTAGTAAACATTTATTCCACCAACCATCTTTCTGTGCTATGATTGTAACTATTACTCCATACATCAGATACTGTCATTTGTCATTTGGAAAGATAACCCCTCTCTCTACAGGCATCAATATTTTACAAACATTTTTAGAGAAATATCACAGTTAAGATGGCTGAATTACTAGAGGAGTTGAGAATTGTCATTTATTACTGCTCAACTTCTATTGTTCCATATTGTAAAAACGCATCTGCACTTGACTGGATATTTAAAGTGAACAGGGATTTTCTTTTAACATGATTGGATTGTTTAAGGGACATTTTTGAGCGCAGATTTTAAAGTCCTTTCCGTAAATGAGCCTAGGTTTGTCTAAGCCTGTCATTCTTATCACATGAAGGTCTTTTCAATATATATTCAGCATGAAAACCATTTCATAAGCTATACCATAATAATCTGCACTCTAAATATTGCCTCTAAATTCTAATACCAACAGTAGAGTTTCTAAACGTTATAATCTATTGGTAAATTGCAGCTAAAATTAAATATAATGTACCTGTCTTAAAATCAGCAACAGCCTGTAAAAATAAGGTATAAATAATATCTTTACAGTGTTACAGTATTCAAAAAATATGTTTTTTTTTCACTTACCGTTCTTGCCAACAATCATTGTGATTAGGAAAATCCATGTTGGAATGAGCAGACCCATTCTGCTTCTAGCCTGGTTGTGCAGACCTCAGCTGAACTGAGGAATAGTAAATGTCTTCTCTGGAGGAGTCTTTTATGGCTTCCATGGTGGGCGGGTCCTCTGGGTTTCGACATTAGTCATGGAAAATTTTGATTGGATAAAAAAGCCAAGCCTTGCTGTGATTTTAATTTTCGTTTATTGCATTTTAATTTTGTTTTGTCTATTTAGCTATCTATAGCATTGTAATTTATTTTTGTCTATTTAGCTATCTTTCTGGTTGATTGATTTTACATTCATTCACTAAAATAAGATATTGTTTTCTAAACGCAGTTTACAAAGGTATAGCAGTGTTCCTAGAGTAAGGAACCTAAAAGATCTAGTCCACATATATTCAGAACGATTTTTTTATTTTTTATCTCAAAATAGTATTTTATTTCCTTATGTTTCATGTGTGCATTTGTTTGGTATATTTTCCTTGTTTTCTTTCCAGCCATAAGTTCTTAGTGATACGGGTGCCAACTCATCGAGCCATACCTGCAATAAACCAAGCAATTGTTATACATTGTACTGGAAATTTCAAGTCTTCTCTGCGTCTCCTCTTTGTTCATATAAAACCAGCTTTCTTCTATGTCTTGCACTGTAATCTTCACGGGCCAAACTTCTCATACATATGATTATAGAATATATATAGCTTCATTGTAAGGTTCTAAAAATAATATTAACGCAGTAATAAACTCAAAACCAAATAGGTAATATACTAAAACTTACCAAATCTTCAGTGTAGTAACTGCATTTGTTTTCTTTTTTTTGGGCTTCGTTCTTACCTGGTTACCTGTGTTTTTACCTGGTGATCTGGCCAGTAAAACACCTCCTGTATTAAAGAGTTCCTTGCTCTGGATGAAGGAGGACAGGGATACCTTTTGGAAAGCAGCATTGTTAATCCAGAGGAGCGGAGTGTTAGATGCATTAGCAGATTTAGATACACTATTAAACTCAAGCCAAACTCCAGCTCACACTGCAGTTACAGCAAAAAAAAAAAAAATCTTGGGGATAAAGGTTTTGTATGAATAAATAAAAGCTGATCATTATAAGTACTCCAACCGCTACATTTGTAGGAGAGCTTGTTCTGTTGAAAAATAACAGACTTACTGGCCAGATCACCAGGTGAAAATAAAAGAAAGAAAACCTAAAAAAAAAAAATACAGCCACCACATCTAAGAATTAGTAAGCTGAAATATAAAAAAAAATTTTGCTTTTGGTTTTAATACTGCTTTAAAGAGTTTTTTTGTACTCGATGTGAAGAATCATGTGAAATCCTTTTTTTTTATTCATCTGCATTTAAGTGGGTTTTTTATTTGTCTGTACAGTGGGTTCACTGTGTCATTTTTACTTATTTAGTAATTTTTGTTCAGTAGTAGTAGTAGTTTGGTAGTATAAGCGATAACAAAATGTTTCTATATTTTATGCAATTATGTTTTTTAAGAAATTGTAAAGAACATTTTGACATATTGATGACATGTAGATAATATGTGACATCTGTAACCCCGACATTTTAAAAGATTGTGCTTTTTAAAATACAGATCAGACATACATATACCTTCCTGTATTGTCATACTCTGCTCCCCATCACAGACTGCTCCGCAAGTGCTGTGGTGGCCAACTGCGCATGCGCGATGCGTTCCAAACGCATCTGCTATGCGTTCCAATGCATTTACGGCAGTGCACACCAGCGAAACCTCGTTCGGCATCCAGGCTCTTTCCTTAACATCCCCGTGGATTGCGTGCAGTTGGCCACCGCAGCACTTCTGGAGCAGTCTGTGATGGGGGAGCCGAATATGACGCGTCACCGGCGCTAGCAATAGGTGGGTCAGGCGGCTGCCTAGAGCGCCAGGGTAGGGGGAGCGGCAACATCCGGATCTTCAGCCACTTGCTGGGGATTCAGATTATTTAAATACCTCAAGGGCCGTAATTTTTTAAAATACATGCCTTATGGCGCATTGGCGCCAGCCGCCAGGCTAGGGGTCGGTTGCACATGTGACTTCCCGGACGGACTGCTCTATCCCCAGCCTGCAGTGAGGAGATGTAGGGAGGGAGCCGGCCGGAAGTGCCGCATGATCGGATGAGATGGAAGCCCTGCATGCACTGTAACTACAGTGGGCTTGCTGCGATATCCGCTCCCCCCCTCCTCCTGGGCACCCGGAATCTAGTGTACAAGGACAGACAGGCGCAGCGCAACTCTCCTGGAGACCGGAGTAAAGTAATCCCCCACCGCTGGCTCAGGTATAGTGGCAAAACTACAGGCAGCACTCAGTCACAAAGAATAAAACATTGACTGCATTTAAGTTAATAGCACATTGCACTGATTACAGAGGGGGTATGGATATGTGTGTGGGGGGAACACAGACATGCAAAGGGGTACTGATGTGTGCAGGGGGGCCAGATAAGTGTGTGGGGGGGACAGATGTGCAGGGGGGTACTGAAATGTGTGTGTGGGGGGGACATACTTGCAGGGGGGTAATGATGTGTGTGGGGGGACAGACAGACATGCAGGGGAGACAGACGTGCAGGGGGGTACTGGTATGTGTGTGGGGGGGGGCAGATATACAGGGGGGTAATGGTATGTGTGTGGGGGGGACAGATGTGCAGGGGGATAATGGTATGTGTGTGTGTGTGTGGGACATGTGCAGACACCATATGTGTGTGGTGTGTGGGGGGGGGGGAAAGACGTGCAGGGGAGTACTGATATGTGTGTGTGGGGGGGAAAGACGTGCAGGGAGGTACTGATATGTGTGTGTGTGTGTGGGGGGGAGACGTGCAGGGGGTACTGATATGTGTGGGGTGGGGGACAGATGTGCAGGGGGGTACTGATATGTGTGTGGTGGGGGGAAGACGTGCAGGGGAGTACTGATATGTGTGTGTGTGGGGGGAAGACGTGCAGGGGGGTACTGATATGTGTGGGGTGGGGGACAGATGTGCAGGGGGGTACTGATATGTGTGTGGGGGGACAGACAGACATGCAGGGGGGACAGATGTGCAGGGGGGTAATGGTATGTGTGTGGGGGGGGACAGATGTGCATGGGGGTAATGGTATGTGTGTGGGGGGACAGATGTGCAGGGGGTAATGGTATGTGTGTGAGGGGGACAGATGTGCAGGGGGGTAATGGTATGTGTGTGGGGGGGGGGACAGATGTGCAGGGGGTAATGGTATGCGTGTGGGGGGGGACAGATGTGCAGGGGGGTAATGGTATGTGTGGACACGTGCAGGGGGGTACTGATATATGTGTGGGGGGGCAGACTTGCAGGGGGGTACTGATATGGGTGTGGTGTGTGTGGGGGGGAAGACGTGCAGGGGGATATTGATATGTGTGTGTGTGGGGGAGAAACAGGTGCAGGGGGGTACTGATATGTGTGTGTGGGGGGAAGACGTGCAGGGGGGTACTGATATGTGTGTGTGGGGGGAAAGACGTGCAGGGGGTACTGATATGTGTGTGTGTGTGTGGGGGGGAGACGTGCAGGGGGGTACTGATATGTGTGTGTATGTGTGTGGGGGGGGGGAGACGTGCAGGGGGTACTGATATGTGTGTGTGTGTGTGGGGGAGATGTGCAGGGGGGTACTGATATGTGTGGGGTGGGGGACAGATGTGCAGGGGAGTACTGATATGTGTGGGGTGGGGGACAGACATGCAGGGGGGTACTGATATGTGTGGGGTGGGGGACAGACGTGCAGGAGGGTACTGATATGTGTGTGTGTGTGTGTGAGTGACAGACGTGCAGGGGGGTACTGATATGTGTGGGGTGGGGGACAGACATGCAGGGGGGTACTGATATGTGTGTGTGTGGGGGACGGATGGGCAGATATGTGTATGGGGGGGACAGGTGTGCAGGGGGGTACAGAGGGGGAAACAGATGTGTGTGGGGGGAACAGATTGCAGGGGGTACAGAGGGGGAACAGATATATGTGTGTGGGGGGGGCAGATGTGCATCGGGTACAGAGGGGTAGCAGATGTGTGTGGGGGAACAGATGTGCGTGGGGGAACAGATGTGCAGGGGGTACAGAGGGGGAACAGATATGAGTGTGTGGGGGGGCAGATGTGCAGTGGGTACAGAGGGGTAGCAGATGTGTGTGGGGGACAGATGTACAGGGTAGGGTGACCACGTGTCCCGGATTGCCCAGGACAGTCCCGCATTTTGCAGGTCTGTCCCGGGCACCTTCATTCCAGGACTGAAGGTGCCGACACAGCCACCCCCCTTCTCCCCCCAGGCCAATCTGATGCCCACAAAAATAGCCGCTACATCACCGGTTTACTCACTGACAGTACTTGTCCTGGTCAGGAATGTCTGGAGGAGCACAATCCCCGCCTCCTGCTTGTGATTGAAGAAATCATAAATCCTGCTTCTTGTGTCCAATCACTGTGCTGTGATTTTATTGCAGCACAAGCTGATTTTTAGGAAGGGAGGGTGTCCCTGAATGGTAGTTTGGAAATGTGGTCACCCTAGTACAGGGGGGTACAGAGGGGAAACAGATATGTGTGTGGGGGGAACAGATATGCAGGGGGTACAGAGGGGGGAGCAGATATGTGTGTGTGGGGGGGGCAGATGTGCAGGGGGTACAGAGGGGAAGCAGATATGTCTGTGTGTGCAGGGGGGTACAGAGGGGTGATGATCTAAACCCTGAAAATGCAGGAATTGGGGCCATTTGAGGTGTTACGGTTCAAGTCTACCTTTGTAAAAAAATAAAATAAATCCAGTAATAATTCTAGTAAGAACCTGTAAAGCATTGTCAATGTATCTGTCTGCTTGTACAGACAGGCAGTTACACAGTGGACTGTGGACCACGGCTGGCGTGAGGAAGCTAGTGCCATCCACTATTTGTCTTTGTGCCGGCCCAAATTTAGGTTTCGTCTAGGGTGTCAAAACTCCTTGCACTAGCCCTGACTGCTGGCAGACAATATTTCAGTGTTTCATTTTAGGGGTCTAAAAAAAGAGAACAACGTTTGGTTTTATCCATGTATGCATTTAGACAATTTTTTTTCTTCTCATCAATTCAATACCGTATAGCCAATACCTGTGAATCAAACGCAACTGTTCCAATCATGTGGACTACAAATGAGAAGCAAAAAGCCTCAAACAACATTTGCTTTAATCACGTAGATGCCAAAAACAGACAAAACCTTTTATTTTCTAAGAAGGTGAAATCCTCTGTCAATGAGGGCAACAGTATCATTACCACCTATTCCAATGATCACTCCAAAATCAAACATATTTTTAACAAATACTGGCACTTCTTAACCTCTGATCCCTTGGTGGGTCCCTTTGTTCCCCCTGCCCCTCCGGTCACCTACAGACGAGACACTTCTGTGGGTGATCTGCTGGTCACTAAGAGTGAATATCGGGGTTCAACTTGGGGTGATCCATGCAAACTCTTTGGCACGTTCCCATGTGGATCATGTACTTATTGTAACTACATGGACTCTAGAAATAACATACATTTACCAAATAGCAGTTTATTCACTCCAAGACATTAGCAAGGATTTCAATGCACCTCTATATGTGAGAATTCAGTGTTAGACCCCAGGTGTCACTCCACGCAAACAGGAGTTTGGGGGTTCTCTACATCATCTCTCTCTCACATAAAGAATGGCGATGAGCTACTGAGGATGGACGCATTACAACATGCGACCAGTGCTTAGAGTTTAAAATGATAGCATACACTTAATGATTCCAATGCACTTCTATATGCAAGTGATTATTAGTACGGGACCCCAGGCGTCACTCCTTGCAAACAGGAGTTTGGGGGTTCTCTACATCAAATCACTTAAACATATAGTAATGCATTAGGCCACTAAGGGAGTTGGTATGAAAATACCATCAACCCTTAGCATAGAAAAGTTAAAGCGAACATGTTCAGCGAGTTAGGGCAAGGCCCATAAGCAAATAACACTTATGTCAAGCACGTAGTAAATATGAGTTATAAGGACAACTAATAGTTGCTTGTGAGAGGCAAATATAGCTCAGGTAATTTGAGAGTAAATCTCTTTTTAAGATATTCCTTAGCAAACAGCGATAGGCACAACAGTCTATCCCAAGTAGTATGTTAATAGCCACAAGCCATAATAAATAAGAGCAATTGTTTTAGGTGGAAAGTATGCAGCAGGTCTTTCTATAGCACTATAAGTGACACAATTACTACTTATCCATTTGCAGGGCTTCGGTGTAGCAACAAGGGGTTCCGTAGTGTAGGGTGACAGCAAAGGAAGGTCTCAAATGTTGTCCCCAGCAATGGCAGTCTGTTGCAGTTAATGTAGCAGCATTAATGCAGAAGTTGCAGGCTGGTCTGTTGTTGCAGCATGGGCGTGGCTGAGCTACGGCTGACAATAATAGAACGGTGTGTAGTCAGCACACCGCTCTGTTTATAGCATCAAGGCAGCTGCAGTGCATAAGCACTAATTCAAAGCAAAGCACCATTAGTTGGGGTGCACTTCCGCATTCCACAGTGGAAGGCACGGGGCGCCGTGCGATGACATCATCGCGCGGTCACCGCATGTGCTCTATGCCGGAACGCATTACGATGGTGCAGGAAGCGCCTGTTACAGCATCATTGGATTTGATTGACAGCAGCGGAAGCCAATGGCTGTGCTGCTATCAATCTATCCAATGAAGAGCCAGAAACAGTGGAGAGAGCGACATGGGATCGCGCACACTGAAATTCAGGGCTCAGGTAAGTAAAACCGGGGGCTGGGGGGCCAGATAGTGCAAGGTGTTTTTTCACCTTAATGCATCCTATGCATGTGGAAAAAAAACAAAGGTTTACAATCCCTTTAAACAAGGCTTTTAATTTGAATAATTTTTTGCCAGGCCCCTCCTCTGGGGGCTACTACAAGGATTTGTAAATTACCTATTCCCCTTTCCATACAGTTCCTGGGATCCTCCACTTAATTTGGCTATCTCTGTTCTTTTTTTTTTTTTTTTAACATCAAGTTTATTAGGTGTGCAAACATAGACATAGTGCGATTAGGGAAACGCAGTTCCCTGATTCAATGGCAAGTATACAAAAGGTAGGTCAAAGAAAACAACACAGCAACAACAATCTTAAACTGTGAACAGAAAAAAATATAGCATTATATACAGGTCTTTTTTTCTCAGACAATAGGTGCAGGAACTCCCCTTTTCCAAGTCACTTGTAGGTAGAGAATGAGAAAGAGGAGGCAGGGTGAGGGGGGGCAATCAATTGTACACATTTCAGTTAAGCCCTATGTCAGGGGCCAGACATCCTACAGATACAACACAATCTCACAGTCAAATGTAACTGCGAGGTCAAAGTAGATCGGCCTATGGTAGGAACTTCATCTTAATTACCAGGCCCGGGGGGGGGGGGGGAACCCCCAGCACAATCTAATTCAGTCGATCAGTGTGGTGTATTCCCTCGAAAATTTAAAGGCAAACCAGGGTTGCCAAGTGTCATGGAATGTCATGGCATGTAAAGGAGCTTAATTTGGGGTGGGGCCCGGTCGAACATAGCGAAGAGCATCGGTGGGTGTGGCCCCCCCGCGTAAAACTGCTAGAAGCCCGGGGGGGGGGTAGGTGCTCTCAGATTCTGATAAGCCCCCCGCCCGCATACCCCGACAACCAACGGCCAGGGTTGTCGGGAAGAGGCTCTTGTCCCTATCGACATGGGGACAAGAGTGCTTTGGGGTGGGGGGGCAGTGCCCCCTCCACCAAAGCACACACTCCTCTATGTCGAGGGCATGCGGTCTGGTATGGCTCAGGAGGGGGGTGCTCGCTCGTCTGCACCCCCATTCCTGTCCGGCCAGACTGTGTGCCTGGGATAAGGGTTTGGTCTGGATCTGAGGGGGAACCCCACGCTGTTTCTTTGGTGTAGGTTTAACCCCTTATGTTCCAGACCAAATCTAAGAGCCTGTTGTGCACTTGGAGGGGGACCCCCACGCCGGTTTTTTTTTTTATTTGGTGTGGAGTTCCCCTTTATCCCGGTCCAGTCAGGCGGGGGGAATGCCTGCTCGTCTGTTCATAAAATGTATGAACAGCGATCTGTCATTTCCCCTAGTCAGCCCCACCCCCTTTACAGTTAGATCACACCCAGGTAACATAATCAACCCCTTCCTCGCCCCTAGTGTTAACCACTTCCCTGCCAGTGACATTTTTATAGTAAGCAACGCATTTGTATACCATTGGTCGCTAGAAAAATGCCAAAGGTCCCAAAAATGTGTCCGCCATAATGTCGCAGTAGCCATAAAAATCACTGATCACCACCATTACTAGTAAAACAAAAATATATTCCAAAAAAAAACATAAAACGAACCCCTATTTATAACTTTTGCCCAAACCAATCAAACGCTTATTGCGATTTTTTGGAACCAAAAATATGTCGAAGAATACGTATCGGCCTTAACTGAGGGCAAAAAAGTTTATTTATATATATTTTTGGGGAGATTTATTAGAGCAAACAGTAAAAAAGTTGTCTTTTTAGTTACAAAATTGTCGCTATATTTTTGGTTTGAGCAAAAATAAAAAATAAACACAGAGGTGATCAAATACCACCAAAACAAAAAATAAAATTTTGTGGGGGAAAAAAGAGGACGCCAATTTTGTTTGGGAGCCACGTCGCACAACCGCGCAATTGTCAGTTAAAATGACGCAGTGCCGAAACGCAAAAACTGGCCAGTCAGTGACCAGTAATATGGTCTGGGGCTCAAGTGGTTAAAAATTAACAAAACACTGAAGTTAGCCCAATTTATGGCCATAATGTGAAAGATGATGTTACACCGAGTAAATAGATACCCAACATGTCACGCTTTAATATTGCACACACTCATGGAATGGCGCCAAACTTCAGTACTTGAAAATCTCCATAGGCAACACTTTTTTATATGTTGCAGGTTACCAGTTTCGAGTTACAGAGGATGTCTAGTGCTAAAAGTATTGCTCTCGCTCTAACGCACACTATGATACCTCACATGTGGGGTTTGAACGATGTTTACATATGTGGGCGGGACTTACACATTTAAGGCCTGCCCACATATGTAAACAACATTCAAACCACACATGTGAGGTATCATAGTGTGCGTAAGAGTGGCAGCAATACTTTTAGCACTAGACCTCCTCTGTAAATCTAAACTGGGAACTTGAAAATAATTTGCGTGTTCGCTTCTGACTGCAAGCTACTAGGGACAGGGGCGTTTTAATTATTATTATTTATGTTTGTTACGTAAAAATTCAATAAGACCTCCCCTTCAGGTTGTAAAGCATTTGTTCAGGGGGTAAAAAAAACAGCTCTCATGCTTTCATCCGCCATTGCAGCTTTGATTCTCTTAATGCATCTCGAGTGAACTGGGCATGCTCGGAGACTTAGAAAATGTAAGCTGGGTTTTGGTGCCACAAAATTACTTGCATGTTTCTGAGCATGCTCAGAAAGCTTGTTTTTTGGCTTAGTAATTTAAGGACATCCTTATCAGGTGTAAGCAGTTACAAGTGCACACAAACTAGAGGCTGACATTTCTTCATGTGTTTCCAATTGGTTCATTAGCACACATGTTATAAAAAGCGTGGATAGAGCACATGTCAGCTGCCCTGACAGGGGGCAGACTTGCTGGCTGGCTGGCTGGCTGAGTTTGTCCTTTCTGAAGCTCAATGGAGCGAAGAGGGATTCAGAACACCTTGCACTTTCAGGTTATGCCTGCTCATTTACAGAGGGTAAGTTTGGAGTTCCTTGTACAGAATTTGCTGGAGGAATCTGTTGGTGTGAAACCACGGCACATTTATTGCATCCAGGATCATGCAGCACCAAGGTATTATGATGTCTCTTTTGTGCATAGCAATTTCTGCACTGAAGTTATTGAGAAATGTAAGGACTTGGAGAAAGCTAATCATGAATCCATAAGACCTTTTATAGTGGAACCCTTGTATGCTATGGAGGAGAAACCACTGGTGGTTCATTTATTTAACCCCTTCACAGACATTGCTTTGGTAGTGGCCTTTTTAAGGATATACTGCTCTTCAGTGAAGGGAGGCTTCTGACTGTCTAATCGGTTGGGGATTTTTAATGGCAAATTCATTTTTTTTTTGTCAAGTTGAAGGTGGATTCTGAAGGGATTGGTGGAGTGTGGCATCCACCAGCTAATTTCTCAATAGCAGGAAATAGAGGGTTTCTATACTACCCTGGTCAACCAACATATTGTAGGAGATGCCATAAATTTGGGCATACCAGGGATGAATGCAATGTGGAGATGCACTGTCGGAACTGTGGGGAGGAGGGACATGAGGCTGGGGCTTTCTTGGTTAAACGGGCCTGTGATATATGTGGACTGCATGATCACACAGTTAAAAATATGTCTCTTATGCTGAAGCTGTCAGGCGCACCGCTGAGGGTGGACGGCCAGTGTCCACTCAGGTGCTGTCTGACTCTCCTGAAAGGCTGGAAGAAGAGGAGGAAGAGGAGGAGGAGGAGGTGGTGGAAGAGGAGGAGGAGGAGGTGGTGGAAAAAGGAGGTGGTGGTGGAAGAGAAGGAACACCAGGGTGTGGAGGAGAAAGAGAAGGAAAGAGTAGAAGTACCACCCTCCAGTGTGGAGCCATTAACAATGGAGAGTGGAGAAGAGGTTGAGAGGGCCGTGGAGGAGGCTATGAAGGAATTGGCAGCAGCCTTACAGTGGGAGCCGGAGGTGCAGGAAGCTCCAGAAGAGGTAGAAAAGATGGAGACACTGAGTGCCAAGACTAAGGTGGACGCTTGGGAGAGCCCTAAGAACAGAAGGGCTAAGAAATTGAAGGTAGAGGCAGCCGGAGTTATAACAAGCAACCCCTTTGAGGTCCTGGCGGATGAGGGAGGGGAGATAGAATCATCAGCACTATGTCCAGGGACTCCAGACATTTTTCAGCCAGCCATATTGTCGCCAAGTCAGTAATTTTTGGATGATGAAAGCGTTGTGGCCCTGAGGAATGTATGCCAGTTTTCTGGCTTAAGTGATCGATCTGGGGGTGAATGATGAACATCTGCATGTGAATGAGCATCAAGCTGGTGTCCCTCAATGTGAGGGGCTTTGGGTCTCCTGCTAGACAGTGTGCTGTTTTTGAGGACTTGAAGGTCAATGGAGGAGACATCACCTGCCTACAGGAGTGTTTTTTTAATCGACCACCCAAGCCTCCGAAATGGGTGGTGGAGTACATATGGTCGGCAGTTGGGGATACTAGGAATGCTGGGGTAGGCATTATTATTACAAATAGGAATATTCGCATTATGTTGTATTAGTACCAGGAAGATTAATTATGGCAGATTTAGTTTTCTTTAACCAGAAGTTTAGGCTTTTTAATTTATATGCTCCTGTGAATAAACAGAAACGTCTTGAGTTTTTTGAAGTTCTAAAGTTACACGCAGTGGGAAGGAGACCTAGTGTGATCATGGGTGATTTTAATACGATCCGATTTGTGAAGGATCGAATAGGAGCAGCTGAGACTAAGTTGGATGCAAGTAGCGCTATGCTGAATGGGGTAATTCAGGATTTAAATCTTAATGATGCTCATATTGTTCTGGGTTTGGTGGATCCTTTTTTAACGTTTTTTTCGGAGTGTGGGCGCACCAGATCCAGAATCAACTTATGTTTGTTTTCTGATGCGTTCAAATGTGCTAAGGTTAAACACAGGCCGGTAATTTTTTCAGACCATGTAGCAGTGTATGTTGATTTGAATGGGGGATTGTATTTAGTTTGGTTCAGGGGTTTGGAGGTTAAATAGTTTATTGTTGCAAGACGAGCATGTCAAAGCCCATTTTAGTAATGTATATAGTAGATGGGTAAATAGGAAAAAAGATTTTGATAATATTTTGGGGTGGTGGGATTGGGTTAAATGGAAAATTAAATTATTTTTTCAAAAAAAGAGTAGGGATAAAAGTAGCAGTGAGAAAAGAAGATATTCTCATGTACAAGCCAAGTTGGCTACATTATATTCATTTAGAAATATGGGCTATGACATTACCGATGAAATAGACCATGTTAGGAAGAGGATTAAAGAGGTATTAACTGAAATTATTTTTCAAACGAGAGTTAAACATCTGGAGCAGGATGAAAAATGTTCTAGATTTTTTTTCAAGAAGGTTTATAAAGGAAAAAGAGTTTTTGAGAGTGTGTATGATGGAGGGAGGGAATGTAAGGGGGAGAATGTGCTGGAATGCGTGTCTAAATTTAATGAACGGTTGTATGAGGGAGTGTGTTGATGAGTCAGATACTAGAATGATTGATATGGTAGATGATAATTTAGATGAGGGTGATAAGGTTTTTTTGCAGAAATCGGTGAACGAGGAGGAGGTGCGGGAAGCAGTGATAAGCATGAGGGCTAATAAAACCCCAGGAAGGGAAGGCTTACCAAGTGAGTTTTTTAAAGGATTTTGGGATATTATAAGGCAGGATGTGGTTGAGGTATTTAGTAACATGATGAGGGAAGGCATTATTTTCTAATCAATGAGAGAGGGGGTAGTGGTATTAATTTATAAGAAAGGGGATAAGAAGGATATCCGGAATTGGAGGCCCATCTCCTTGCTTAATTCAGACTACAAGGTTTTTGCAAAAATGATAGCGAGGAGATTATCGAAGGTCATTGGTAAGATGGTTAGCGAGACGCAGGCCTGTGCAGTGCCAGGGCGAATGATCTCAGAGAATTTTATTTTAGTTAGGGATATAGTTAATTTTTGTAAAGATAGGAATAGTTAAGTTATTCTGACATCATTTGACTTGGAGAAGGCATATGATAAAGCGAATCATAGGTTTTTGTGGGAAGCGGATGGGTATACCACAGTTGCTCATTCATGTAATAACAGGGTTGTATCGGGGGATCAGTAGTCGGTTTCTGGTTAATAGGAGTTTGGGGCGGGCCTTTTTGGTTAAATCTGGGGTGAGACAGGGGTGTCCCCTGTCCCCCATTCTCTTTATTTGTTTTATTGATCCACTGTTAAGGATGATACAGAGAGATAAGGTGGTGAGGGGCTTTTTGGTGCCTGGGAGTGGGGGAAAAATTGTGAAATGTTTAGGTTATATAGACGACGTGGTGGCAGTGTGTCAGTCGATGGTAGGTGTAAGAAGGGTGAAGTTGCTTTTGTCTATTTTTTGTGTGAGTACGGGAATGTGTGTGAATTGGAGTAAGTGTAGTTTGGATGTGTATGGGAGACAAGTGGAATGTGTGGATGATCAGATTGGGAAGGTTTAGGATGGAGTGAGGATTTTGGGTATTGTGTTTGACCATGGAATGAAAGGGGAAGCATGCTGGAATGAAGTGGGAGAAAAAATAGCCAGGAAGTTGAGGGCTTGGTGTCTAAGAAAATTGTCGATTTATGGGAAAGTTTTAGTAGTCAAGGCAGTAATTTTGCCTTTAATTTTGTATGTGAGCAACATCATCCCTCCTGGGGAGGTAAAGTTGAGGAAAATTAATAAGTTATTATTTACCTTTTTATGAGAGTCGAAAAGGGGCAGAGTCAAGAGAGAATATGTGTCTAGACGTGAATGTAATGGTGGGTTGGGTTTTCCGAATGTGAGAGTGTTTGTGTTAATGAATTATTGGTTTTGCGTGGTGAAAGTTTTGAGGAATGGTGGAGTGTGTGCTAGGATGATTGCCTTTTCAGGTGGGTGGTTGTTCAGGAGATGGGGGTGGTTGGAAAAGGGATTCAAGTATACCAGTGGCCTACGTGGTGGCATGCGACTACTGGGTATTAGAAAAGTTTAGGGTAGAGTTTAAGCTGGCAGATCTAGGAGAAGGAGAGGGGGATAAACTGCAAGTGAGAAAGTGATTGATAGAGAAGGAGTATGTGTGTAACCTTAAGGGAATTAATGTGTCAGTGGCTGGGGAAGTATGGAAGAAAATTTGTATATATGGGGTGACAAATGTGCAGAGACAGATAGTATGGATAAGTTTACATGAATGTCTAGCTACTAGACTATTTAGGAAAAGCAGGGATCCGCGTGTGTCTGATATTTGTCCAAGAATGAATTTTGGGGGGGGGGGGGGGGGGTGTAGAAGACAGTGAGCATGTGTTCTGGGGGTGTGGTGTAGCGAAAGATGTGATCAATAAGAGCCAAGATCTGATAAAAGAAATAACAGGAGTGTAGGTGAGTGGAAAATTATGATGTATGGCTTGGGGAAACTGGAAAAAGATAAACAGAGAGTATTGTGGTTAGTGTTATGTGCATTAAAGGAAGTGTTGTGGAATGCACGTAACTTGTATGTATTTAAACAGGTTTCGTTAGACAGCAAACAATGTATAGGATTATGGCTAAGCAAGTTATACCTTTTTTTCATGTTGGATAAAAAGAAGGGTGTGGATGCCGAAGGCATCTGGAAGTTTAAAAAATGGAGGATGTTGATTAATAATTAGCCTCTGCCACGATGATGTAATACTTGGAGACAGTGAATGAGCATTGAGCTGAATAGTCTCTCTCTTCTGAAGTGGCGGGGCGAAACAGAGATGTTTTGGCAATTGTTTGATTTAATGATTTTGATGTTTTGGTCTGCTGCATAATTTAGCAAAATGTTTCTCAAGATGTTAATGTCTAATGTTTTTTTTATCCTGTGGGTCTATCCTGTTATTGCAAAACCATATTCTAATTACTGTCTGAACTAAATCTAGGTCTATTTTTGTTTTTGTTTATGTTATTTTTTTATTTATTTTTTAGTGTGTTTATTTTTAATTGTTTGTTTTGCTTTCCTTGTTTTGTGGACCAATAAAATTACTTTCAAATTTTGAAGTTTGTTTTGTGATATTTTTTTCATGCTACAGATTTTAACAGCTGCAGCTGAAATAGTTTGGGCCTAAACCATCAAGTGTGATTTGTCTCTAAACATCTTTGCTGGTTTGTATGCATGAAATGTTTGCCATGTTTACCAGAAAAGGAAAGACAAAGCGGTAAGTATTGTTTCCTAGAATTGATGACCAATTTTTAAAGCACATGTGCAAGATGAAGGAAAACCTGCAAACAAGGCCTGTTGGGGGGGTGTGTATTGGTGGGCAGGCTTGAAATGCTGATTTTCAGCACTGTGCTTGAATCGAGCACAAGACAATCCTATTCTAATTGGGGGTGTTTGAGGGAAGCCAAGTGAGTGTTAGAACCCCTGCTTGTGTTTTTAGGTTGGGCTTTGTGTCCCTTTTCTTAAAATTGGCTTCACTTCCTGTCACACAGCTGAACAGGAAGTGAGGTTAAAACCCTACCAATGGTCTTTTCTTCGGGACACAGGTCAATCTAACAAGTGTCCCCATTAAGCAAATTGCACTGCTGTGTACACCCCAAATGATTAGTTACTTTGGGGTTTAGTAAAGGCGAAGCCGCTCTGCAGTAGAAGCGTAGTCAATGAAAATCAGAAGGGAAGCACTGATGTTTTTAACATCCAATCCAGCCAATTTTTTTTTCTTCCTTGCTTGTCCACTTGTAGTGCTAAGTGGATTTGCCTTTAGTAAATGGACCCCAAAGTCCAAGATCCCTACTAATTTGGGGTGTACACAGCAAAATGCAATTTCCATAATGGGAAACTATTTAGATTGATCTGTGTGTCCCCAACAAGACATTAATCAGGTTTTTCCCTCACTTCCTGTTTGGCTATGTGGCAGGAAGTGACTGAATTAAGTAGAAAGTGACAACATTTGTGAGGTGTCTTTACCCTATCAGGGGTGCAGGCATCCCCAAAACAAACAAGAAAATTGTTTATTTAACATTGGGTGGTGTTTGTGGGGGTCCCTAACACACATTCATACACATTAGCAATGCTGGATCCTGGCCTATTGGCATGGTTATATTTTCTTAGGCCTCTAAATAAAATTATCTGAAATTTGGGGTTAAACTGGAACTATAATCAACAATTCTTTTTATTGTTTTCTTTCATTTTGGATAGAGTTGGGGGGGAAGGGTTATAAGCCATGTCAGTTTATTTTGTATTATCCCTGTCCGTTTGGGGAGATTGGCCTTCACTTCCTGCCCCATAGCCAAACAGGAAGTGATAGAAAAACTAGGCAAATTAAGGGACTCCTGTGCCCACCACCACAGAACTTGTGTGTGTCCCCTGAAAATTCCTGGGCGGGTCATAAAAAACAGGGTGTGGCCTTGACAGGAAGGGTGGGTAATTTTTCTATTAGGGTAAGGTGACCAGATTTTGAAAATTAAATCCGGGGACATATTTTTTGTTTACTAGTAATGGCAACAATCAGCGACTCTCTGCCCATTGCCGCCCGCCTCACAGCCTCTTAAGTCTTACTCTTTGTGCCCCGGCTACTACTGGGTGGGGAGCGGAGGAAGATCACTTCCCGAGGGAAGGCAAAGAGATAAGCAGGTGGCTGGCCAAGATTTGTGCCAAGGCAGAAGAACATGTAAGCGAAGCTAAATGGGCATGCGCCCGAAACTGAAGAAATATTCCCTCCACTCCGACCAGCACATGATCATCAGAAAGGGGCAAAGATAATGGGAAAAATACAACCCCCCTATGCTAGTAGGCACGGCGGAGCGGGGGGGTGTAATTCTATTTTTTTATTTTTTATTCTGCACTGACTGTCTTTGAAATTGCCCCTGCCCCCTATTAAATCCAATCTGGGGACAAAATTGGTCCAGGGACAGTGTCCTCAATCAGGGGACTGTCCCCTGAAACTGGGGATGTCTGGTCACCCTATATTAGAGGGTGCAGAAATATGGTCAGGCCTAGGGCAGCACAAAACCTAAATATCCTACTGCATATTAGGGCTTATTTAGACAGGATCCGATTTACAGCATGTTTTTAGATTGTGGGAGGAAGCCCATGCAGGCACAGGGAGAACATGCAAACTCCAGGCAGATGGTGTCACGGGCGGGATTCGAACCAGCGACCCTTTTGCTGCTAGGTGAACATGCTATACACTACACCACTGTGCTGAACGAACATGATCGCAGCTGAAAGCATGAGATGTTTTTTTTCTCAAATTCCATGCTTTCCAGCCTGGAGGACAGATGGGGGGTCTTATTGACCTTGCCTCTCTCCATAAAGAGGACCTGTCACACACTAGTCCTATTACAAGGGATGTTTACATTCCTTGTAATAGGAAGAAAAGTGAAAACTAATACAAAAAAGTGCAAAAATAAAAATATGATGTTAAAATAACAAAAAACAAATAAAAATGTAAATTTAAATGCCCCTGTCCCTACTAGCTCGCACTCAGAAGCGAACACGCATGCAAGTCCCACCCACATATGTAAACACCATTCAAACCCCACATGTGAGGTATCATAGCGTGCGTTAGAGTGAGAGCAATAATTTTAGCACTAGACCTCCTCTGTAACTCTAAACTGGTAACCTGAAAAAAAAGTCAAGCGTCGCCTATGGAGATTTTTAATTACGAAGTTTAGCGCCATACCATGAGTGTGCGCAATATGAAAGCGTGACAAGTTAGGTATCTATTTACTCGGTGTAACATCATCTTTCACATTATCCCTAAAAATTGGGCTAGCTTTACTGCTTTGTTATTTTTTAATTCATGAAACTTAATAATAATTTTGGCGCAAATACCGTTTGAAATTTAAAATAAAAAATGCCCGCCACTTTATTCCCTAGGGTGTCTGCTAATAAAATATATATAATGTTTGGGGGTCCTGAGTAATTTTCAAGGAAGAAAATATAATTGTTACATGAAGGAGAGAAGTGCCAGAATAGGCACGGTATGGAAGTGGTTAAGTGCAACAATAAAAGTGAAATATTCCTTTAAATTTCGTACCATGGGGGGGTGTAATCAGAGCCGCCATCAGGAATTATGGGGCCCCTTACACAGCTTCAGGCATGGGCCCCCTGGAGCAGAGAACCGGGGGGGGGGTGCTTCTGCGATTTGATAAGAAAAATATATATTAAAAAAAGGGTGGTAGCCATCCGAGGGCCCTGGGGACCTCTGGGCCCTTTAATAAAAATAAACCTCTGGGCCCTTTAATGAAAAATAAATAAAAATATATATATAAAAAAATATATATATAAAAAAAAAAACAAGGGGGTTGCCTGGGGAACTCTGAGCCTTTTACTAAAAATATATCTATATATAAAAAAAAATCAAGAAAATATAAAACATTTAAAACAATTTTTATAAGCAAAAAGGTTGTCATCTGGGGCCCTCATATATGTAAAAAAATAAAAAATATATATATAAAATTTTTGAATTTTTTTGATTTTTTTTTTAAAAAAAAGGGGTGTTGTCACCTGGAGCCCTGGGGATCTCCGGGCGCCTGGGGACCTCCAGACCCCTAAAAAAAAAAAAAAACATTGAGCCCTTTAATAAAAAAAACTATCTTTCAAAAAAATAAATAAAAAAATGGGGGGTTGCCACCCGGGGCCCTGGGGGCCTCTGGGCCCCTGGGGACCTCCGGACTGCTAAAAAAATATAAAAAATTGGCCCTTTAATAAAAAATATAATAAATAAAATATTAAAAAACATATAAAAAAAAAAGGGGGGGTTACCATCTGAGGCCCTGGGTGCCTCCAGGCACCTGGGCACCTCCGGACCCCCGGCCCCCTTACAGGTGTACTGCCTGTACCCCCCTGATGGCGGCCCTGGGTGTAATGTCAGCATGTGAAAAGTGACATTCTGAAGGAAAAAAGCCGACTCGCGGCAATAATGAATTGTCGGCTCCTGGCAATTGCAGGAGAATTCATTCATAAAAAACACCAAAAAAAAAAGTGTGGGGGTCTCCCCAAATTCAATAACCAGACCCTTCAGGTCTGATATGGATATTAAGGGGAACCCCGCCATAATTTAAAAAAAAAATGACGTGGGGTTCCCCCCAAATATCCATACCAGGCCCTTCCGGTCTGGTGTGGAATTTAAGGGGAACTCCACCCCAAATTGAAAAAAAATGGCGTGGAGTCCCCCCCAAAATCCACACCAGACCCCTTACCCGAGCACGTTGACCTGGCCGGCCGCAGAAAAGAGGGGGGGACAGAGCGCGGCCCCCCCTCTCCTGAACCGCACCAGGCAACATGCCCTCAACATTGGGAGGGTGCTTTGGGGTGCCCCCCAAAGCACCTTGTCCCCATGTTGATGAGGACAAGGGTCTCTTCCCCACAACCCTTGCTCGGTGGTTGCGGGGGTCTGCGGGCAGGAGGCTTACAGTATCAAAATCTGGAAGACCCCTTTAACAAAGGCGCCCCCCAGATCCCGCCCCCCCCCCTGTGTGAAGTGGTAATGGGGTACATTGTACCTCTACCATTTCATGAAAAATAAAAAAAGTGTCAAGTGTAAAAAAAGACAAGAGCCGGTTTTTGACAAGTCCTTTATTATCTTCTTTCTTCTCCTTCTTTTCTTCTTTCCTTCGAGTTTCTTTCTCCATCTTCTTCTTCCTCTGCTCCTTTCTTGGGTCTTGTAGTGCTGCATCTTGACCGGCGTGTTCTTCCATCTTCGTCTCTTTCCGCTGTCCTTCTCGTCCGCATCTTCTCCTTCTTCGCCGGAGGTGCCGCTTCCAATTGAATTCCCCGCTGTGTGCCGGACCACCTTTCCCTCTGACACCACGGGTAATCTCCTAGGAAAGTCCCCGTGTGGTGCATATGCGTCAGAGGGGGGCGTGGTCACATGAGCGTCAGACGGCGGGCAATTCAATTGGAAGCCGAGCCTCCGGCAAAGAAGAAGCCACGCACAAGCTTGGCTGCCGGCTGATGCTCATGTAACCACGCCCCCCTCTGACGCACATGCACCACACGGGGACTGTGCTAAGAGTTTGCCCGTGGCGTCAGAGGGGAGCGTGGTCCGGCATACAGTGGGGAATTCAATTGAAAGCAGCGCCTCCGGCGAAGAAGAAGGAGAAGATGCGGACGAGAAGGCCAGTGGAAGGAGAAGAAGATGGAAGAACACGCCGGTCAAGATGCGGCACTACAAGACCCAAGAAAGAAGCAGAGGAAGAAGAAGAAGATGGAGGAAGAAACCCGAAGGAAAGAAGAAAAGGAGAAGAAAGAAGATAATAAAGGACTTGTCAAAAACCGCCTCTTGTTTTTTTTACACTTGACACCTTTTTTTTGGTGAAATGGTAGAGGTACAATATATCCCATTACCATTTCACACAGGGGGGGGGGGGGCGGGATCGGTTTGTTAAAGGGGTCTTCCAAATTTCGATAAGCCTCCTGCCCGCAGACCCCCACAACCACCAGGCAAGGGTTGTGGGGAAGAGACCCTTGTCCTCATCAACATGGGGACAAGCTGTTTTGGGGGGCACCCCAAAGCACCCTCCCAATGTTGAGGGCATGTGGCCTGGTGCGGTTCAGGAGAGGGGGGGGCCGCGCTCTGTCCCCCCCTCTTTTCTGCAGCCGGCCAGGTCAACGTGCTCGGATAAGGGGTCTGGTGTGGATTTTAGGGGCGACTCCACACCATTTTTTTTTCTTTGGCGTGGAGTTCCCCTTAAATTCCACACCAGACCTGAAGGGCCTGGTATGGATATTTGGGGGAACCCCACGTCATTTTTTTTTTTGAAATTTTAGGGGGGACACCACGCCATTTTTTTTTCTTTGGCGTGGAGTTCCCCTTAATATCCATATCAGACCTGAAGGGCCTGTAATGGAATTTGGGGGGACCCCCAGGCTTTTTTATTTTTTTTTAATTTTATGAATGAATCTCTCACAATTGCCGGGAGACGATAATTCATTATTGCCGCGAGTCAGTTTTAAACAAATTTTTTTCTTCAGAATGTCATTTTGTGCAGGAACAGTTCTAACCACAGGAAAAGTGCGCTTTTTCACATGCTGACATTACAGCCCCCATGGTACGAAATTTAAAGAATATTTAAAATGACCCTTCAGGTCTGGTGTGGATTTTAAGGGAAACTCCACCCCAAATTGAAAAAAAATGGCATGGAGTTCCCCCTAAAATCCACACCAGACCCCTTATCCGAGCACGTTGACCTGGCCGGCTGCAGAAAAGAGGGGGAGACAGAGTGTACCCCCCCCCCTCATGAACCGCACCAGGCCACATGCCCTCAACATTGGGAGGGTGCTTTGGGGTGCCCCCCAAAACACCTTGTCCCCATGTTGATGAGGACAAGGGTCTCTTCCCCACAACCCTTGCCCAGTGGTTGTGGGGGTCTGCAGGCAGGGGGCTTATCGAAATCTGGAAGACCCCTTTAACAAAGGGGCCCCCCAGATCCCGGCCCCCCCTGTGTGAAATGGTAATGGGGTACATTGTACCTCTACCATTTCACCAAAAAAAAAAAAGTGTCAAGGGTTAAAAAAGACAAGAGCCGGTTTTTGACAAGTCCTTTATTATCTTCTTTCTTCTTCTTTCCTTCGGGGTTTCTTCTTCCTTCTTCTTCTTCCTCTGCTTCTTTCTTGGGTCTTGTAGTCCCGCATCTTGACCGGCGTGTTCTTCCATCTCCTTCTCCTTCCGCTGTCCTTCTCGTCCGCATCTTCTTCTGGTTCTTCTTCGCCGGAGGCGCTGCTTCCAATTGAATTCCCCGCTGTATGCCGGACCATGCCCCCCTCTGACGCCACGGGCAAGCTCTTAGGAAAGTCCCTGTGTGGTGCCTGTGCGTCAGAGGGGGGCGTGGCCACATGTCAGAGGGCGGGGAATTCAATTGGAAACTTGTGCTTCTTCTTTGCCGGAGTCGCCGCTTCCAATTGAATTGCCCGCCGTCTGATATGTGACCACGCCCCCCTCTGACGCACATGCACCACACGGGGACTTTCCTAAGTTCTTGCCCGTGGCGTCACAGGGGGGCGTGGTACGGCATACATCGGGGATTTCAATTGGAAGCGGCGCCTCCGGCGAAGAAGAACCAGAAGAAGATGCGGACGAGAAGGACATCGGAAGATGAAAAAACACGCCGGTCAAGATGCGGGACTAGAAGACCCAAGAAAGAAGCAGAGGAAGAAGAAGAAGGAAGAAGAAAGAAGATAATAAAGGACTTGTCAAAAACCGTCTTTTGTCTTTTTTAACCCTTGACACTTTTTTTTTTCGTGAAATGGTAGAGGTACAATGTACCCCATTACCATTTCACACAGGAGGGGGCTGGGATCTGGGGGGCCCCTTTGTTAAAGGGGTCTTCCAGATTTCCATAAGCCTCCTGCCTGCATACCCCCACAACCACCGGGCAAGGTTTGTGGGGAAGAGACCCTTGCCCTCATCAACATGGGGACAAGGTGTTTTGGGGGGCACCCCAAAGCACCCTCCCAATGTTGAGGGCATGTGGCCTGGTGCAGTTCAGGAGAGGGGGGGCCGCGCTCTGCCCCCCCCTCTTTTCTGCGGCCGGCCAGGTCAACGTGCTCGGATAAGGGTCTGGTGTAGATTTTAGGGGGAACTCCACGCCATTTTTTTAAATTTGGGGTGGAGTTCCCCTTAAATTCCACACCAGACCTGAAGGGTCTGGTTATGGATATTTGGGGGGAACCCCACGTCATTTTTTTTAAAATTGACGGCGGGGTTCCCCTTAATATCCATACTAGACCTAAAGGGTCTGGTTATTGAATTTGGGGGTCCCCCACCCTTTTTTTTTTTTGGTGTTTTTTATGAATGAATTCTCCTGCAATTGTCGGGAGCCGACAATTCTTTATAGCCGCGAGTCAGTTTTAAATGGCTTTTATTCTTTGGAAAATGTCACTTTGTGACAGTTCTAACCACGGGAAAAGTGTGCTTATTCACATGCTGACATTAGAGCCCCCCATGGTATGAAATTTAAAGGAATATTTCACTTTTATTGTTGCACTTTAAGCATTATTAAAAACACTGCTCCCAAAAAAAACGGCAGTTTAAAAAAAAAAAAAGCATTGATACATGTCCCCTGGGGCAGGACTGAGGTCCCCAAACACTTTTTAGGACAAAACTTGCAGATTAGCCTTTAAAATTAACACTTAAGATTTCCTCCATAGACTTTAACAGGGAGTTCGGCGGCGGCTTTACCTATCAATTGCATTGCGCTGCTGTGCTACGCCAGTTCATGCGCCTAATTAGGGCTTCATCCAGCGCACTAATTAAGGCATGTACCGGCGCAGCGCAGCTTCTATAGTAAATCAGCCCCTAAGGATACAAAAATGTAAAACGAACGTCAGATTGCAAAAGATAGTAGGACAAACTACAAAAAATTCTTCAAATATATTCATAGTAAAAAGGTCAGTTCTGAGCATGTAGACCATTTACAAAATAATCTAGAGTGGGTGACTGGGGACTAAGAGAAGGCTAATTTAATAAATATTTTCTTCAGCTCTGTGTATTCGTGTCCATAATGGGGGTGGTATTGACACAGCCCCAAATGATCCACAATGGCTCAATAGTGATATGGTCCAGAAATATTTAGACAGAATAAAGGTGGATAAAGTACCTGGACCTGATGACATTCACCCACGGATCCTAAAATAATTGATCTCTGTAATTTAAAAGCCATTGTATCTAATTTTTAGAGATTCATTAATGACGGGAATAGTACCACTGGATTGGCGCAGGACGAACGTGGTGCCTATATTTGAAAAGGGAACAAAGGCCCAGATTCATAAAGCAATTACGCCTGTCTAACTGGTGTTAGACAGGAGTAATTTCAAATTTTGCGCGCCGTATCACTAGTTTGAATCCTCAAACCATGATACGGCGGCTTCGGGCTTCGATCCGAGAGGCTTACGTCTTCATAAGCCTTCGGATCTACGCTGCGATATTTTTGCGGCCGCTGGGAGGAGTTCGTGTCGTTTTCATGCGTCGGGATATGCAAATGTGTTTTTACGGCGATCCACGAAGATACGAGCGGTCTTCGCAATCGCTTACGTCTGTTTTTTTTTTACGTACTGTTAGACCAGTTCGATCGCCGCGGGAACGCGCCTATTTTAAATCCTTCACGCCCCCTACTCGCGTAGATGGATTGCGACGGGAGAAATACACTACGCCGCCGTCGTTTACTGGACAAAATCTACCTGGATTCCACGCAGAGCCAGGTAAAAAATGGCGGCGTAGTGTATTTCTGATACGCTACGAGAATCCAATTCTCTCTGAATCTGGGCCACAGTCTTTACCAAGTAACTATAGACCTGTTAGTTTAACTTCTATAGTTTGGAAGATACTGGAGAGTTTAATAAAAGACCTCATAGACAAGTTCTTCTGGAAAAAAAACATTTTAAAGCAACAGACAGCATGGATTCATGAAAGGCAGAAGTTGTCAGACAAACCTGATTTATTTTTATGAACAGATAAGTAAAACCTTGTACAGAGGAGTGGAGGTGCATGTACAAGGAAGACCCATCGTTAACGGGATAGAATCTGTTTCATCGAGATTGGGCCAATATATCGATTTCTTTCTAAAACCTATAGTGTGTCAAACTAGGTCTTACCTGAGAGATACAAAACAATGTATACAGATTTTGGAGTCTTTATCTTGTACCCCTGATAGTCTACTTATTACAGCTGATGTCAGCTCCCTTTACACTATCATAGGGCATGCCGACGCTGTTGCAGCGGTTAAATGGGGTTTATTCCAATCCAATCTATCCGCTAAACATCGGAAATTTCTTTTGCAATGTCTCGAGTTTTGTTTGACCAAAAATTATTTTTGGTATAATAAAGGTTTTTTTCTTCAAACAACTGGCGTCGCAATGGGGGCAAAATTTGCCCCCAGCGTCGCCAATTTGTTCATGGCATTATGGGAGGAGGAGAGCATTTTTAATGACCCTCCCAACCAGTTAAGATGCTATAAACGTTATATTGACGATCTCGTCATGATTTGTCCAGCCTAGAGACATTTATGTCCAAGCTGAATAACAACATCAAAAATATCTCCTTAACGTGGAATATTCACACTGAAAAGATCGTGTTCCTCGATTTAGAGATCTATAAACAAGGCACTTTCTTACATACTCGCAATCATTTTAAACCTTCTGACAGGAATGGTTATATCCCTCTAGATAGTTGCCACCATCGCAACTGGCTTTGCAACATCCCCAGGGGTCAGTTTATTCGTCTAAGACGTAATTGTACCTCTGATAACGATTTTTTCGAACAATCTAAAATCCTAGCAAAAAGGTTCGAACAAAAGGGATATAGTAAAGATTCCATTGAAAATGAAATGTCTCGAGTAGGTACTCTTAATCGAGCAGAACTTGTTGCGGATTCCAAAAAAACGGAAGAAGATAGTCAATCGATGTTTAAGATCATCCTGGATTACAACATTCAGCATCGCCAATTCGAGAAAATAGTTAAAAAACATTGGGATGTGCTAAAGAATGATAAGGTCTTAGGACCTGTCCTCCCCCCTCGCCCTCTCTTTATTTATAGGAAGGCGCCTACACTGAGGGATATTGTGGCGCCAAGAGCCATAGACCCACCCATTTTTAAAGAGAACACTATTTTCTCGTTCCTATCCGGCTTCTACGCATGTGGCCGCTGTCAGCCCTGTAAACAGTGCAAATATAACACTAAAAAACGGAAAGATTTTACCTCATTTTCTACCAAGAAATCGTATAACATCAAGAATTTAATCACCTGTAACACTGAGGGTGTGGTCTACATGCTCGAATGCGACTGTGGATTACAGTATATAGGCCGCACCTCTCGCACTATGGCTGTCAGGATAGGAGAACATGTCAATAATATCAAACGTGGGCTACGTACTCACAGTGTATCTAGACATTTTAGGAAATACCATAACAAGGATCCTAAATGTCTCAAATTCTGGGGTTTAGAAAGAGTGGATAAGCACTGGAGAGGAGGGAATTATATTAGACGAATCAGCCAGAGGGAATCCTTCTGGATATACGAGGCTCGTGTACTTTCTCCGGAGGGCCTCAATGTTGATTTTGATTTGAATTGTTTTATTGCAAATAATTAGTTACATATAATTCAGGCCCCCCCCCTCTTTTTTCTTACTATAGGTGTTTTTTTAGATTGGTATTACCTTAGATTGATTTTGTGATTATTCTAATGGTATATTAGTTGGGGTCCTATATGTGTTGTTTCTGTAATGGGACTTTGGCATCACTCACGGGATCATATAAGAAATATTAATTTTCAGATTATTTTAATATTAATGTTTTTTATATTTTATTTTATATTTTTAATATTTCGATTATTAACCAAAAATTTTTTATTTTTTATAGCATATGTTTAGTTTGAGGACTAATTAGTAATTTTAATCAAGCAGTGGTATATTATATGTAATATTATGTAATTATCATTGTGTCATTATTTTTTTTGTAAGAACTTGTGGGACTTCATAGAGTGATGTTAGTTTATTTTCCGATTCTCTTTTTTGTCCACAAGATGGCGATGAGGAGTATTTTTTATGTTTGTCGCTGTAATAGCGAATAATAAAGTTTTTCACCAGCCCAGCTTACGACGTTCTTTGTCCACAAGATGGCGATGTAGAGAGTTTTTTATTTGTCGCTGTAATAGCGAATAATAAAGTTTTTCGCCAGCTGTGTCCTGGGATTGGAGCTGTCTGCACAGCAGGCTATATATATCGAGGAGGACATTTAGAAGGTTCCGCCCTGCTGAGGAAGTAGTATTACGATACGCGTCCGGGGTCAGGAACCATCCCATGTCACTCCTTGATGTCCCACATCTTCATTTGAGCTGCCTGATATGGTGTTTTATGCCTGTATTTTCTACTTGAATGTGAGTACCCTGCACATTTTTTACTCATTAAAGAGACCTGGTTTATATGGAAGCTCTTAGATCTGGCCTTTTTTCTTTGCATATTGATTCGTTGGTGCCACTGAGGATACTTGCATATCTCCGGGTCCTTCAGCTGACAATTGCACATCTTTGAGCCATCTGGATTTCCTGCCATTTGTTCTAAGCGTTTTAGACCTTTGGTAAAACAAGGGTCTTGGTGTGAGGTGAGAGTACCCATCTTTACTGGTGAAGGGATCACGTTTGAAATATTTGAAATATTGGTTTTCCAAGTCACATGGTGGAGATACTCTGACTGTTTTGATCACAGGATTTGTTTGCACTTTGCAAATGTGGACTTTCTTTTTATTTTATTTTATTTTATTTTTTCACTGTTATTAATTCAATTATGTCTTCACTGGTATGAGCATATTCGTTTTAATATTAATATTATGCTATTTAGGTTTGCGCTGCACTGCTCTGTTTGATCCATGTGGTATACTTGGATTTTGCAAAAGCATTTGATACAGTTACGCACACATGGCTCATGTGTAAGGTAAAGTCTACAGTCTTGGAAATATAAGTTTGTAGATGGATAGAAAACTGGCTAAAAGACAGAATTCAGAGAGTAGTGGTTAATGATTCTTACTCTGAATGGTCTAAGGTTATCAGTGGTGTACCCCAAGTTTCAGTGTTGATACCCTTAATTTTTAATATATGTATAAATGATATTGTGTCTGAGATCAAAAGCAACATTTCTGTCTTTGCAGATGACACCAAGCTATGCAGTGGAATAACGTCTTTGCAGGATGTCTCCAATTCACAAGCCGACCTCAATGCAGTCTCATTGGGCGACTATGTGGCAGAAGAGGTTTAATGTTGATAAATGTAAAGTTATGCACTTGGGGGCTAAGAATATGCATGTATCATACATGCTAGGGGGAGTACAACTGGGGGGATCTGTAGTGGAGAAGGATCTGGGGGTATTGGTAGATCATAGGCTCAATAATAACATGCAATGCCAAGCTGCAGTTTCCAAAGCAAGCAAAGTATTTTCTTGTATTAAGAGAGGTATGGACTTCAGAAAGAGAGATACAATTTTTCCCCTGTACAAATCATTAGTAAGACCTCATCTGGAATATGCAGTTCAGTTTTGGGCACCAGTTCTCAAAAAGGATATCGGATATCAGTTCTAGAGAAAGTGCAGAGAAGGGCAACCAAACTGATAAGAGGCATGGAGGAACTCGGCTATGAGGAAAGATTTGAGAACCTGAATTTATTCACTCTTGAGAAGAGGAGAACAAGGGGTATATGATCAACATGTTCAAATATATAAGGGGTCCATATAGTAAACTTGGTGTTGAGTTATTCACTACGGTCAACAGAAAAGACAAGGGGGCACTCTTTACATCTAGAGGAAAAGAGATTTCATCTCCAAATACGGAAAGGTTTCTTCGCAGTAAGAGCTGTGAAAATGTGGAATAGACTCCCTCCAGAGGTGGTTCTGGCTAGTTCAGTAGATTGCTTTAAAGGGTTACTAAAGGAAAAAAAAAAATCTTTAAAATAATAAACATCTTATACTTACCTCCACTGTGCAGTTCGTTTTGCACAGAGTGGCCCCGATCCAAGTCTTAGGGGGTCCCTTGGCATCTGTCTCTGGTCCTCCTCGTAAGAACTCACCACATTCATGCGAGAGAGCTCACATGGTGATAAGTCCTTGCGGGCGTGCTCCTGTGATACAGCGAGCGGCCATGGCCACTCACCGTATCACTCGGCCCCGCCCCTCAGCGCACCATGTCACTGGATGTTATTGACAGCAGCGCCAGCCAATGGCTGCACTGCTCTCAGTCCATCTGCTCTAGCCAATCAGTGGCCCGGCTGAGCAGAGAAGAGGATCTCGGGACCAAGAGTGGGACTTTCGACGGGTCAGGTAAGTAAAACGGGGACTCGGGGCAGCATTATCAGATGTTTTTTCACCTTAATGCATAGATTGCATTAAGGTGAAATGTTTTTTTTTTTTTCTTTACAACTCCTTTGGGAAAGGTCCGAATACATTCCTAAATGTACATAATATAACTGGGTACTAACATTTATAGGTAACCCCTGATGGTATTATTGAGTTCTGTGTGGATACCTAGTTCTGTGATTGCTTCTGTACGTCTACGACTAACTGTATAATGCCAACTATTTCTTTTTTCTTTTTTCTGGTTCTCTATCTTGGGCCTTGACCCTTCATATCTTTGTGCTTAACCTATACTTTTCTTACTAAACCTCAGGAATCAGCCACGTTTGTAACTGTCCGTTATGTGGAAAACTTGTTTATCATACTTCAACTATAACCCCGAAGGTTCAGCTAGATGTGGGTGCTTTAGTCTGCCTAGAATGCCATAAGCTATAATGGGAATTTTGTCTGCATGTAATACTTTCTTCTGAAATAAGAACGTTTTATAAGCTTTGGATAGTTAGCCTTCTCTTTGGAATCGCTTTTGGATATATATCCTGTATTCTTATGTTGTGAAACACATTGATCGCTTCTACTTAGAAGATGTGAGCAGTTGCATCTGCACAAAATGTTTTTTCCTGTATGCCACAAGTTTTGACTTTAATAAACTTGGAATGTTAAAAAAAAAAAGAAAACATTTATAGCCAACGTTGATCCAGGGAAAATCCGATTGCCTATTGGGGGATCAGGAAGGATTTTTTCCCCTGCTGTAGCAAATTAGAGCATGGTTTGCTGGGATTTTTTCCTTCCTCTGGATCAACTGTGGGTATAGACATGGGTATATGGGATTGTACAATATTTTTTAGTTTTTTTTGTTTTTATGGTTGAACTAGATGCACTTGTGTCTTTTTTCAACCTGACTAACTATGTAACTATGTAACATCTGTACCATATATAGAACCTCAAATAAACCATATCCTCTTATATCTGAATTATTTGTCCTCCTAGGGGTAATAATCATAAATTCAAACAAGCTGTTCATGCCCACGCACCAAAAAACCTAGGGACGATGCCTAAAGAATGTTAGGAGTTTATTAGGTTGATTTATTGTACATGTGTGTTTACACTTATAGGGAGGGGTGTATTAAAAAAAATATATATATTTGGTGGGGAGGGGATTGTGGTCAGTCTGTTTGAATCCCTATACTCTGTAGATCTGGGATAGGAGTGTTAGTTCACTGCAGCACTGGACAGTCCTTTGGGTCCAGAACATGTAAGAGCAATAGGGATACTTTTTCATGAGTGCCTTTCAATAGGGTGGGTTTTTTCAGTGATAGCACAATTCTGATACCTCCTCATATATTCTCTCTAATCACTGCAGTGCAGATCGCGGCAAACAGACTGAGAGGAATTATTTTAATGCACCCCTCCCTATAAGTAAAAACACAAATAATCAACAAATCAACCTAGTAAAGTCCTAACGTTCTTTAGGCATCGTCCCTAGATTTATTGGTGTGTGGGCATGCACATCTTGTTTGAATTGGCCATGTATAGAACCTGCTGCAGCAAAGTTGACATTTATAAAGAAAACAATGGCATTTAAATACATTTTCGCTGCAAACTTTCTTATTTTAGTAAACAACTGCTTAAACCTCAATTTAGTGGACTCAGAACAAATTTTTTTTGGATAAATTCTGGTGTCTCTTTGGCAGACTTTGGATGGAAATAACAAAGTTTTGCACCACAGTGAGCAAGCCTTATGTGAAAAAGTCAAATTATAGTACACTCAGGCCAAGATTAACATATTTTTTTAGATAAAGTCTGGTGTTTCTTTCAGGGAATTTAGATAGAAGTAACAGGTGTGGAAAAATCGGTCTTTGGGCATTGGTGGTGCCTTTATATTGTAGCAGAAAAATTGGTCTTTGGGTGTTGGTGGTGCCTTCACTCTATAACCTTCTAGAGGCACCCATGATGAAAGCAAGAATTGGCCTTGCTGTAAAAAAAATGAAATCTGATGCTCCCCTGGCAGCTGCGGTGGACTGCGCACTAGTGTCAGCTTGGGTCATAGAAGATGAGGAGGATAAGGATGGTTTAGTAAGCAAGCTCACCGCCTCCTTTGCATGCTGTGGCAGGATTGCATGGGCAACATCACTAAACAGAGAGAAATGTGCCCTGCCTGAGGACGGACCACATCCACCTTTGCTTATGGACACAGATACTGCTGGCCCCCTCATAGTAGCATGGGAACGTCTGTCTCTCCTTGTTGGCATTATATTATTAGTCTTCTAAGAGAAATCACTGGACTGTGGGTCCTTTTTTATGTCACCATAAATGTTTCTTTGAAATATTGGTACAAATAACACTTAAACAATAGGAGAAACAACAATAGCTTTGGTTTTCTGGCAAGGGCAATGTAGCCTGAAGTTAGAGGTCACAATAAAATAAATTGTGTGTGAAAAATTAAAAGGAAGTTGATGAAAACTTTAACACGTCAAACTGAGTTTGTATACATTATCAAGAAGAAAAATGAAAGCATATAGAATCAGTTTTTTTTTTGTTTTTTGTTTTTTTTAATAAAAATTATAAAAAAGAAAGTTTTACCTTAAAAGGGTATAGCACATGTTGGCTGTCGTAAAAATGGTGTGAGTAATAGTATCACGTTTATTGTGCTAGTATTTAAATTAGCTAGTGGTTATAATCTTATGTTATATTATGTTACTTTAAACAAAAAGCTGATCACAGAAAATACATTTATATATGAGAGCTGTTTTAACCACTTCTCGCCTGTAGGACATCCTATGACGTCCTGGACTTTCAGTGGTTATACCGGGATGATGCCTGAATCTGCAGAAATTACAGATTCCCTGCTAAAGCCACTTGATCAATTCTACAGGCGGCAGAAGAGGTGCTGCCACCTTTCCTGATCTCTCCCGTCCAATCAGGAAGCCCCGGACTGCTCCAACTGGCAGCATCTGCTGCACTGAACAGCGAGAGAGAGAGAGAGAGAGAGAGAGAGAGAAAATTGACATTACTGGCTTGAACAGGCATCTGATCAAATGGATCTCAGCTTGATTATATGCTTTGGAGGAGAGATCTGAGGTTCATAATAGAACCTGTCATGGCCCATGCTATCACAAATTATGTTGTTCTTCATTAGTGATAACAATTAAGTTGATATAAAAAAAATGAAAGGGAAAGTTTAAATAAATTGTGATTGTATTGCCGTGACCATGAGAGTGAGAGCAAAATTCTAGCACCAGACCTCCTCTGTAACTAAAACAGTAACCTGTAATGTCTTTTAACCACTTGCCTACTGTGCACCTACACCCCCTTCCTTCCCAGACAAAATTTTAGCTTCCGGCACTGCATCGCTTTAACTGACAATTGCACGGTCGTGTGACGTGGCTCCCAAACAAAATTGACGTCCTTTGTTTCCCCACAAATAGAGCTTTCTTTTGGTGGTATTTAATCGCCCGTGAGGTTTTTATTTTTTGCAGTATAAACAAAAAAAGAGCACCAATTTTGAATAAAGACACAATATTTTTTGCTTTTTGCTATAATAAATATCCCATTTAAAAAAAATAAAAAATAATTTTTTTTATCTCAGTTTAGGCCAATACGTATTCTTCTACATATTTTTGGTAAAAAAATGTAAAAAATAAAATCGCAATAACCGTATAGTGACTGGTTTGCGCAAAAGTTATATTGCCTACAAAATACGGGACATAATTATGATTTTTTTTATAAATTTTTTTACTAGGAATGGCAGGGATCTGCGATTTTTTTTTTTCAGGACTGGGACATTATAGCGGACACATTGGACACTTCTGACACATTTTTGGGACCATTTACATTTATACAGTGAACAATGCTATAAATATCCATTGATAACTGTATAAATGTAACTGGCAGGGAAGGGGTTAACCACCAGGGGACGGGGAAGGGATTAAATGTTTCTTCTAGTTTGTGTTCTAACTGTGGGGGGAGGGGAGTGACTGGGGAGGTGACCGATTGTGTCCCTATGTACAAGGGACACAATCGGTCTCCTCTCTCCCTGACGGGGACGTGGAGCTCTGTGTTTACACACAGAGCTCCACGTCCCAGCTCAGTTACTCGGCAATCGCGTTTGCCCCGGCGGCCATCGCGGCCGCCGGGCACACGCACGGTAGGGATGAGCCGAACACCCCCGGGTTTGGTTCGCACCAGAACATTCGAACAGACCGCGGGTTCGCGCGAACATTTCGAACCCCATTGAAGTCTATGGGACCCAAACGTTCGAATTCAAAAACGGTAATTTTAAAGACCAAAATTCAAATAAATGTTGGAAAACGTCGTTCAGAACCCGGGTCTTGCCCCAGGGAACATTTATCAATGGAATATTTTTTTTTGAAAACTGACGTTTTTTGCGGAGCAGCCATTTTAATGATGCTTAAAGTGGAAAAAAAAATCCTTTAAATATCACACCTGCTGGGTGTCTATAGTAGTGGCACATGTTTAGAAATGTCCCTGCACAACAAGAAAGGACCAAAAAAAAAAGTAATTAATGCTACTTGCGCAAGTTCTGTGTGGCAACATTATGTCGAATATTTTAGCGGTGGTGGGGGGGCCATTATTGTTGTGTGAAAGAAAATTTTTAGAAAAAAGGGCACCCCTCAAACATACTGTAATTGGAGCGCAACAAGGAGCCACGTGCAAATTATTGCATCAACAATTGTTATTAGGCGCCCCTGTTAAACAGGGGCTGAAAAATTGTGCCTCGGGCACAACATAAGACTTGCAACCCCTCCCAATAACTCCAATTGGAGCTCAACAAGGAGCCACCTGCAAATTATTGCATCAAAAATTGTTATTAGGCACCCCTGTTAAACAGGGGCTGAAAAATTGTGCCTTGGGCACAACACAACACTGCAACCCCTCCCAATAACTCCAATTGGAGCGCAACAAGAAGCCACGTGCAAAGTATTGCAACAAAAATTGTTATTAGGCGCCCCTGTTAAACAGGGGCAGAAAAATTGTGCATTGGGCACAACACAACACTGCAACCCCTCCCAATAACTCCAATTGTAGCGCAACAAGGAGCCACGTGCAAATTATTGCATCAAAAATTGTTATTAAGCGCCCCTGTTAAACAGGGGCAGAAAAATTGGGCCTTGGGCACTGGTGGCAGAGCCCAGAAACACAACATTTCTTACTAGCTATCAGCAAGAAAAGTGAGGAGGAGAAGGATATTCCATCAGCAGCATAAGAGGACAGTCACTCAGCATCAGCAGTCTAAAAGGGATCCGACATTTCAACAACAAAATATATTATTCATTAATATCAGCATCAGGTGCTTGATAGCTGGTGTTGATCCAAGCCTGATTCATTTTGATGAAGGTCAGTCGATCAACAGAGCTGGTGGAGAGGCGCACCCTGTGATCAGTGACAAAGCCTCCAGCAGCACTGAATGTCCGTTCTGAAAGAACACTGGATGCAGGGCAAGCCAGTAGCTCAATTGTGTACTGGGCAAGCTCTGGCCAGTGATCCATCCTCAAGACCCAGTAAACCAGAGGATTTTCGGTGGGGAAGGTGTCCAAGTCGGATCTTGCCCCTAGGTATTCCCGGACCATGTAAAGCAGACGCTGGCGATCGTTGCTGGAACCGGTCAGACCTTGGGGCTGCGGACTAAAAAACTGCCTGAACGCATCGGGCAGACGACCACCTTCTCCACTGCCCTTTCTGTGACTCACCGAAGCCTCAGCAAGACGTTGTCCAGAGCCAGGATTTGGTAATCCCCCGGTTCTGGGAACGCATTGCACAGACCCTTCTGCAAGGCCTCCCGCAGAAGTTTCATCTTCTACTCCCTCTACAATGGCAACATAAGGTCTGCAACCTTACTCTTGTAACGTGGATCAAGGAGAGTCGCCAGCCAGTAATGATCCCTCTCCTTAATAGCACGTAAATGAGGATCCTTACGCAGGCTTTGCAGAATCAGGGAGGCCATGCAGCGTAGGTTTGCTGAGGCATTCGGGCCACAGTCCTCTGGGTCACTGAGGACGACAGGATCCACAGGCACCTCATCCCAGCCACGTAAAACTCCACGTGCTCCTTGGGACTGTAAATGATCCCTTGAAGACTGCTGATGCTGAGTGCTAGGCTCCACCTCCATGCTGCTGATACAATCCTCCTCCTCCTCCTTCTCCTCCTCCTCCACATCCTCTTCCTGTGTGCTAGGTGGGCAAGCAGGACCACTGTCTGGGTAAAGGGGGCCTTGAGAGGTAAGGAAGTCCTCCTCTTCCTCCCTCTGTTCTGCCTCAAGGGCCCTGTCCATTATTCCACGTAGCGTGTGCTCCAACATGTGAATAAGAGGGACAGTCTCACTGATGCATGCACTGTCACTGCTCACCATCCTCGTGGCCTCCTCAAATGGTGACAGGACAGTGCATGCATCCCTGATCAAGGCGCACTGGCGTGGGGAAAAAAAACCTAGCTGCCCTGACCCAGTTCTGCTGCCATATTTGCACAGGTACTCATTGATGGCCCGCTGCTGCGTGTGCAGCCGCTGCAGCATGGCCAACGTTGAGTTCCATCTGGTGGGCATGTCACAAATTAGGCGGTTCTTGGGCAGGTTGTATTCCGTTTGGAGGTCAGTCAGCCGAGCAGTGGCATTATATGACCTCCGAAAATGCACACAGACTTTCCTGGCCTGCTTCAGGACATCCTGCAAGCCCGGGTACCTGCCCAAGAACCGCTGCACCACCAAATTGAGGACATGTGCAAAACAGGGCACGTGGGTGAGTTTTTCCTGTCGCAGGGCAGAGAGGAGGTTGGTGCCATTATCGCTGACCAACATTCCAGGCTTCAGCTGGCGTGGCGTCAACCACCTCTCAGTCTGACCCTGCAGAGCTGAGAAAATCTCTTCCCCAGTGTGGCTCCTGTCTCCCAAGCACACCAGCTCTAGCACCGCATGGCATCTCTTGGCCTGCATTCCTGCGTATCCCCTCATACGCCTACGGAGCACGGCTGGTTCGGAGAAAACATCCCCACAGGAAGAGGCTACAGAGGAAGAAGAAGAGGAGGGGGTGTAGGAAAGAGGCGTGTCACAAGCAGTAGTATTTTTTTGGAGGCGTGGTGGCGGAACAACCTCCAAAACTACTGGACCTTGCCCTGCGTCCTTCCCAGCTGCCAGCAGAGTCACCCAATGCGCCGTAAAAGACAGGTAACGTCCCTGTCCATGCCTGCTGGACCATGAGTCAGCGGTAATATGCACCTTACCACTGACCGCCCTGTCCAGCGAGGCATGGACATTGCCTTCCACATGCCGGTAGAGAGCCGGAATAGCCGTCCGTGAGAAAAAGTGGCTTTTTGGTACTTGCCACTGAGGTACTGCACATTGCACAAACTCACGGAAGGGGGCAGAATCTACCAACTGAAAAGGTAGCAGTTGAAGTGCTAGCAATTTCGCTAAGCTAGCATTCAACTGCTGGGCATGTGGATGGCTGGGATTGTACTTCTTTCGGCGCTGCAGCAGCTGGGGCAGGGAAATTTGCCTGGTACTATCAGTAGATTGACCGCTACTACTAGCTTGTGACACACCTATTTCTACACCTTCACTGCAGGCTTCAGAAAGGACTGGGGGTCTACTGGGGTTGGAGGTCCCAGAAGGGCAATGGGGGGTACGCTTTTGTCTTTGGTGTGGGTCTTTCCGGTGTGCTTGCCAACGAGCTGCATGGCAGGTCGACATACTGTATGTCTGGACAAGCATGTGGTACCCAGGCGGTTGATGTTTTGGCCACGCTAGATACGCTTGCTACATAAGTTGCAAATAGCAAAGGTACGATCTTGTGGACATGTTTCAAAAAAGGCCCACACCAAAGATCTTTTGCTGTACCGGTCAGACACAGCAGTGCCATGCACAAGCGCCGTAGATGTGCGCTGTAATGCAGTGGGTGTGACCTTAAGCTGACCCCTGGAGGGCATCCTGCCTCTTTGGAGATGTGCCTGTGCCTCATCGTCCTCCTCCTCCTCCTCCTCTCTCCTATCATGCACCCAGGTAGAGTCAGTGACCTCATCATCCCCTCCCTCCTCATCACTGTCAACAACCTGGCAGTATGCTCCAGCTGGGGGAACATCATCACTGACAAATTGCTGTCCCTCTCGGCCACCCCCTCTCCCTGGGCTCACATCAATACCTTCCTCTATCAGTGTTCCGTCATCGGAGTCTACAAAATGCTGCGCATCTTCCTGCAGCATGTACCCCACACTGTGTTGAAACAGTTCGGGGGACTCCTCAGGAGGACATGGTGGTACTAGGGAAGTATTGTGTGAAGCCATTAGGGAAGAGGACGCCACTAGGGAAGAGGACGCCTTGGCAGCTGCTTTACCAGATAAACTTTGATCTGTCTGTGTGAGAGAGGATGAGGAGGATGAGGACGGCTTGGTCATCCACTCTACTAATTCCTCTGCATGTTGAGGTTCAACACGGCCAGCTCCCGAAAAGAAGGACGAGCGGCCACGGCCACGGCCACGGGCTGAAGAGGATGCACCACATCCATTACCAGCGTTACCTCTACATGCAGAGCCTGCTTGCCCTCCTGACTCTCTGCCTCTCTTTGTTCTCCTTCCAGACATATTGAAGTGCTCAGGTGGTATGTAACAGCACAAGCGGAGTGACACCAAATGCGCTCAGGTGATATATAGCAGCACACGTACAGTGGCACTAACTGCGCTCAGGTGGTATATAGGAGCACACGTACAGTGGCACTATCTGTGCTCAGGTGGTATATAGCAGCACACGTACAGTGGCACTATCTGTGCTCAGGTGGTATATAGGAGCACACGTACAGTGGCACTATCTGTGCTCAGGTGGTATATACCAGCACACGTACAGTGGCACTAACTGTGCTCAAGTGGTATATAGGAGCACACGTACAGTGGCACTATCTGTGCTCAGGTAGTATATACCAGCACATGTACAGTGGCACTAACTGTGCTCAGGTGGTATATAGCAGCACACGTACAGTGGCACTAACTGCGCTCAGGTGGTATATAGGAGCACACGTACAGTGGCACTATCTGTGCTCAGGTGGTATATAGCAGCACACGTACAGTGGCACTATCTGTGCTCAGGTGGTATATACCAGTACACGTACAGTGGCACTAACTGTGCTCAAGTGGTATATAGCAGCACATGTACAGTGGCACTAACTGCGCTCAGGTGGTATATAGGAGCACACGTACAGTGGCACTATCTGTGCTCAGTTGGTATACAGCAGCACACGTACAGTGGCACTCTCTGTGCTCAGGTGGTATATAGGAGCACACGTACAGTGGCACTATCTGTGCTCAGGTGGTATATAGGAGCACACGTACAGTGGCACTATCTGTGCTCAGGTGGTATATAGCAGCACACGTACAGTGGCACTATCTGTGCTCAGGTGGTATATACCAGCACACGTACAGTGGCACTAACTGCGCTCAGGTGGTATATAGTAGCACACGTACAGTGGCACTATCTGTGCTCAGGTGGTTTATAGCAGCACACGTACAGTGGCACTAACTGCACTCAGGTGGTATATAGGAGCACACGTACAGTGGCACTATCTGTGCTCAGGTGGTATATACCAGCACACGTACAGTGGCACTAACTGCGCTCTGGTGGTATATACCAGCACACGTACGGTGACCCCAAATGCGCTCAGGTGGTATGTCACAGCACACGTACGGTGACCCCAAATGCGCTCAGGTGGTATGTCAGAGCACACGTACGGTGACCACAAATGCGCTCAGGTGGTATGTCACAGCACACGTACGGTGACACCAAATGCGCTAAGGTGGTATTAAACAGCACACGCACAGTCAGAGCAACTGCGTTTCTGTGCAATTCAATAGCCCACTTGCATTAACAGCAACTGCCTTTCTGTGCAAATAAATAGCACACGTGCAGTAACAGTTAATGCGTCTATGTGCAATGTACTAACACGTGTACACTAACACGTTAGAGCATCAAGCACAATCTCCTGCCTGACAGATACTAATAGCAGAACTAGCTAAGCTATACAGTTTATAAATATATTGACAACTCTTAGGGATGTCAATATATTCTCTACAAACTGTACATTTAACTATACTAACTAGTAGCCTCCCTGATCTATCTATCTATCTATCTATCTATCTATCTGAAAAGACACTGTGGGCCAGATTCTCGTAGATGCGCGCCTAATTATGCAGGCGTTGCGCATCTCAGATGCACTACGCCGACGTAACGCGGAGTGGCAAGTACCGTATTCCCTAAGTAAATGCGCTCCAAGATGCGCCTGCGTCACGTAAAATCATCGGCGTAATCCGGCGCAACAACAAAGTAGGAGGGAAGTGGGCGTGTTGCATTGTAATGAAGCGTGACCCCATGCAAATGCAGGCTGGGACGAACGGAGCATGCACCGTGACGTGGATGACCTGCGCCGTGACGTGGTTGACCCACGCCGTGATGTGGATGCCTTCTGCGCATGCGCAAAGCCTCCCTACGATTCGCCGGCGCAGGATATATAATGCGTCCACACATGCGCCCGTGCAGCGCAAACGTCTCCCATTTTCTTTAGAGTGACGGCCAAAGTTTGTGCAGGACAAAATGACAAGTGCTGTTAAGGAGAGAGAGGAAGAAAAATTTCTCCCCAGAGGAGAGGGCCATTGTTGTGAGGGCAATGGAGAAATATGACTCGCGGCTCCATGGTGCTGACAGTGCCCGGACCAGCAAGTCCCGGAGGGATCAGATCCTAATGAAGGTCGCGTGCCAAGTGAATGCCGTCTCTCATGAGGTCCGGACACTGCAGGACATTCAAAAGAAAATGAATGACCTGTGGCGTCTCGTGAAGGGCAAGCTGGCTGCCATAGCTCGGCATGCCAGGGGCACTGGAGGGGGCCCACCCTGCACTGTCCGCCTGACTGAGGAGGAGAAGGTGGTTGCCCGCTGCCTGCAGACGGAGCAGGTTGAGGGAGTTGGGGGCTATGAGTCCCAAAAGCCAGCCCTGAGGACAGGTAAGTGTGTTTTATATTCTATCTGTTGTGTAGCATGTATGGGGGTGGAAGGGAACATGTGCCAAGTGTGTGGGTACACCAACATGGGCATCTTTTGTGTCATCCACAGATGTGCAGGAGGGAGCGGGGCCATCTGTTGATGCCAGGGCCCGTCAGGATCCATCCCCCGAGCATCCAGACCCTCTGGCTGCCCCCCTGGAACAGGACTTGGAGGGAAGTGGGCACACCTCAAAGGAGGAGGTGGTTGAGGAGGATGTCGTAGTCCAGGACCAGGACATGTACGTTGTTTTGGAGGAGGATGATGGGTTGCCCGGACCAGCCCAGGCTATCCCCCCATCTTTATCGAACCCCTCAGTGCCCCCCCCCAACCTCTCCAGTCCCTCTGTCCCTCTGTCCCCTCATCTCCGGTCCCTCAACATCCTCCCCTTATGCCCGGTCCCCTGCCACTCCCCGGGAAGGCGACGTGCAAGACCAGGGGTGTTCATAAGGTCCTGCCGGAACAGCTGGCCAGACAGCAGGACCAGCATAATCGGCACCTGTCAGAGGTTGTGGAGGAGGTGAGGCGCCTGGCCGACAGCCTGGCCTCCTCGGGACACCTTACAGATGCCATCCAAGACCTTGCTGTCAACAGCGCAGCAACGCTGACCAGCCTGGGAGAGCTGCAGGTGACCACCTCCGACCTTGTGGGGGAGGTTCATGCCCTGCGCCTTGCAGTCGAGGAGCAGACTGCTGTGCAGACACGCATAGCGGTTGCCCTGGAGGGCATGCAGGCAGCCAGGGAGGGACGTGGGGATGCTCCTCCTCCACCTGCTACCCCCCCACACCTGTGGCTGCCCCCAGGCAAGTGAGGGGCAGGAGCCGTGGCACCAGGCGGAGCCCCCGCCAGGCCCATTATTTTTTTTATTTCTTATTATTTGCTCTGGGTAAGAGCTTTTTTTTTTGTTATATTATGCTCTGGGTAAGAGCTTTTTTTTTTGTTATATTATGCTCTGGGTAAGAGCTTTTTTTTTTTTGTTATATTATGCTCTGGGTAAGAGCTTTTTTTTGTTATATTATGCTCTGGGTAAGAGCTTTTTTTTTTTTGTTATATTATGCTCTGGGTAAGAGCTTTTTTTTTTTATTTGATTTTTTTTTTTGTTACTGCTTTTTTTTTTTACACGGTGCAGTGTGAATGGTGTGTGAATGTGAGGGGGTTGGCACTCCTGCCAGTAAGGGGTGTCACCCTCGGCCATTGGGGAGAGGTTATCCCCACGGCTGTGTGAATGGTGTATGAATGGACAGCAACATCATTGGGGCCTTGATGTGGCGTTGCTACTCCCAAGTCCTACATGCTGGACTTGGGCTAATCCAATGTGATGTGAATGTGGGGTGTGTGTGCTAGGGACCACAGTGGTGTACACGCGTGCATTGTCTGTGTGCCATGCTGTATGTGTGTGTTTAACGGTCAAAGATTCGCAACACGAGGACCCTCCTGACTGCTCTTCCATCAGCAGACGGGGTCTCCTCTGGCAGGGGGGGCTGTGTGGTTGGGGGGTCAGGTCATCACGTAGGGCAATCTGCAGGCCCTTTCTCATGGCAAAGTTGTGCAGAATGCAACATGCACCGATGATCTGACCAACAAAGTTGGGGGAATACAATAGGGCCCCCCCAGACTTATCCAGGCATCGGAAACGGGACTTCAGGAGGCCAAATGTGCGCTTCACCACTGCACAGGTTTTGATGTGTGCTTCATTGTATCTTCTCTCTCCTCTGGTTGGGGGTTCCGGAAAGGAGTCATGAGATGGGGTCCCAGTACATATGCCGAGTCACCTGTAAGGGAAAAGACAGGAGGATGTTAGTAATGCATGTGCCCCTTGTGATGTCAGCATCATGGGGGGGACAGTCATGCCTGCCACTCATGTCACTCGCCAACCAGCCAGCTGTCCCCATACATGTCCTGCTCAAAATCTTCTGGGATGTTGCTTTGACGGTATATGTAGCTGTCATGGCTGGATCCGGGGGGTCTTTGGCACGGACGTGCCATATGAGGTATTTGGCATCGGCTATCACCTGTACGTTGATGGAGTGCCAGTGCTTCCGATTGCGGTATATGTGCTCTGTCTCACTGGGGGGCTGGAGTGCCACATGTGTGCAATCAATGGCCCCGATGGTGCGTGGGAATCCGTCAATTCTGTATAAAATCTGTCATTGCCTTCTGCCGCAGTTGCTCAGTGGTGGGTCTGATGATGTGGTGGGACATGCATCTGAGGATTGCAGGGATAACCTGGTGCAGACATCTGCTTATGCTGGTTTGTGACATCCCAGCCACCACTCCACTTGTACGCTGGAATGATCCACTGGCCAGGAAATGGAGTGTTGCCAGGACCTTCACCAGTGGCTGCAGTGCATGTGAGCGGTATGTCTGGCTGGTGATGTCATCCTGCAGGGCTGTGGTTAGTTCCAGGATGGCAGCAGGGCTGAATCTGAAGATGCGATACACCTCCTCATCCCCCATGCCAAAGAGGCTCATGCGCGCTCGGTAGATCCTCTCACGTGCCCCCCTCCTCCTCCTCCTCATTCTATGCTCCTCTTCCTCTGCATACATTAGTAGTGATAAGACCATGGCTGCCCCTGGCATGTTGGCATACAAATGTGTTGTCCAGTAAGTGTGATTGCTCAGCTCGTCCGTTATGGTGCTGCTGTAGTTGCTCTCCAGCTGACTTGCACACGGTCTTGAGCAAAGTTACCCGTGCTTTTATGAGGGGTATGTTTACTCAAGGCTTTCGTGTTACGCGCACCACGAGTAGCCAACGCCGAACGGGCGTAGTTTCGGGAATCCGCGCATCTCCCTCATTTGCATATTTGCATGCTAATTCAATGGGAACTGAATATTTACGATGCCTAACTAAGTGCCTACACCGCGCTAGCTTAAAGCATTTTCGCCGCTCAGACGAAAAAAGATTTTCTCGCGTATGTGGTTCTGTGTTTACCGCGCATCGATACGCAGGCGCACATTTACAATTACGCCGCGCAAATCCATTTACGCAGGCGTAGCGCCGCTGAGAATCTGGCCCTGTGTCTCTATCTATCTATCTCTCTCTCTCTCTGTCTGTCTGACTTCTCTAAGCAAGCCGGAACACACTACACGAGGCCGCCCGGGAGGTGGCCTTTTATAGTGTGGGGCGTGTGCTAAAGCCCTGAGCCCTAATTGGCCAAAGCACCCAGGCTTTGGCCAATTAGGTTTCTTCGTTTTTTGGGCCCTGTGATTGGCCAAGCATGCGGGGTCATGGTGCATGCTTGGCCCATCATCAGCGCGCAACGCCGCAGTGAATTATGCCGCAGTGAATTATGGGCCATTGCGCGTCATTCGAATTTGGCGCGAACGACCCGATTTGTTCATTTTCGACGAACGATCGAACAGCCGATGTTCGTCAAAAGACGGCGGGCGGGTAACTCCATTGTCCTGACTGCACGTCATATGACGTGCAGTCATAGAAAGCTGCTAGGGGCGCACACACCCGTTGCATCACTGAGAACCCCGTGCGTTAGGGATGAGCTTCGCGTTCGATGCGAACACATGTTCGCATCGAACGCGTAGCTCATCCCTAACGCACGGGGTTCTCAGTGATGCAACGGGTGTGTGCGCCCCTAGCAGCTTTCTATGACTGCACGTCATATGACGTGCAGTCAGGACAATGGAGTTACCCGCCCGCCGTCATTTGACGGTGGGCGGGTAACAAGTGGTTAAAGTATCGCCTATTGAGATTTTAAGGTACCGCAATTTGGCTTCATTTTGGCGGGCATACTCAATTTTAAATCATGATAAGTTGGATATCTTTTTATCCCGAGTAACATCATCTTTTATATGATATCATTGAATAGTATTTTTTATTATTATTATTCTGCGCAAATACCATGTGACATAAAAAATTCCAACACACACCATAATATTCTTCAAAAACTCTGCTTAAAAAAAAAAAAAAATGTATATACTGTATATATACAGAATATACACTTATATATACTATGGGCCAGATTCAGGTAGATGAGAGTATCTTTCCTCTGGAGTAACGCTTCTCATTTACGTTACTCTGAAGACCCTTTCAGCGCAAGTCCTGTAATTCACATAGCAGTTGCGTGTAAACTTGCGCCAGAGTAACGATAATGCGCTGGCGTAACCCGACGCAAGTGGAAGTGGGTGTGATCATATGTAAATGATGGGCGGAGCCCAGCGCAGAGGCTTACGTTCAGCGCATCAACCACGGAGCATGCGCAGTGAGTGAGGCTCCACTCGCCCCCTTTGTGCGCATGCTCACAACTTCCGTCGGCACCACTGCATGGGAAACGTCAGCGCAATGCCTTCCGTTGGGCGTTTAAATGCGCCCGTAGAAGCGCCATTCCGGCACTAAAGTATATCCTGCTCCCCCTCCCCGCAGTGATGTTACTTTTGTTCTGAGATGGCTGCTCCCGTTCCCCGCAAACACACAGGAGAAAGCTGAACTTTAATGGCCAGGAGCTGTCAGCCGTCATCTCGGCTATGGAGACCTATGATGTCTTCCTCCATGGCTGTAAAATTTGACAGACAAGCATGGACAGAGGTGTTGTCCTGCAAGTGGGGGTGCTCAGCTAGCTCTTATCGTCGGTAACGCTGCTGTAGCTGCTCTCCTGCTGACCTGTGGCCATCTGGAGTAAAGATAAAGCAGCCTTTTGTAGAAATAACTTTGCGCCGGACGGACGAGATACGCGCGGCGCATGTAGCCAGCGTATGGTGCTAATCCGTTCGTGAATTGGGAAAACTCCCTCATTTGCATATTTGCAGGGGAAATCAATGGGCGCGACTGATGCGCCCAGCGAAAATAAGCGCTGACGATACTCTGGCGTCGGAACGTTCCGCCGGTCGCAAATGACCCGTTATTGGGCGCATCTAGTTTGGTGGGTACGGGCACATAGAAACGACGGCGCATCATCACAGTTACGTGGCGCATATCCAAATACTCCAGCGCAAGTGTTCGTGAATCTGGCCCAATATATATAAAGAGAGAGAGAGAGAGTGAGTTTGTTTATATAACCACTTGCCGACCAGCCGCCGCAGTTATACGGCGGCAGGTCGGCACGGGTGCGCGAGAGCCCGTAGCTCTACGTTGCGCCTTTCGCGGCCACTAGGGGGCGCGTGCGCGGCGCCGCGGCGGCCCGCGCGCGCGCCCCCCCGCTCGCCCCCGAGTCCCATGCGTGTGCCCGGCGGGTGCGATCGCCGCCGGGCACACGCGCGCGATCGCTCGTTACAGAGCGGGGAACGGGAGCTGTGTGTGAAAACACACAGCGCTCGTTCCTGTCAGCGGGGGAAACGCTGATTTTCTGTTCATACAATGTATGAACAGAAGATCAGTGATTCCCCCTAGTGAGGCCACCCCCCCCCATACAGTTAGAACACAAATAGGAACACACTTAACCCCTTCCCCGCCCCCTAGTGTTAACCCCTTCACTGCCAATGGCATTTTTATAGTAATCCAATGCATTTTTATAGCATTGATCGCTAAAAAAAATGCCAATGGTCCCAAAAATGTGTCAAAAGTGTCCGAAGAAGTGTCCGCCATAATATCGCAGTAGTACCGAAAAAAAACGCTGATCGCCGCCATTACTAGTAAAAAAAAAAAATAATAATAAAAATGCCATAAAACTACCCCCTATTTTGTAAACGCTATAACTTTTGCGCAAACCAATCAATAAACGCTAATTGCGATTTTTTTTACGAAAAATATGTAGAAGAATACGTATCGGCCTAAACTGAGGAAAAAATATTTTTTTTATATATTTTTGGGGATATTTATTATAGAAAAAAGTAAAAAATATAGCATTTTTTTCAAAATAGTCGCTCTGTTTTTGTTTATAGCGCAAAAAATAAAAACCGCAGAGATGATCAAATACCACCAAAAGAAAGCTCTATTTGTGGGAAAAAAAGGACGCCAATTTTGTTTGGGAGCCACGTCGCACGACCGCGCAATTGTCAGTTAAAGCGACGCAGCGCCGAATCTCAAAAAGTGCTCTGGTCTTTGGACGGCAATATGGTCCGGGGCTGAAGTGGTTAATGATGATTTTTAATATGAGAGAAATGTCAGAATTTGCCTGGGTGGCGAGCGGTTAAACACTTCAGTACCACGCACTTTCACCCCCCTTCCTGCCCAGGCCAATTTTCAGCTTTCAGCGCTGTCTCACTTTGAATGACATTATTTTCACACAAAAATAACTTGCTTTTGGTGGCATTTAATCACCATTGGGTTTTTTAAAATTTTGTTAAAAAAAAAACAAAAAAATACTGAATTTTTTTTTCAGGAGCAGGACTCCTGAAAAAATTACCGTTTTTAAAACTTTTTTTTTCCATTGATACATGTTTCCCTCCGGGCAAGACCCGGGTTCTCAAAGACGTTTTCACAGGCAAACTATAGACAGGTACAATTTTTAAAGGAATTTTTTCATATTTTTTTAAATTTAAGCATCATTAAAATCACTGCTATTGTACCTGCTGTGTGTCTATACCTGTGATAACGTCTTTAAATAGCACAATCACCTGCCTGCCAGTAAATTGGGAAGAACTGATTTAGCTAAGCTATACAGGGGTAGATTCATGTAGCAATTACTCCGGCGTTTTTAGAGATGTGCGGCGTAACTGCTATTTTGCGCCGTCGGATCCATGCGTTGTACCTACTATACCAGATCCGCCTTAAAATGGGGTAATTTTTTCCGGTGTAACTTTTCCACGCCGGCGTGTCTTTGGCGCATCTTTACGCGTGACAGATCAACCGTTCCATGGATTATCTATTTAAATATGCAAATGAGGGAGATCCTCCGATTCAGAAACGCACGTTTCTCTTGCGCCGGCGTAAGCCGGTGCGCGTGTAACTGGAATTTTCTGCGGAAAGTCACCCTCATAAAGCAGGGGTAACTTTGCACAGGAGTTGAACAGATCAGCTGGAGAGCAGCTAAAGCAACACTGTGACAGACGAATTTAGCAAAAACACTTGCTGGACAACACATCTGTCTGCCAACATGCCAGGGGCAGCCTTGCTCATAGCCCTACAGCGTCGACGTGCACGTAGGAGGGCACGGGAGAGGATATTCCGCACGCGCATTGACGTCTTTGGCATGAGTGATTTGGAGGTGTTTCGCCTATTCAGATTCAGCCCTGAAGCCATCATGGAACTAACCACAACCCTGCAGGAGGACATCACCAGCCAGACACAACGCTCTCGGCCGCGGATCTCGGCCGCGCCACCGTCAGACCATCATTTGCATGTGTTGACGCCACTTACAGTTCCGGAGGTATGGTGGAACTACAAGTAAACACACAGCTAAATCACTATACAGCTCTAATCACACTATTTTACAATAAGAAAATATATATAACTGTATAATTACCTAATTTTACCCTCTGGCTTCCATAAGAACTGCTCTCTGTATGTCTCAGTGTGTCTGTCTCCATGTGGTTCTGTCTCTGTGGAACAAACTAGCAGAGCACATGTACAGCACTAGGAACCTCCCAGACAGAGTGGATGCAAAGCTGGCTGTGACTGGGCCAAGGCTCTGCTCAATTGTGAGAATGGCTGTGATTGGTGCAAGGCCTGTGATGAGTTCACAAAAGCGTAACTCTATGCTTTCCGGTATGAATTAAACTGTGAATAACTTTGCTTTTGTCTCTCACATATAAAAATGTGCTCTACAATAGGTTCTTAGAGCAGGTTTAGCTGTATAAACATGTAAGTTATATTAGCTACCTAGGACAGGTTCTAGCTGGCCAGCTACACTCCCATCAAATTACCTATAAATTCTATGTTCCCTATAGTCAGGAGTGAACATGAATTTGGGGAATTTTCTATCAGGTTCTCAACTTTCCAAGTGTCTTTTATCACTCTCTAGTAGAACAACTAACTTCTGTATAGGACATTCCAACTTGAGTGGAGTGGTGAGACGTTTTTCCCTTTTTGTCAAGTTTTGAGTCTCCTATTTGTAACAACGCTCTTCTTACTAGTTTGTCTTTATCCTTTTAAACTTCTAGAACTTTGGTCTATTTCCATTGACTTCTAGGTAAATCTTCTTCTTTCACTAATACTATGGGCCAGATTCACGAACACTTGCGCTGGAGTATTTGGATATGCGCCGCGTAACTGTGATGATGCGCCGTCGTTTCTATGTGCCCGTACCCACCAAACTAGATGCGCCCAATAACGGTCATTTGCGACCGGCGGAACGTTCCGACGCCAGAGTATCGTCAGCGCTTATTTTCGCTGGGCGCATCAGTCGCGCCCATTGATTTCCCCTGCAAATATGCAAATGAGGGAGATTTCCCAATTCACGAACGGATTAGCACCATACGCTGGCTACATGCGCCGCGCGTATCTGGTCCGTCCGGCGCAAAGTTATTTCTACAAAAGGCTGCTTTATCTTTACTCCAGACGGTCACAGGTCAGCAGGAGAGCAGCTACAGCAGCGTTACCGACGATAGGAGCTTGCTGAACAACAACACTTGCAAGGACAACACCTCTGTGTGCCAACATGCCAGGGGCAATTGTGGTCCTAGAACTACTGATGGTCCCCTGGAACCAAGGAGGCGGCCACGTGAGAGGATATACCGCACTCGTATGAACCTCTTTGGCATGGGGGATGAGGAGGTGTATCGCCTCTTCAGATTCAGCCCTGATACAATACTTGAACTAACCACAACCCTGCAGGATGACATCACCAGCAAGACACACCGCTCACATGCAGCCACTGGTGAAGGTCCTGGCAACACTCCATTTCCT